>PVJD01001895.1:0-231784 GCA_004026545.1 Mormoops blainvillei | reverse complement strand
TTAGATTGTATAAACTAATAATTCTATCTTCAGTGCTAAGCCTCAACATTCCCAAATTTTATCAAATACCTTTAAAAGGAACATCGGCAAATAAATTTACTTGTCAACATTAAAAACAAGAATCCATAATAGATGAATAAATACCCTAATGTTAAATTGCTCTAATGTTTGCCATCCAATATGAAGCCTATTAATGTTCAACTAAAATAGCAAACATATGGTTACTGATACAGAAAGATAGATGATAGATAGAGTCTTTTAATATCCCTATATTTCATTCCATCTCAAAGTCAGTTAGAAAAGTCATCACCCATGGTTGTACATCAAATTATTTTTGTCTACCATGAAAACTGACACTGTCATTCCATAAACAGAAAAATACATCAGATTTTTAAGTTCATATATTTAGAGTAATATTTTTCTTTAACATAATAAATATTGTTCAGTAATATATGAGATATCCCATATCACATCTTTAATAGCATAAATCACACTAAATGATGGTTTATCATCTTTAACAATCATAAAAGCAATATAATCCTATTGATGGGACATAATTCAAATACAAAAAAGAATCTCATTCACATAATTAATACTGTAGATGGCTTTTTCTTCAGACCTTAACAGATATAACAATGACATGATTTACATATTCAAAAGGGTAATTACACTGTCGATTTTTTAAATCAAATTTAGGACAAAACTAATTAAAAATGTCAATTTCCAGCAAAAACGACTGGCTTACTTAATACACTGAATGTGTTGAAATATTCAGAGAGGCAAACTCTACAGGAAAATGAAGGTGTGTTTGTTTCCTATCGCTTTGTGTCACATTACCACACACTTAGTGGTTTAAAACAACACAAAATTATTATCTTATATTTTTGGAGTTTGAAAATCTAAAATGAATCTTACGAGGCTACAATCAAATTTTTTGTGTTTTGCCTTTTTATCTCTGTCTGCACAGTGCCTACCCTAGTTCCTAGACCATAAAAGGAGGCGGCCAAATGAATGAACAAATGAACTACAAACCCAGGGGATAATATGAATCACTGAGACACCAAGAATCAAGGGGTTCTGATGTCATTCCTCTTGGCCGAAAGGCAAGCTGTCTAGAAGAAAACATATACCAGACAATGAACACTTTAAAATGAGAACTGTGAGACATGCTGGGTGATTTTACATCCATGTTCTCAACAGCATTCCTGAGTCAGTCATAGGTAGCTTCATTTACCAGAAGGCTAAAAGATCCGAAGGTAAATCACATAATAATAGAATATTTCTTCCACACTAGTCAAGGGTGATGAGTGTTTCCCCCGTGTGAATCCAGCCTCTTTACTTCAGGCACATTTTGTTCCTCCTAGAATATCAATTCCACCAAGGGTAGACCCCACCCTCAACGACTGATGTAGCTTTCTCTTACATGTGGAAATACCTGAACATTTCTGGAGAGCTGGTGCTTCTAACCAGAAAGTGCACATCTCATTTTGAAGCACAGCCTTCTTGCCATGAATATATTAAGGTACAAGAGAGGACTTCGGAGGGATTAGTGGATCAAACCACTGATGGCTTGTATCTGTCTCCATGAGACCATGGCTCCTTGATGTTTGAAAACAAATGTTAGCAATCTACTTTTCCAGAGTACATAGGGTGATGTTTTGTTTATAGTAAGTGCCAATAAAGACTTGGTGAATGAGTACACACAAAAGGAGTTATGATTTATTTACATATTGATTTATTTATATTCCTCTTGCTATGGCTGACTCTCATGACAGAGATTAAAGTAGAAAAATTGCTGAGTCACTAAGTGGACATTTTTTTATTTATAATCCACATAGATAAGTGTTAGGGGCTTTGAGGGATGGACAGCCCTGTACCAGATGTCTTCAGTCTGAAAAATTCATACCTAGAAAATCATGGCATTAGATGGATTCAGGTAGACCTGCTCCCCAGGTCCTGAATACCAGAGTTATATTACAATCATAATCCCAGTAAGGAGTCAACTCTTCTCCTCTCTGAGAAAAATTCCTAGAAACTGCACACTTTACAGTCACTCCCAATTGTGAGTGTAAGCTTGGAAATTAAAAAAAAAAAAAAATCCACCCAAGGCTATGGGCCTTTTGCCAGGTTGAACCTAAAACCAGCAAGTAATAGTAGGGGAAGTAAATGATCATGTGAGACATATTTGTCTTATGTAACCTGCAAGGGACAGAATTTATTGTAGGGAACACACGGACATCTGACAACAGCTTATGTAGAGGAACGGATGTGTATTAAGGCCTTTGGAATCTTTACTTTCAGAATGGCACCTGGTGCATTAACTTCATCACCTCCGCCGCTTACTATCCATGAACGTATACATTTCCTGGACCAGAGGTAAGGTTCTCATAAACAGTGGGGAGTGAAGGCTATCTGGTGGAATCAGCACTTATTTGGTGGAATAAATGAACAAGTTCAGAGAGTTCATCAGTTTCTCCACTAACAAGACAGGCAGCACCAATTCCATTGGCATGTCTGCTTTAGACTACATCAAAATGAAAATGGGGGAAATAAAAACCTCCTAGTCAGTTGTTTCACAAATCATAGTACCCTCCCACTTGTGTCTGCTCAAGACCTTGGTGTTAATTTTAAAGAAGTACAGATATATGTTTCAGACTCAGTTACTTTCTGACTTCATCAAAAAGTTCTAATAATAAAGTTTAAACTGTGCTAAAGTGACTTGAATATTTTATGGGAAAATAACTATATACATATATTACAACTATTAAACCACAGTTGATAGGAAACAATCACTACTTTGAGTAAAAGCAATATACTACTACCATTAATGAGTTTATTGTCTAACTTACAAATCAGAATAGATGCACTAACTTCCCTAGAATGAATTCTATAATAATAGGAACTGGTAGATGGTTTTATCACTTTAGTGGCTAAAATAAGAAAATTGTACTACCATTACAAAAATGAAACATTTTTATTTACCCATTGTAGAATGTTTCTCATCTCTACCTGAATTAGTGATTTATGAAGAGAAAATTCCCATCTGACACTTGACTGTTCTAGAGTCCTTGAAACTAAAAACAGGCAATGTCTTTGTTATAAAGTCAACTTATGAGCTTCTTCAAATGCAAAGATGTTTATACAGAGTTTTTCCTCTTACCATGATTTTAAATTAAAACCTGGTTCTGGGATAATTACCTAATATCTCTCCTCAACTACAATCTCACTTTTCTTCAAGAAAATTCTTAATAATCTGTGGTAACCTACTTTTGCTATTTCTCCTCTCATGGGTTGTACCAAAATCTTAGTGAATTTATATGTGTTTTATATACACTATTTATAAGGGCTTCAGAATGTGAAAGGCATCTTACAATTCTTGTAAAAGAAAACCCTTAATGTTTCTTTCATAAAATTGTATATAGGCAGCCTATCAAAATGTTTTTTTAGCCAAATTTCAACAACACAAGCATATTATTTAAATAGAAACTACTTCAGATTTTAGATTGTGAAAACAAATTCTTTTCACCAAAGACTATTTGTGTTATCACAATACATGATTATGAAAGGTGCTTATTTAGTCTCAATATTTTTATTTTCATAACCTTTAATTTGTGTGTCATAAAGTTTAAACTCTTTCTGTTTTCACACTAGTTATCTTTTTATTATATATCTTCTTAAAAGATTTTATTTTTATACCTACAATAAAAAGCAATACAAATTGTAAAATTCAATATCTATCTTGGAGAGCTGGGGAGAAATAGTTAGTAATTTACTTGGTAAGTGAAGCAAAACATTAAATGAATTATATCAGATTTTATATTGTACTGAGTATCTGTGACATAAATCTCACTATATTTAAATAATAATGGTGCACAAATCACTTTCTATGGTTTCTTTATCATAGTAAAGGAACCATGATTATTCTTCATTGTTTTAAAAATGGCATCTATGTGTCACTTTTGACATGACAGAACTGTCATATTAGGGTGCTTGTATTAACAATTTTGAATGTCTGCATTAGGAAGGGAGAAAGTGGAGAAAAAATGCCAATGCATAGTTAAGGACAGTAAAGAGAATTATGAAGGACTGTTTTTAAAAATACAATGAAGGGTAATGCATTGTATTGAGTACAAGCAAAATGTATTTATGTGTGTACATATAATATTAATGAAAATTCCACAGTTCTTCAATGAAGAAAACTACAAAATGTGCTCAGAGATATGAATTAGATATGCAAACACAGAGAAGATAGACCTTGTTTGCGGTGAGCAAATTAAATATTGTAACGGTGTCATTTATCTCAAAATACTTCAAAAGTTTAATCTGAAACATAGTAAACCTCTAATCAGATTTTTTAAGTTAACAAAAATTATTTTAAAATACTTTGGGGGAATAAACATTTTGTATTAGCTAGAAACTTTAAAAATGTTTAATTTCTCTCTCAGGTAATAAATATACTATAAAGTTATAACAGTTTAGTTTGGAAACAAGTATAAGGAAAGGCAACAACAGACCAACTGAGGAGAATGAAAAAAACTTTGTCATATAAGCATCTACCCATATCTATATCTTATATTTATACAATCACTTCTATTAGTTTTGTGTAAAACAGAACAAGGAATATCATGTCAGATATTTTGAAAATGGTGTTATTCAATAAGCATAGAATTAGTTAGTTCTATAAAAGGAAAAATATGTCTAGATCTTCATTAAAGAGTTCTTTGCAGAAAAATGCACCATAAGAACAGTGGAAGACTCTCTAGCTCAAAAGAATTTAATTTTGGAATTTAAGAACAATGGAAAATTACTGTTGTTAAGAAGTGGTTAATATGAATATTACAAAAGCACCCCAAGAAGACTAAGGAGAAAGTGAGAAAATATCTATAGAGTAAAAAGGTCATTACCCTAATATTTAAAAAATACATATACAAATTATTAAGAATATGGCTAAAATTCCAATAGATAAATTGGCAAATAGTTGAAAAAATTAACTACAATGCTGGAAATTGTCACAGCAAGAGTATGTTGAGCTCGTAATAATGAAAAACTAATATAACAATGGTGATACATATTTTAAGGAAACTTCCTACTGACATAGTTAAAAGGAAAAAAATTAAAGATCTATATTTTTAACAAAGACTCCAGGTGATTGAATGATTGGAAATCATGAGCACATCCACATATTTTACCACATTTAGGTACCGTTATGCTTGCCATAAGTCGCCACATGCTCTGCATTGCTCTTTTATGTAGTAAATATTATCGAAAGCTTATACATACAGAAAAGCAGCAAACAAAATGCAGATGATCCCTTCATTAACATAATGGAGAGGAGCGAACTCAGATACATGGAGGGTTTATGGGAACTCAGTGGGAATATGACTTTTGAGGAAAGACTAGGAGGTGAAGAGTCAATCCATGTGAAGATAATTCAGAGAGATTATGCCAGGTAGAGAACACAGAAAGCATCAATGACCTGAGGCCATCATTGTATTTCATAAAACTTCCCAATTGCTTCAATCCATCAACCAGGATTAAGAGCCAATGGTGTAACATTTTCAAGAGTGGTCTTAGTCTTTAACACAGCTGAAAACA
Organism: Mormoops blainvillei; assembly: GCA_004026545.1. Taxonomy (NCBI): domain Eukaryota; kingdom Metazoa; phylum Chordata; class Mammalia; order Chiroptera; family Mormoopidae; genus Mormoops; species Mormoops blainvillei. Next base: position 226,189 of record PVJD01001895.1, on the reverse strand, counting down.
CTTGAAAAGAAATGCAAAAAGGTAAATGCAAAGAAATATTGTCTGACTCCTTCCCCAACCCAAGCAGAATTGGGGCTGATGTTATTTTTCAAAGAGAAAAGTGAAACATCCAGTATTACAGCCTTTGGGCTTTTTCCTACATCTCGTTAAAGGCATTTTCAAAATGGGGGGACATGAAATCAGTTTTTATTTAACCTAATATTTAGAAAACCTCAACCAGAATATTTACTAAGTGAAAATCATAATAACATGGTCTTGGTCTTTAAAAAGCATTATTCTATAAATAAATTTTATCATATAAAAATCTAATGCATATAGTGATAATATTTAGTATTACTATCATTGGATGGGCATATCCTCTCACATGCCAATAGATAGACAAAAATTAAATGTGTAAGCAGAAAGTGGGTCATTAATGACATTCATCTCCCTGCTACAATTAAATGGGATCTTATGAACTGGTCTAGATAGATAGAAGTTTTAGAAAACTCTTCAAAATCTTAAGCTAACAACAAAAACTATTCATTTCCCTTCTGTTTATACTTTGAATTTAAACCATAGATTAGGAGTATGACATGATAGATTTTAACAGAGCCTTAAACTGAAGCCTTTCCCATAGCCCTGGTACCTGTTCAAAGAAAAATAATAGTGACAATGTGGTGGTCCTGTGCTAATTTACTGCCAAACTAAGAAGGTCACACACAAAAATACTATCTCCACACACTGTCACTACATAAGTATTACATTAATTCCCCTTAATTAATTTAAATACATCATATATGTCAAAGATCATATGGTATTTTTTACCTCTCTTGTAGTTCAGCCACAAAATGAATTACTAGAAGGTCAGCCTGGTGCTAGGTTTTATTAATTTAATTATGAATTGTTTTTCCATTTACTATTAAATGACTAAAGTAATGCAATGTTGGGTAATGTTTTATAATAATGAAATGCTAAAGCCATAACTCAGTAAAACATGGTTTGTTCTACTGTTCTCATTCTGGCCGCTTTTAATTCACTGCAAAGTGAAAGTGATGAAAATAAAAATAATACCTGGCATAATTTTCATGACTCTCAAAACATCAGTAAGTACACAAAATACAAGAATGAGGAAAAACTTTTATACCTTGAAAATCAAGTCAGTTATTAACTTATTTAAAATTCAAATAAAAAGTTTTACTGTTTTTCTGAATGATGTAACTACAATATTTTACCTAGCTCAAAGACCCTACATAATACAATCTCCTTGTTGCAGCTGTTCTCCTTAGAAATATGAGGATAAATAATAAATAGTTATACAATTTTATTACTCAACCATATTATTTCTGTTTTGTGACTTCTTTGTGATGTCTTCATCTCTTTGTTGTTCAAGTGTAAGAGTGAAAAGTGATTTAGGTTTTCTCTCAGTAATGCTGTTCTCCAGTTTACAAAGACATCTAGGGGAAGATTCCCTGTTTCTATATACTACAAATCTTCTCCAAACAGGAATATATGTTTGATCCCACCGATTCCTCTTCTATCACACTTTCTTGAGCTCTTTATAGTCAGTTCAATACACCAAATAATCTCCTAAAACCACCTTTTTCAAGGTCATTAACAATGTTTCTGTTGTTAATCTGATGACCTCAGACCTCTTTCCTAAAAACATAGAAATATAAATATCTTAGGTAGAGTGTTTCCATGTGGTGTAACTCCTCCTTCTATACTTAATGGAGGCCACCACATCTTCACGCTAATAACCTACAGTGTATTTCCCATCTTCCTCTTTACTATACCCACAGAGGCAATGTTTACTTTATGAATATTAAGCCATTACATATAAAACCTAGTGGATCCTGATTTTCTCAAACAAGTGTTGTAGAATTGAAGAATTTAAGCTAAGGTAAATACAGCCAGAATCCTGTTAATGCTTTCTTCTTTTCTTAACTGTTCATTATATATATATATAAATATATTTCATATATCTATAACCCAGTTTGATATAGCTAAGCTTTTTAAAATAGTAAGACAATGTGAGCTGCTTTTGATTGAATCTCTGCATAGGAAAAAATGTATATATGTCACAGTATAGGATACTTTAAAACTCTGCAATTAAAACAACAGATTAATTGACAATGTTATTAACTTGCCAACTCTAGGTAGAAACCTTCCATTATTTATAAGGTTTTTGCATGTGAGGATTAGATGTAATTTTTATAATTTCTTTCTGTTTCTTTATCTGTAGAATCCAAATATTCTAAAATGAATACTTATCAATTTAGATTATTTTTAAAATATGTAGATACATAAATACCAGAAGAAAGCTAGATTCACGCAAAACTATGTTAAACTATATTGTACAATCTTGAAATTAGAATAAAATTTGGAATATTAGCATTACTGGGCTTGAAGACTTAAGATAAACTTAACAGTAATCAAGACAGTGTGGTATTGGCATAAGGATAGACAGATACATAAACGAAGCCTGATGGAAAGTTCCAAAACAGGCACAAAGTTAAATGAATAATTGCTTTTCCACAAAGGCAACAAAACAATCATATAGGGAAAGGAAAGTTTTACAACAAATGGGGAAGAACAACTGAATATTCATGATGAAAAATAGAATCTTAACTCCAACTTCATACCTTATATGATAAGTATTTCAAGAAGGCTCATAGATCTGAATGCAAGAACTTAAACTATGACGCTTTTAGAAGAAATTATAGGATATCTTTGTGACCTTGTAAAGGAAAAGATTTCTTAGGACACAAAAAGCAAAAACTTGAAATGACAATATTTTATTCAATATTAAAACTTTTGCTCATAATAAAAATATTATTTGTAAATGAAAAGTAAGGCACAGGTTCACAGAAACTGCTTGTGAAACATAAATTTGACACAGGACTTATGTCTTGAAGGTATAAATAACTCTTACATATAAATAACACCAATAATCTCATTTAAAATGGGCAAAACTCTAAGCCAAGAGTTCACATGTAAATATATCTGATAGCTAATTAGTAAATTAAAAAAGGTTCCACATCATTAGTCATGAGGGAAATGCAAATTAAAACCATAACAAAATGTCACTACATACCCACTGAAATAACTAAAATTAAATACACTGGCCACACTTAATATTGGCAAGGGTATGTAGCTAGCAGAATGCTCAAATTCCTGATGGTAATGTAAATGGTACTACCTCTTTTAGAAAATGTCTCACAATTTTTACCTCATTAAAAATATTCCTATTGACTCAGCAATTCTATTCTCAGGCATAAAAATAAGAGAAATTAAAACATCTGTTGATGAAAAGATGTATACAAGCATGTTTATAGAAGATTTATTGATAAAACCCCAAAATGGAAATAACTCAAACGTCCGCCAGCAGAAGAGTTTCAAACAACTCCTAAATTTCAATCACGTAGTCATAAAAAATTCATTTGCCTTATTTTGTGTTAAATAATTGTTTAAGAGCAGATAATATTGTTATATAAGTCTCTGGCCTACACTCTTCCCAAGTCAGTTGCTAGAAATGATGCACTCAACATATCAGGAAGTTACGTAACCAATCACCTTCTGGTGGCTTCTGAACTAACTATTGAAGTTCAAAAAGCAAATTCAGTGTTACGTTGACATAGTGCACTGTGGGGCAGAAATGACTTCCAGTCAAGTTCGACTTTTAGACCTGTGGTAACACCCACACTATCTTCCCAAGTAAAAATGGACAGAAAGAAAGGATAAAAACTTTTTTTTCCTCCAAGACTGAAGCATTTTTAGAGAAATCACCAACATAATTCCAAAGCAAAAAAAAAAACAAAACATGATGTCAATTTGTGATAAGTAAATATTAGGTTTATTTCAATGTTTAGTTACCCACATGTAACTAAACATACCTAAAAATATACCTACAATAAAAGTGTCTTTTCATACATAGTTTTGTATCTTTTACTCCTTTGTTCTAAATGGTATATGCACATTATACCATTTTCTAGTTCTGGGATCGTCACTGACAATCTCAGAACTAGAAAAGATTTGGAAGCTCTTAGGGCCCATTAATGTGAGGCTTTTCCATTTAAAACTTAGCATATTTCTACCAACATTTCTTTTTTTAATATTTAATATTTTTATTTTTAGAGACGAGAAGAGAAGGAGAAAGAGAGGGAGAGAAACATCAATGCGTGGCTGCCCCTCGCATGTCCCCTACTGGGGACCAGGTCCACAACCCAGGCTTGTGTCAGACCTGACTGGGAATTGATCCAGTGACCCTTTGGTTCACAAGTCAGTGCTCAATCCACTGAGCCACACCAGCCAGAGCTCTACCAACATTTCTTATTTTGAGAACAAACCTACTTTGCCATCAATGGTCATATTTGGATAAATTATTCACTAGGGCAAGGTTCATGAATTTAAGTATTGACTCTGGGCCAAAATCACACAGTACATATGCATTAAATTTAAGCAAATTCTCCAGAAATTTCAACCTATTGATTTTACAATACTATGCACAAAAAATTTGTTGATTTTTGATAGCTCCCGAAAGTCTGTTCCTCCAGGTTGTGCATCCAGTCTTGGCAGGCACTCACTCCTCAAATAAGGTCACCATGAACATACGGCTATATGTTTACTGCTGGTAATTCAGTTTCTTATCCTACTGTCTAAATGTTGCTCACATGAAGGTTTTTGTTATTGAGATATGTGTTAGTCACTAGAATACTCATTTTATTGGCAACACTGAAGCATCCATATTCAAACTAGTTTTTAACTTAAAAAACTACAGTGACAGAGCCTTAGTTCACTAATTAATTCTACCCTTTATTCCATAATTTTAAAGCTATAGGCACCATAATATAGAATATATCCATGTATTGACTGATAATAAAAGTAAGGACAATTGATCCTTCTCTTTCAGTTTTATTATTTCCCCCACTTACCCATCATTCTCCAGTCATAATTCTATATAAGAACGATGAATTTTCAATTTGGCTATGTTTACTTTTAAAGATGGTTTTCTTCATGTTGCAAAATTAGGTGTAGTTGTAGCTATTTCCCCTTGGATCAAATTTAGGTATTCTTCATTTCTAGTGACTATTTATATGAAGATTGAGCTGATTTATATAATCTCTCTAGTGTAATTTATAATACTGAACTACCCTGAACATTCAAACAGTATAATAAAACCATTTATAGTTGTATACAGTTTAAAAATATATCAGAACAAAAACCAGATCTCTTGATCTTTATTTGATTGGAACAGGAAGAGACTACCTTAAAAGCTAAAAATAGCACAATTTTGAGTTATTGCTTCTGGCAAGAGTGGAGGATCAGTACGAGGGAAGGAAATAATTGATTTTCATAAGGAAACCTCTATAACTTCGTGAATTTTGTCCTGAAGGATAGATGAGGAAAAATGATAAAATAAAGCTGAAACAGAAGGATCGATTTTTCTTATTTGAATTGCCCATCAATATACAGATATTTTCTGTTGTAGTGTCTATAGCTTATTTGGTCACATGATAAATATCATGTACCTGCCCTCCCTTCTTCATAGGGACTTCACTGCCCAGCTATTTTCAGTTATAACTTTATTTATATATTACCAACAGAGAGAATATTTAAATTCTTCATATTCAAAGTTTTTCACAGATTCTAAAGTTCAAATTTAAAATTATAACATTAATTTTATGAAATATTGCTTACTGCAGAGTTAAGTAGCCCATTCTCATTAATTTCCTTCTTTAATTCATGCCACATTTTGATTCACTTCGAATGTATATCATATCTTTCTTGAACATTTTTTATTGGCCCCTACTCCCCATCCACAATTTTGATTACTTTTTGTTGTTATTTGGAAGTGGTGATTGTTTTGGGGAGAAGAATCACATATCTTTCCACCATACTTCTGATGTCATCCAGCCTCTTATCATTCTATTGTTTTGTACTAATTTATACTTTTTCTTTCTTATTTGGACTACATCTTTGTGGTCCAACCTTTTTTTTGTGTTTCCTGGAGTTTCTGTTGTCCCTTATTTCTTGCTTTCCATTACTTTATCACATTATCAAGATTTTGAATTATTCATTTTGTCTCCTCCTTAGTGAAGAGACATGCCTTCCCGAGGCTTCCATCTCCAGCTACAGTCTGGGCCCCTGGGTCTGGCGCACAGCTACTGTCGTAACACTTATTACTGCTCTGTTTGGTCGATCTACTGTTTACCGTGGCTCATGTCCGTCTCATTTGGAGATTCTTCCCTCATTTTACTAAAATATAATAGCCAAGGAAAAGTATGTGGGAGATAAACTTTCAGAGCCCATTTATGTATGAACATCTTTAATTTTGCATTCAACTCACAGTTAATAATTTCACTGGTATTAGTAGTTTAGGCTTAAAGTTATTTTTACTTGTGATTTTAAAAGCATTACTACATCTGCTATTGCTACTACTGGCATACCCAACAAGTTGTGTCTTATCATGTATAATATTTTCTCTTGTGAAAGCTTTTAGAAACCTCTACTCTTGATTATCTGAAATTTATCACAGATGTCTAAGTGTAGGTTATTTTTTCAGGTAAAAGCTTTTCCTTTTTCAAGACATGTTTTCCTTCAGTTCTAGAAATTTAGTTTAAAATTTTATCCTTTTGGGAGGGCTTTTCACTCAACTCTATCAGCACTCTTCAGAAACTTGATTAGTTGAAAGTTGAACTTCTTATACTTATCCTCTGTCTCTTACATTTTCAAGGAGATTTCTTATATTGAATAATCAAAGTTTTTAAAGAATTTATGCTTGCATTCACATTTTTAATTGTTGAGTCCTGTTATTCCTTTTCCCTACATTTTCTTTATATTCTATGGGTAGAATACAATGTTTGAATTTTTGTAGGGTTTTAATTAAAAGTACATGAAGATTTTCATTTTCTGCATATATCTGTCCAATTTTCCCAACACCACTTATTGAATAAACTATCTTTTGCCCATTGTATGATTGCTTCCTCTGTCAAATATTAATTGACTATGAAGGTGTGGGCTTATTTCTGGGCTCTCTGTTCTGTTCCATTGAGCTATGTGTCTGTTTTTATGCCAGTATCATGTTGTTTTGATACTATGACCTTGTATTGTGTTGGCCAAAAAGTTCATTTGGTTTTTTCCATAAGATGGTTCTAGTAGTGCTTAGTTGTCTTTAACTTTATTTGAGAAAACTTTGTAGCATTGTATTGTGACAACTGTCATATCAGCATGCATTTTAAAAACTTATCAAAATTAGTGAATTTTTGTGCAGCCATTTTAATATTGTATGTGAAAGAAAATATGCAACATTTTCAGATTATTATGCTTTATTATTTCAAGAAAAGTAAAAATGCAACTGAAATGCAAAAGAAGATTTGTGCAGGGTATGGAGAAGGTGTTGTGGCTGGTCAAACACGTCAAAAAAAAGGGGTTTTCTAAGTTTCATGGTGGAGATTTCTCACTAGGTGATGCTCCATGGTTGGATAAATCACCTGAAGTTGACAGCGATCAAATTGAGACATTGAGATCAACATTATACCATGCAGGAGATAGTCGACATACTCAAAATATCTAAATCAGTAAAGTTATTGGTGAAAGTGGAAATGTGTCTTTTATTTCATGGAAAAAACTAAATGGTCTTTTCAGACAACACAGTAGTATAGTTTGATATTAGGTATCACAATTCCTCCAACTTTGTTCTTCTTTCTCAAGGTTGCTGATGCTGTGTGGGGTCTTTTATGGTTCCATATAAATTTTTGAAATATTTGTTCCAGCTCTTTTAAATATGTCATTGGTATCATGATAGAAATTATGTTGAATCTATAGATTGCTTTGGGTAGTATGGACATTTTAATTATATTAAGTCTTCCTTTCCATGAATACTGTATGTGCTTCTACTTATTTCTTTCAATTTCTGTGTCTTATATTCTGTGTCTACTTATTTCTTTCAATTTCTTTCTTCTGTGTCTTATAATTTTCTGAATACAGATCTTTTACAGCCTTCGTTATATTTTTTACCTAGGTATTTCATTCTTTTTGAAACAATTGTGAATGAAATTATTTTCTTAATTTCCCTTTCTGATAGTTCATTATTGACATATAAAAGTGCAACTGATTTCTAGATATTAGTTTTTTATCCTGCTACTTTACTAAATTCATCTGTCAGTTGTAGTAGTTTCTTGGTGGAATCTGCAGGGTTCTCTGTGTACAGTATTATGTCATCTACAAATATTTTCAGTTTTAATTCTTCCCTTCCAACTTGTATGCCTTTATTTCTTCTTCTGATCTAATTGTTATGGCTAGAACTTCCAATACTGTATTGAGTAAGAGAGGTGACAGTAGACATCCTTCCTTATCTTAAGGGTAATGCTTGTAGTTTTGCCCACTGAGTATGATGTTGGCAGTGGGTTTGTCATATATGACCTTTATTATGTTTAGGTATGTTCCCTCTGTTCCCACTTTGCTGAGAGTTTTTATCATAATGCTTTGTCTGCATCTATTGGCATGGCCATGTGGTTTTTATCTCTCATTTTGTTTATGTGGTATATCACATTTACTGATTTACAAATGTTGTAACAACCTATCATTCCTGGAATAAATCCCAATTAACCATGGTGTATGATTTTTTGATATTTTACTGCATTCGGTCTGCTAATATTTTGTTGAGGATTTTAGTGTCTCTTCATCAGGGATATTGGCCCATAATTTTCTTTCTTTGTAGAGTCTTTATCTGGTTTTGGAATTAGGATAATGTTGTCCTTGTAAAATGGCTTATCACCTCACACTGGTAAGAATGGCTATCATCAGTGAATTAACAAACAACAAGTATGGTGAAGATGTGGAGGCAGGTAGACAGTTTCGCGCTGTTTGTGGGAATGCCAATTGGTGCAGTCACTGTGAAAAGCAGTATGAAGATGCCTCGAAAAATTAAAAATAGAACTGCCTTATGACCCAGAGATTCCATTTCTGGGACTTTACCGCAAGAAACTCAAAACAGTAATTCGTAAGAACATAAGCACCCTTAAGTTCATTGCAGCATTATTTATAATCGCCAAAAAATGAAAGCTGCCCAAGTGTCCATCAGTAGATGAGTGGGTAAAACAACTATGGGACATTTACACAATGGAATAGTACTTGACTATAAAAAAGAAGAAAATTGTACCCTTTGCAATAGTATGGATGGACCTGGAGAACATTAAGTTAACTGAAATAAGCCAGTCATAAAAAGACAAATACCATATGGTTTGACTCATATGTGGATTGTAATAAACAAACTGAAGTAACAAACAAAATAGAGACAGACTTGTAGAGAGCATGCTGACAGTTCTGGGGGATATGGCAAGAGGGGGGAGGGATCAAAGAAAAAGGAAAAAGGACTTATGGACATGGACAACAGTACAGTGATTGAAAGGGGAGGAGAGTATTAGGGGAACAAATGGTAATGGAAAAATAGAATAAAAATAAAAATTTTTGAAGTGTATGGAGAGATGAGAAGTTGTTTACTTCTTCTGGGACCTGTTTTTCTGTTTATCTTATTTTTTAAATACATTGAGGACTTTCCTCCAATGCCTAATAAATGTTTACAGTCTCTTCATATTTTAAAATAAGGGAATAGAAAAGTTGCTTACAACCCTGGCTGGTATAGCTCAGTGGATTGAGCATCAACCTGTGAACCAAAGGGTCACCAGTTTGATTCCCATCGGGGCACATACCTGGGTTGCTGGCCAGGTCCCCAGTACAGGGCACGCAAGAGGCAACCACACATTGATGTTTCTCTCCCTTTCTTTCTCTCTCCCTTCCCCTCTAAAAATAAAATAAAACATCTTTAAAAAAAAAAAAAAGAAAAGTTGCTTATAGTGCCTGTGTCCATGGGCTGCATTTGTTGACAACAGGTTCACTTTAGTGTGACTCACCAGCAAGTGGGCAACTTACAGAGGAAACCTTTATAGGGTGAACATCTATGGCAAGAAGAAAAATGGTCCCAAAAGGATGTCGACACCCTAAACCCTAGAACATGTGAATTAATAGATTACTTGGCAAAGGATAATTAAAGTTGTAGATGGTGTTAAGTTTAGGAATTAGCAAACATTGATAAAGAGATTTCCTGAATTATTCTGGTGGACCGAGTTCTAATCACAAAGGCTTGTAAAAGTAGAAGAGGAAATCAGAAGAGAAAATCAGAGTACGACAGCAGGAAAAGGACTCTGCCTAACATTTCTGGTTCTAGGTGGAGGAAGGGGCCCATGAGCAAAGGAAAGTGTAAGCCTCTATGAGCTGGAAAATATAATCTGTATTTGAGGTCATTACTAAATAATGATCCCAAAGCAAAATAGTAGTGATGCTGGCAATTTGGATAAGCCAACAAGAAGCCATAAAGTGCTCCACTGAAGTGAAGAGATGAAAGCTCTTGAATTAATAAGACAAGAACAAAATCCTATGCTAAGCTTGCTAAGATCTATGGTCAGAGTGAATCTGCTATCTGTGAGATTGTAAAAAAGGGGAAAAATGTGCTAGTTTTCCTGTCAGATCTAAAATTATGAAAGTTATAGGCACAGTGCATGGTAAGTGCTTAGGTTAAGACAGAACAAGCATTAAATTTGTAGGATGAAGACATGATGGAAAACATGTTCTGATCGACAGTGACATGTTTTGCCAGAAAGCAGGGAGCCCACATGCTGAGCCTATACGGACACTTCAGTGAGGGGCCCCTGAAAGGAGCAATGTCAAGCCCCTGACTACAAGCAAGGGTTGGTTACACAGACTCAGGAATAGGTTTGGCATTTTGCCATCTCACATCATCAGAAGAATAAGGGTGAGTACAGTACAATAACATACTTTGAGAGACAGCACATTTATGATATTTTATTACATTATTTCCTATAATAATTGTTCTATTTTGTTACTGTTGTTGTTAGTCTCTTACTGTGCCTAATATAAATTAATTTTTATCATAGATACGTATGTAGTATATGCAGGATTTAGTATTATATGTGGCTTCAGGCATCCAGTGGGGGTCTTGAAGCATATCCTCCTTAGTTAATGGGGGACCACTGTGTAACTATAAATCAATAACCAAACTGAAAAAAAAATTGCTTTTGGTTGTTACAGAGCTCTAAGGAATTTCTGGAATACAAAACACATGTGAAGTTGTTTGAAGAGGAAAAGAGCTGCCAAGGTTTGGCTAGGGGAAGGCTGGTTGGTTTAAAATGTGGGAACAAATTCCAAAATACTTCAGCTGTGGAAATGGCAGAAGCCTAGCACAGGTGCCTTTGGGCAACTGACAGGTAATTGGTTTCACAGCTCTGACAGGAGCATCCAGATGGGCAAAAACCTCTTCCAACTCTCTCTCCTTTGGGTCAAGTGACAATAAGCAGACATATCTGCCATTAGGTGTGGGTACTGAGTGTGGGGACTTAGGTAAGAAAAAGAACAGAGTCCCAGCAGACTGGTGACATGAGAAAGAACTGGGGGCACCCATGCTAGGAGGCTAGTTGGTGGCACACACTGGCCAGCAAGCACATTATTAGAGGACTCAGTTGACTGGAGAAGAAAAGTCACCTGAGTGACAAGTCAAGTTTAAAACCTAAGAAACCACAAAATGAAATGGCTTTCTCTGAGCTTACTTGACAGCACATATAAGTAGTGCTGAACCATTACTCTGAAACCAAAAGTGTGTGGAAAAAGAAACTTTTGGCAAGTGGCAACAGCTAAAACTTTAGGTCCTCCAGAGACAAGTAGTGTTTGTCATGTGTTCACTTCACTAATCCTGAGTGAAGCTTCTCTCTAGATAAGACCTAAGACTCATGTGATTTTTCTTTCACAGTTCAAATCTTTGAATCGATTGAGCACTAACTATGTGTCAGACTCAATATCTGTGTCGTCTCAGTGAGACTTGACAACAACTCTCCTCTGTCAGAAGAGGAAACTGGGCATACAGCTAATGAGTGTTAGGACAGGGGCATAAGGCAGGCATTCCTAGCCTAAAATTGCTACATTAAAACACTTAAAAGCAGGTCAAGATCAACATAAATTAGTAGCCAAAAAGGAAGAAATTTGGGGAGTTTTTTGAAATGACATTGATTTTTCTCTCCTCAGAGTGAGTGAGGTGAAGTAAGGGGAGGACTTAGAATTTTAACTACCGAAGAGATACTGCAAGAAATGAGAAAGACAATAAAGGTAATGTTAAGGTGGGTTGAGAACCAATAAACATTTGGACTCTAAATAGATTTTCTTTATTTGGTTTTTCCTTCTCAGATTCAAGTTAATATATCTTGAATGTATTCTAGCAAAAAAAAAAAAAAAGCTTTGATCCTTTCAGTGGCAAAACAAATATTTCCCTTGTAAGACTGATTTATTTAGTTGTCATGAGCATCTTAAACTTTTATATTCTCTAATATAGTCTTCCGTTTGTATGTGAATGACCTTGAAAGCAAAGACAAGTTCTTCAGCTTCAGCACTTCTCAGTTAGTGTGTATATTCAAATAGGTAGTTTGACCTTAACTGGTGGCTGGGTTTCTTCTTTCAAACAACAGATTGCATTTAGACTATTTCCCTTCAGCAATTCAGAATATACAGATACTTTCTATTTCTCCACTTTCAGGGCTTAAAGAGATCTATTTAGAGATCAAAGAGGTGGATTATACTAAGTAGGAGAAGAACAATTACATCAATAATGAAGATACACTTATTTGAAACAAAAATAACCACAAACCCTATTACTTTTACTGTGTTTCATTACTTGATTAAGGAATTTTGTACATTTTGTAGGTTAGTAAGCAAATTATACTATTGTTGTTGTAAAGAGCAACTATATTTAAAAAATAGGTTTACTTTCAACATTTAATTTAAGCACATTTTATTTTTAGTTACTATTAGATTTTCAAAATAAGATATTATACATTGAAATATTTTACTCTTCTACCCTACTATTATTTGAAAATACCTAATCTAATCTCTTTTTAGATTTTTTTTTATATCCTCATGAAGAAAACAGAGCAGAAAAGATTTACTTCAGACTAAATACCATGTTTGGGTCATCATCACTCTTACTTATATTTCTAAATTGAAGTCACTTTAATTTATTTCAGCAGTGTTTATAATATATGCTTTGAAGATAAACAAATGCCATGATCATTTTCCATAGAGGAGGGAAATTGGTAATCTAAATAGAGACAGACCAACATACCAGGCACTTTAACTTGTTTTTGACTATGCTGCTGATAGAGTGTAAGTCCCCAGAGACTATGATAGTGATTGAAGTATAGAGTACATTTTTTCCATCAGTTCTCTTGTATATCACCACCCACATCAGACTTGCTTTCCTGCAGCTTACTGTTGGCTGTACACGCTGAATTTAAATAGCTAAGGGTTTGTTCTCCTTCTTTAGGATATTGCAAATCTCACTCTAATTGAAATTGTGAGATGAGGGTGATCCTTCCTTCTCTTACTCTTTTGTGTTTAAATATCTAACCATTATTAATAGATAGGCTGCAGGGTTATACATGCTGCATTTCTTAGCAATCAGAAAGAGTAAGGCAAAGGGAGGGAGCATGGGTGGCCTGTTTAAGTGCAGGTGTAAAACCAACTGAAAATGGAACAACCTGCAGCATCATTAGATTTAAAATATTTTGTCATAGGCAAATACTTAAGAAAAAATGATAGGCTATATCCCCTTAATGATTTTATTCATCAATTTAACAAATACTTTTTAAGCATATGTTTTGTCATGCTGATCTAAGCAAAACATCAAGGAATCAAAGAGAAAAACAAACCTCATGGAACCAATGTTCAACTAAAGACATTAGATATTTAAGCTACCTATCTAATAGAACACTAAACTAAATATATCAGATATTTAAGTTACATATAATATAAAGTAATAGAGGCAGAAGTATAATATAAAATAGAAATTCTCTTTGGAGAAAAACAAGCCAGGATGATATCTGAGAGCAGGTGATCATTGTGACAGATGGCTGGGGAAGGCCTGGCAGCGGGGGTGATATCCGAGTACGACCAGACGTGAATCACGTGGAACGCTGGAGGAGGAGAGCTCACGTAGAAGGGAGAAAACTGTAAGGGCCCTGAAGCAGGTGTGTCCTGGAATGCCCAAGAAACCAAAAGGAGAGTAATGAAATTCAAGAAGGCTGAATAAGAGATGAGACTAATAGCAGGTAAGGCCATCAAAGCAGGAGCAGCTTTGCATGGGGGCCCTGTAAGCCATTTTAAGGACTTAGACCTTTATAGTTATAGAGACAGAAAATCATGTGGAGCTTCTGGGCAGTCATCTGACAGGGTCTGTCTTATGTTTTAACAAAATTACTCTGGCTGTGTGTTAACAGAAATTTTAAAAAAGAGCTAGGCAGAAGCGAGGGAGAAAATCAGCAGAGATCACACTTCCTGCCCTTTGCCCCACAGAGGCTACCTGCATGACATACAACGATTACTAATTGCCTTATTTGGCTATAGCTTGCCTTGGGTTCAACTAATGAGAGACATTTACAGGGGATATTGGCAAGAGAGTAAAATTTGTGTCTATAATACCTCCCCCTGCTGTTTCAGGTCCCTGCTGGTTGTCTGCGTCCACCCACCAGGGCCAGGGTTTCTTCAGGGGCTCTGTCCACTTAGCAGCTTCTCTGGCTTCACATTAACAACTTCTCGGTTGAAGGTGGTAATGTATTCCTGCCAGTGCTCACAATGGGGAGTCACAATCTTCCTTGTTGACTTTCTAATCTCTGCTCACACCTTTGTAAATAGTTTCTTTATTAAATTCTTCTTAACTATTTATATTTGCCAACTGTCTTCTGCTTCTGATGCATCAGTAAAGGAGGCCATGCCACATTCTGGAGAGAGATGATGATGACTTCCTTCGTGGTGATAGCAATGGAAGTGGTTAGAAGTGTTTGAATCATGGACATGTTTTGAAATCAGAACCTACTGCATTTACTAATGAATGTAATGTGTGGTGATGTGTAAAAACATCTAGATTTTGATGCCTAGGTTTTTGGTCTGAGAAACTTGAGTAACAATGAAATATCATTTGGATATATTCTTTTGAAGTTCAGTGGAGAAAGCTAAGCTAGAGACACGAAATTGGAAGTTACCTGTGGAGATATTTTTATGACTTGATGTAGGATGAGATCACTAAGGGAGTGAGTCTAGGCAAAAAGAAAACAGATGCAAAAACTGATCCTGAAACAGTCTGATATTTAGAGATGAAATAAATGAAGAGAAATCCAGAAAAGAGTAAAAAGGAATTGCACAGAGATTAAAGTCATTCCAGGAGATGATGATATTCTGGAATCCAAGTGAAGAAACCATAGGGTGAGAATGAACACGCTGCTCTGTAAGGTTCTGAGAAACTATTACTGGCTTTTAATGTAAAATTATTACATTTTAAAGTATACATATATATATATGCACATATATTTTTGATACATGAGTTAAAGATACCTCAAAGTGGTATATTAAAACTACATTCCACAAATAATAGAGGCATTTTCGTTACATGTATATTTCAGCTATCCTCAGTCCCCTGCAACTGGGAAAAACTCCCAAGGTAGCTTGTATTTAGACATATTTGCATATCCACAGTTTAACATCATATACAGTGTCCATCTACACTATTTTCCCTCAGGAATTCAAGTATGAGGAAATTTAAAACATATTTACTGCAGAGAAGTTTCTGCATCAGAGGAAAAACAGCTCAAGGAAGGGTACTTCCCATGAGCCCCAGACAACTTAAATAGTGAGGGGCAAGAAAGGTAGCTTGGAGCCCTTGTGAGATTGGGAAACGTATTTGCAACTATTGCAATTACTTTAGAGAAGAATTTCAGGTAAGGATAGCAACTGTAGACTATTTTTAATGGCTTTAAAATTCTTAACTGTATGTGTCATTAAAAGTATTTATTTAAAAAACCTAATAATTAATTTACCTGATTAATTAACACTCATAACTGTGTATCAAGAGAGCTGACAGAAATTGGCATAAGAGAGAGCTGGAGAATAATATTGTTCCTACCTGTATAATTATCATAAGCCTAAACCCAAGGACTTGTTTATGTGACCTACATAGATAGGTGTTCATAAACAAATTTGAGATCTTTGAATAACAAGTAAAAATATCTTAATTTTGAATATATGCTTCATGAAACAATGATTACATTGGCTCATACTTCATTATTTTCTATATTCTGTTTCTGTAAAACATTGTTTATTATATAATTGAAGCAAAATGCACATCTGTATGATAAATCACTTAAGTGATATCAATATGACCTGATAGAGTTCACTTTCAAGTTCAACCAGAACGACATCAAGACAGCGGTCATAGAAGGAAGACTTCTTTTCTCTTCGACCAGCTTCTACCTTAAACCTTTGTTTGAAACCAAAAATAGCATTTATAATGCAGTAAAACAAATCTAGTGTTAGAACTCAAAGATCAAACTGAGAAAGTATTTGTAATAAAATTACAAAGTTTACATATCAAAACCAAAATAAAGTAATTATAAAAATAGCAGGATAAAGATGGTTATCCTAATAGCAAAATGCACAAAACCTGGGAACAGATAATTCATAAAAGAAGAAAAAATGTTTAGTATTATTGGTAATCAAATGAGTTTTGAAATAATTTTCACATATACTGAATAGGCAAAGATGAAAAAGCCTCTAGTGGTAGGTGGGAAAGAAAAGGCAATATCACAGCCCAGTCTTAAGAGAGTAAACATCTCTCTATGTGTAAATATGGAAATAATTTTAAATACAACATCCAGTAGTTTGACTAAGAAAGTGGGTTAAAAATTATTGATGTGATAAACATTTTTTATATGATAACAAGAAAAATAAAGACAAAACTTCAGAAAAAAATCTATAAAAGAAAGTTATAATCCAAATATGAAATGAGCCACAAATAAGATTTAGTGATGTTGTACGGCTGCATTTGACTATAATTCAAGATTTTTCTTTGAGCTTCACAGGTTTTTGTGGCTTATAATTATTATTTTTGTCTCTGAGTCCAATCATAAAATGTGGTTGTAATTGTGACTGATATTTACATAATTACATTGCTGTTCATTATTTATCAAATTTTAGATTAACTCTGAAGGCAAATCCTAGGAGAATTATTTACCATAATAGAATAGCATGTAAGAGTTATAAATTCTGATAGCAAAATAATGATATAGCTGTGAAAAATTGTCAGAGGAGAATACAGGAGAGTAATATAGGAAGGCTTTTTCCTTATTTTACATAATGGGGAGCCAAGGGTGATGGCTCGACACAGACAAAACGATTCATCAGTTAGCGTTGTATTCAAGTATAAATCACAGGAGAACAAGAATTAAAGGTAATAAGAGATCATTCTGAGAGGTCTTTCCATAGAATCCCATTTTTTTTAATCCACAAGTGCTAGACAACATCCACACATTCTCTCATCTACTTCACATCCGCTTTCCTCATGATGAGTTCTCTAAGATTTACATTACAGGAGCAAAAGTCGCGATTTACTTAGTGTTCTGTTATTTAACCTTTTCATCTAACACAGGGCCCCCAACTCCGGCCTCAGACTGGTACCTGCCCATGGCCTGTTGCAAGGGAAACTCACCTGAGCTCCGCTTCCTGACATACAAGCTCCCCCTCCCTGAAAAGACCAGCCCCTGGTGCCGAAAATGTTGGGGACTGCTGCTCTAACATACCAGCAGGGAGGAGATCCAAGATGGCAATGGAGTAAATGGAAGCTACACTCAGGGCCTCGCAGGACGAAACTAGAATTACAAGTTAAAAAGCAATACCTACATGGGAGAACCACTAGAACCATGATTTGGGCTTCTAGAAAACCCATCCTCTGGATTCTAGTTCTGGCTTTAGAGACCCCACCTACTCCACTCCTGGTGGCTCTGCATTACCGAGGTCAAGGCAAAATCCTGGTCAGGCTGAGTGATGCGGCTCTGGAGCAGGGGCCACGGCTTTACCGAGGTCTGACTGGCACTTCCCCCTCACAGAAGATCTACTAGCCCTGTCCTCCTGAGTCCTGGCAGCCCCATACTGCTGAGCTCAGTCATCCCACAGAGTCTGAAACTGAGCTGTGTGGCTCTAGAACATGGGACATTTTTCCCTCACATGCCAGATAAAAACAGACCCCTCCCTTTACGTGGACTAATCTTGGTCTGTTTGGGCTTGATAAATTCTGCTGGCCTCACTCTCAGACCCCGCATCCACACAAAGGTGTGTAAGACCCAGTGGTTGACAACTAGACTTGGTATACCCTGGACATTTGTTGAGTGACCTCACACCCAGCACTGGCACTGAGTTTTGACCTGTTTCAGTCTGGTGAACACCACTCACCCCTGCCTGGTGATTCACTGTCAACCCATCTCATGCAACTCAAGTATAGCCAGAGGTTCTTTCAGTCACTGGCCCTAACAGGAAGCTGGCTGACAGAGGCAGGTAGAAGCAGATCTTGGGATGCCTTAGGACTTTTGCTGAATTGCCTCTGGGCCTGATGCTGGTAAAAGTTAACCTTGGTGTACAGCTAGGTCCTTCCCACATGCACCCAGGCCCAGCTGAGGCAGCTACAAACTAGATGTTTTGTAGCTCCAAACACATTGCCAAGGACCCATCACAGGCAGCACCTTATATTGGTCTGCTCCTTTCAAGACCCCAAAACCAACATACCCAGTGGCCAGCTAAAGACAAAATTAGAGGAGAATGCATTGAGCTTCTCAAACAGCATATCCAAAATAAGATCTCAGAAGGCACCAAAGTCTCCCCGGGCAAATTTAGCTTTGCGTGGTCAGCACCTGCACAGCAGCTCAGAGGTCATGGTCAAGGCTGAGCTTCACAGGAAGCCAGCCTGAAGGTTGATCCCATGTATAAAAGGGCCAATAGCAGCCCACACACAATTATAGCAGGAGGGCCAACATAATCAACACAGGAGACATTCCTGGAGCACCCAGCTTAGGTGTTTGAGGAGACTGCAAAACAGGACCCCATAGGACACCTACTACATAAGACCACCCCATAAAGAGTGGGAGTCACAGCAGATCTATCCAATACATAGAAAGAAACACAAAGAGGCAACCAAAGAGGGGAGAAAAGGAACAGGCCTCAAATGAAAGAACAGGAGAAATCTCCAGAAAAAAAGAGCTACTTAAAATGGAGGCGAGCAATTTATCAGACACAGAGTTCAAAACATGGTTATAAGGATGTTCAACAGCATAAAAAAGATATAGAAACCATAAAAAAAGGACCAGTCAGAAATGAAGACTACAATATCTAAAATGGAGAATACACTGAAAGAAAATAAATGGGACAACTATAATAGCATAATCAATAAAATATACAAAAAAGAAAAAAGAAATGAACAGTCAGTGGCATGAAACAGAAGACTGAATCAGCAATTTGAAAGACAATGTAGAAAAAAATTCCAATCAGAACAGCCAAAAAAATTATTTTTAATAAGGATAGTTTAAGGGACCTGTGAGACAAGATGAACATTTGCATCATAAGGCACCAGAAGGAAAAGAGATGGTACAAGGGATCAAGACTCTATTTGAAGAAATAATAACTGAAAACATCCCTAACTCGGTGAAGGAAAAAGACATACACAAATCCAGGAAGGGTAGAGAGTTCCAAACAAGATGAACCCAAAGAGGCCCACACAAAGACACATCATAATTAAAATGGCAAAAGTTCCAGACAAAGAGAGAATATTAAAAGCCACAAGAGAAAGATAGTTAGTTACCTACAAGGGAGCTCCTTTAAGATTGTCAGCTGATTTTTCAACAACAACAATAAAAAAATAGAAGATAGAAATATTCAAAGTGATAAAAATCAGGAAATTACAACCAAAACTACATTACTCAGCAAGGCTATTATTTAAAATTGAAGAAGTAATAAAGAGCCTCCTAAACAAAACAAACAAACAAACAAAAGCTAAATGAGCTTCTTACCACTGAACCAGTACTACAAAAAATGTTAAAAGGACTGCTTAAAAAAAGAAGAGGAGGAGGAAAAAGAAGAAGGGGAGGAGGAGAAGGAAGGAACAGAGAACACGGTTAAAAGGAAAAAATTGCAATAAATATATACCTATAAATAATCTATTTAAATGTAAATGGATTAAATGGTCAAACCAAAAGACATAAGGTAGCTAAATGGATTGGAAGGCAAGACCAATAATACATGCCATCTACAAGAGGCCCATCTCAGAACAGTAGATACACAGATTGAAAATAAAGTGATAAAAAAGACATTTTGTGCAAATGGAAAGGGGGGAAAAAAGCTGGGGTAGCAATACTTATAGCTAACAAAATAGACCTTAAAACAAAGGCTGTAGTAAGAGACAAAGAGAACACTACATAATGATAAAGGGCGCAATACAACAATAGAATATGATCACAGTAAACACTTATAGGAACACAATATAGGAACGCCTAAATATGTAAATCTCTCCCTCGATGGACATAAAGGGAGAGATTGATAGTAAAATGGACATACTAGGAAATTTTAATGCCCATTGAAATCAATGGATACATCTTGCAGACAGAAAATCAACAAGGAAATGGTGGCATTAAATGACACTCTAGAACGGATAGATTTAATTGATATTTTAAGAGCATTCCACTTCAAAGGAACAGGATACACATTTTTTTTCAAGTGCACAAGAAACATTTTCTAGGATAGACCACCACTTAGGCCACAAAATAAGCCTCAATAAATTTAAGATGATTGAAATTATGTCAAGAGTCTTCTCTGACCACAAATTTATGAAACAAGAAATCAATCACAAGAAAAAAAAACAGAAAAATACACAAAGATATGTTACTAAACAATGAATGTGTTAAAACTAAGATCAAGGAAGATATCAAAAGATAACTGGAAACAATCGAAAATGAGAACACAATGACCTAAAATCTGTGGGAACTAACAAAAACAGTCCTAAGAGGGAAATTCATAGCATTACTAAATCTCAAGAAAACAAGGTCTCAAGAAAAGTCTTAAATAAATAATATAACTTTACACTTAAGGAAACTTGAGAAAGAACAAGAAACAAAGCCCAAAGGAAGTAGATGGAAGGTAGTAGTAAAGATCACAGCAGGAAAAAAAAGTCTAAAAATAAAGGTACAAAAGCTCAATGAAACAGGGTTGGTTCTTTGAAAAGATAAACAAGGTTGACAAACCTTTAACCAGGATAATAAAGAAAGAAAGAAAAAAGAGAGAACCAAATAAATGAAATGAAAAGATAGAAATATAACAACTAACTTCAAAAAAATGCAAAAGATTGTAAGAAAATATTACAAACAACTCTATGCCAAAAGATTGGAAAATATGGAGGAAAAATAAATAAATTCCTAAACATATGATCTTCCAAAACTGAATCAGGAAGAATCAGAGAATCTGAATAGGCAGTTTACAACCAGTGAAATCGAAGTAGTAATCAAAAAACTTCCAACAAAACAGAAGTCCTGGCTAAATGACTCCAAAGTTGAATTTTACCAAACATTGAAAGAAGAACACCTATCCTTCTCAAACTATTCCAAAAAATTAAAAAGGAAGGATGACTCCACAAATTATTTTATTAGGCCAACAATATTCTAATCCCAAAACCAAATAAAGACATTATAAAGAAAGAAAATTATAAGTGAATCTCCCTAATGAACATAGATGCTAAATTCCTCAACAAAATATTAGCAAACCTGATATGGCAATAGATCAAAGACATCATACGCCATACTCAAGTTTGATTTATTCCCTAGATGCAAGGGTGGTTAAATATCTGCAAGTCAATTAATGTGATACACTACATAAACAAAATGAGGGGTAAAAACCATATGATCATATCAGTAGATAAAGGAAAAGCATTTGACAAAATTCAGCACCCAAAAATGATTTTAAAAAAAAGGAAACCTAGCAAAGTGGGAACAGAGGGAATATACCTCAACATAATAAAGGCCATATATGACAAACTCACAGCAAACCTCATACTCAATTGGCAAAAACTACAAGTGTTCCCCTTAAGATCAGGAATAAGTCAGAAATGTCTACTTTTTCCACTGCTATTCAACATAGTACTAGATTCCACCAAAAAACTACTAAAACTCATAAATGAATTCAATAAAATAGCAGGAAACAAAATAAATATCCAGAAATAAGTTGAATTTTTATACACCAATAATGAACTATCAAAAGAGAAACTAAGAAAACAATCCCTTTCTCACTTGCTTCAAAAAGAATAAAATACCTAGGAATAATTTAACCAAGGATGTAAAAGAACTGTACTTAAAAAAATTATAACACACTGAAGGAAGAAATTGAAGAAGACACAAATAAGTAGAAGCATACACCATGTTGGTTGACAGGGAAGAATTACCATCATTAAAATATCTCTACTACCCAAAGCAATCCATAGATTCAACCTAACTCTTATCAAGATACCAATGGCGTATTTCACAGAACAAGAACAAAATTCCAAAAAAAATTTAAATTTGAATATTTATGTTCAAATATTTTAAAAACCTCGAATAGCCATAGCAATCTTGAGAAAGAAGAACAAAGTTGGAGGAATCACACCACCTGATATTAAACCATACAAGGCCATAGTAATCAAACAGCATGGTACAGGCATAAAAACAGACATATAGCTCAACAGAATAGAGAGCCCAGAATAAACCTACACCTTTATAGTCCATTAATATTCAACAGAGGAAGCAAGCACATATAATGGGGTAAAGATAGTCTATTCAATCAATGTTATTGAGAAAATTGAATAGATATGTGCCAAAAATGAAACTAGATCATCCTCTTACTTGATGCACAAGAATAAACTCAAAATCAATTAAAGAGTTCAATGTTAGGGTCAAAATAATAAAAATCCTAGAAGAAATGAGAGGTAATAAAATCTAGGACATTTTTCTTAGCAATATTTTTCTTGACATATCTCCACTGGCAAAAGAAACAAACAAAAAACAAATAGGAATACATGAAACTGAAAAGTTTTTGCACATCAAGGGAAATGATCAACAAAATGAAAACACAGCCCACTTAATGGAAGGAAGACTATATTCACAAATATTACACCTGTTAATGAATTAATATCCAAAATGTTAAAGAACTTATAAGTCTCAACACCAAAAAAAATCCAATTTAAAAATGGGCTAAGGAGATGAATGGACACTTCTCTAAAAAGGACATATGGATGGCCAATAGACACATGAAAAGATGCTCAGTGTCACTAATCATCAGAGAAATGCAAATTAAAACCACAATGAGACATCACCTCACACCTGTCAGAATGGTTACCACCAATAAATTAACAAACAAGGGTCGATGAGGATGTGGAGGAAAGGGAACTGTCATGCACTCTTGGTGAGAATGCCAATTGGTGCAGGCACTTTGGAAAGCAGTATGGAGTTACCTCAAAAATTAAAAATCGAAGAGTCTTATGACCCAGCATTTCCACCTCTGGAAATTTATACAAAGAAACACAAAACACTAATTCAAATTAATATATGCACCCCGATGTTCATTGCATTGCTATTTATAAGAACCAAGGTTTGGAAGCAGCCCAAGTGTCCATCAGTAGATAAGTGGATAAAAATCCTCTGGTAACTGTGGTACATTTACACAATGAAATAGTAGTTGGTCGAAAAAAAGAAGCAATTCTTACCCTTTGCAATAGCGTGGCTGGACCTGGAACACATTAAGCTAAGTGAAATAAGCCAGTTTGAGAAAGACAAGTAACATATGATTTCACTCATATGTGGAATCTAATGAACAAACTGAAATAACAAGTGAAATAGAGACAGACTCATAGATAGAACACATACTGACTGCTGTTTGGGGAGTGTTTGGGGAGCTGGGTGTGGTGGTATTTGGACTGAAAAAAAGAAGTTCATGGATACAGACAACAGTGTGGCAACTATGGCATGGGAATGCTGGGGAGGGAGACTTAATTTGGGGTGGTGAACACAGAATACAGTGCACAGATGATGTATTTTGGAATTGTGCACCTGAAACCTGAATGATTTTTTAACAAGTATCACCCCAATAATTTTAATAAAAAGAAAAAGAGTAATGAGAATACACATGAGTATCTCTACCTCATCCCTGAGCTGGTACACTTTGTCAACAATTTCAGAATGAGATGGGGCCTGTCTTCTCTTCTGAGCCACAGAATGGCTGCTGCCCCACCCAGTTTTATGTTCACATTCGTGTCAGGATGAAGGGGACATAGCCAAAGCTGAACAGAAAGTGAGTATTGAATGCGTCACTTAATAACATCTGCCATAATGAGGAAAATAATTTTTAGTACATAATTTAAAGTCTTCAAAGTAGTATTACTAACAACACTCAGAAGATGAGTGCACAGATAAACTGAACTAAAATATCTCATTATTTGTAGCAAGGAGTCAAAATAATATCCTAATTTGATATATTGAGAAATACAGATAATAACAAAAAAATTAAAAACCAAATTAGAGGCACCTTTTCCTTAGAAATGGAGATGAGGTATTGGGATGTTTTGCTGTTTATTTCTTTAATTTTTTCCACAAACACTGATTGGTTGACTTTTATATCCAAGGGATTTCTCTCATTACTGGGGATGCATCAAGGCTAAGACAACAATGTCCTTCCCTTTATTTATAGTTGGGAAGCAAGTAAAACCAAAAAAAAATAACAAAACTCCTTATAATTTCAGACAGTGATAATATGATAAAGATAAAGAGATATGTTAAGGGTGATTTGAGATGGATATAGGAGAGGTCTCTCTGAAGAAGTGGCCTCTGAGTAGAAATGGGAATGAAGTGCGAAAGTAAACCATGTGAAAAAAAATTCAACTACAGGGAAAAATTGACAACAGGTCTGCTATATCTCAGAGCATAGGACAATATTGCTGCTTTGAAAAGCCAGAGAGCAGATTCCCAATGGCACTAATGAGGTTCTAGTTTTCTCATTATGGATCAAACCTGTCAGAGTAGCACTGATCGACTTTGTCTGGGGCCATTAACAAACTGTGGTAGGGCTAACCTTGAAATCATTGTGTTAATACGATTTCCTTTCCAACGACCTATAGTGCAGGTTATAGCTGATAACAAAATCCAAAGTTTACCCAAGCATCACAAAACTCTAGCTAACAATAAACAGAGTAACTGACTGGCAAGAAAGATTTAGGATTTTAGTCTAGCCTAAAGATTTTAGACTTTGCCCTTCTGCACATGAGGGCAAGAAAATTTTTATTTTGAATTTGATACTTTTGGAATTATAATCTTTAAACTCAGTTTTTAAGGAGGTGCTACTTTTAAACATCTATTTCTTCTAGGGGATTTAATAAATTAAAAGGACAAATTTGGGGTGATTGTTTTGGTATTTTGTTAGTGGAAGGTGTTTATGAGTTTCATCATAGCACTCATTCTCAAAGCATAACTTCTTTCTTTTAAGGTATATTTTATTGATTATGCTGTTACAATTGTCCCAATTTTTTCCCTTTGCCCTCCTCTTCCTAGTACCCCCTTCCCTTCAGCAATCCTCCCCTTAGTTCGAGTCTTTGGGTCATGCATGTAAGTTCTTTGGTTTCTCCCTTTCCTATACTATTCTTGATATCCCCCAGTCTACTTTGTTCCCACCAATTATGCATCTTAACCCCTGCACCCTTTCTCTCCTTTCCCGCTTCCAGCTGATAATCCTCCAATTGATCCCCATACCTATGATTCTGTTCCTGTTCCAGTTATTTGCTTAGTTTGTTTTTGTTTTTCAGATTCAGTTGTTGATAGTTGTGTTTCTTGTCATTTTAATGTGCATAGGTTTGATCTTCTTCTTTTTCTTAGATAAGTCCCTTTAACACTTCATGTAACAAGGGCTTGGTGATGATGAAGTCCTTTAGCTTTACCTCACCTAGGAAGCACTTTATCTGCCCTTCCATTCTAAATGATAGCTTTGTTGGATAGAGTAATATTGGTTGCAGGTCTTTGCTTTTCATCACTTTGAATACTTCTTGACAGCCCCTTCTTGGCTGCAAATTTTCTTTTGAGAAATCAGCTGACAGTCTCAGGGAACTCCTTTGTAGGTAATTCTCCACTCTTCTTGCTGCTTGTAAGATCCTTTCTTTAATTATGATGTGTCTTGATGTGATCCTCTTTGGGCCCAACTTGATTGGGACTCTCTGCAGTTCCTGGTCTTGCCAAATTTTTCCTTTGCCAAATTAGGGAAGTTTTCTTTCCTAATATTTTCAAATAGATTTCCAATTCCTTGCTCTTTCTCTTCTCCTTCTGGCACCCCTATTATGTGAATGTTGGATCTCTTGAAGTTGCCCCACAGGCTGCTTATACTACACTCATTTTTTTGGACTCTCTTCCCCTCTGTTGTTCTGATGGTTGTTTTTTGCTTCCTTATGTTCCAAATCATTGATTTGATTTTTGGCTGCATCCACTCTACTGTTGTTTCTCTGTAAATTCTTCTTTATTTCAATTAGTGAATCCTACATTTCTGACTGGACCATTTTTACACTACTGAGGTCCTCACTAAGTTCCTTGAGCATCCTTACAACCAGTGTTTTGAACTCTGCATCTGACACTTTGCTTATCTCCATTTCATTTGGCTCTTTTTCTGGAGTTTTGATCTGTTCTTTTATTTGGGCCATGTTTCTTTGTCTCCTCATTTTGGCAGCCTCCCTGCTTTGACTCTGTGTCTTGGTAGTATGGCCTAATGTAGTAGGTGTCCTGTAGGATCCAGTGGCACAGCCTCACCTGTCACCCAAGCTGCATATTCAAGGTACACCCTTCATGTGGGCTGAGTACACCCTCCTCTTGTAGTTGAGCCTTGATTGCTGTTGGTAGGTCAATGGGAGGGATTTATCCAGGCTAATCAGCTGCAAGGATTAGCTGTGACCACTTACTACCAACCTCCACCCTCCATGGAGGATCATCCGTGGAGGGGCAGAGTGGCAGTGCTCCAAAGTGGTCTATAGCTCTCCACTGGGTGTGCTGGCCCTGGGATTTCCCTGGTGGTGCAGGCCAAGGTCAGCCCTCACCTGTGTCTTTTCCCTGGCTGCCCTTTCTGAGCTAAAAAGCAATCCAAGAAGGCTGCTTCTTATGCTGGGCTTGGAGATTTCCAGGCAAAGCCGAACTGTGAAACTAATCTGGCTGCTGCTAGTACTTGGCCTGGGGCCCACTGAGGCCAGCTGTTGCTTGTTTGATAGGATTTAGGGGGCTGTGAAGTATAAGCCAATACCAATTATTCATGTGGAAAAGCAACCTGGGTGGGCCCATAAGTTGGGTGGGGCAGTCCCAGGATCTTCATGGTGGATCAAACAGTGTTAGCCAGATTGATAGAGTCTCAAATATGGCACTAGCCTGTTGGCTCTGTGGCTCTGCAAGGGACAGAAAAGTGACGATGCTCAGAAAGGGGACAATGACCTCTGTTCACCACCACACCAGACACTTTGGCCTCTCCCAGTATGCCACTAGTGCCCTTCAAGCTGCCATCTTGGCACTGGAGCTCCAAGGAAGTGCATCTGAGTAGGTGAGTCTGTGTGTGGGTTTTTTAAAAGGAACTGCTTGGGGCTCCAACAGTTTCTTTCACCAACTCAATCCTTACTGGATTTTGCAGCCAGAGTTGTAGGGATTTATCTTCCTGGCCCTGGAAACCTGGGCTGGGGGTACTGGTGTGGGGCCGGGATTCATTGCTCCCAAGATATCACTCCTGAATTTTTATCCACCACACATGCATAAGAGACCACCCCATTTCATATCTGCACCCCTCCTACCAGTCTCAATGGATGTGGTTTCTTTAATTTGGTAGCTGTCAGCATTCCATTCAGCTTGATTTCTGCTGTTTCTGAGTGATGGTTGTATGTAATTGTACGAAGAGGTGAGCCATGTCTACCTATGCTTCCAGCTTGACCAGAAGCCTCAATGCAGAACTTCTTATATGATACAGTGGACAGTGTAGCTGCATGTACTTTGATGAGATATAGAATAAATTACAAAATTTCAGACTATAAATCAAGAAGATGGGTTTAATAAGATATTCTTCAGAAGCACTGCAGAGAGTTTCTGGGAACCACTACTGGGAGCTCTGTACCACTGCAGAAAGTCCTGGGAGGAACTTTAGGGGGAAACTCTAAATGAGAAAAACCACAAAGAAAAAAGGACAAAAAATGGAAAGCAAAACTTGTGTTTATAAAACCATGTTAGAGTTTAATGTGGTTGAAATGTTTGTGTGCGTGCTTGTGTGTGTGCATGTAAGAGCAATGAAAAATCAATTTGAAAGAATATGTTTGGGTTCATTGTGAAGATTGAATACTAAATAGAGGCACTGCTAATTAATTCATAATTAATAGGAAGTCTCTGAAAAGATTATGTGTAGGAAAACAACATGATATTTCCTGGTTGTAGTTTAAAAAGAGATTTCCACACACTGAAAATATTGTATTTTCCATGTTCTTTGGCATCCAAGTGTGGGCATAAACCCAAATCCTGGCCAAAGAAGTTTAAGTGGATGTGTGAATATTTCCCAGACATTACCTTAAAAGGGAGAGGAGCCCTCTTCCCCTTCCTCTTTCCTTCTGCCAGGAATATGGATATAATGACACTTGAGGATCCATAGAGGAGTATGAATTAACCTTGGGAATACAAATCCTATAAGCTGAGGAGTTAAATAAGGATTCTAGTTTTTAGATACTGTGGATCTTATACAACCTGATCGTAATTTCATACTTCTTGATTATTCTCAAAGAGATATAAATTTCTACTTTGTTTAAACCATTTGTGGGGCAGGGCTGGGTGGCAGGGGATTCTTGCTATAAGCATCTGGAGCAAGTTCATGCTAATTAGATGGGTACTCAGGAAAGCAAAGTAGGAGAATATAACCCTTTTACTCCCAATCTCAAATTTAGAAAACTCAACAGGAAAAAAATAATTCCACTTCAAAAACATCAGTGGATAACAGAAGGAAAATACTTAAGCTGTCCACCAAAAAAAAGAACATAATCAAGAACTAGAAAGACTGAATAAATTATGATGTTTATTATTTAGGTCAAAATCTTATTTCCAATGTTTATATAATTTGGTCAGCTTTGTTCATTGCTAAATGTATCTGATATTCATTCTCTCTCCATATCTATTTTGTTAACTTTTTACCACTATTTATTGTAAAATAGGAACATTATGAAAACAGCTGTCCTAAAAGAGGGCAATTTTGTTAACAGAAAGAGTATTTCAATAGCATCTCAGCTGTGTTCACTATTTTCATTTGCAAATGTTATAGTTCTTAGCCCTTTAACTGAAGGAAGAACAAGCAGAAAGAGAAGACTATGCCCACATAGCTTTCTATGAAACACACTGCCCAACCCACACTCACCCTCACATCCAAGATACACAAAATACTGTCCCTTTCTCTTGTCTTGCAACAGTAAGAGGAATTTATTTCAAGTAGTTCATTCAACCATATAGAGTACATCCCTAGGAATAAGGTTTAGAGTTAGAACATAACCCAGGGCAGAGAAATAAACATCACATCCTCCATCCAAACAGTCCTCTTCTTTCTGAGTGAAGTATGAATTGAAGCACTTTAAAAATAACGTATTTTGGCATCTGTAACTTAAGACTTTGTGTGTAAGTTACAGTGAATGATGTCTATCATTTAGAAAAAATGCTCACCTTCTCTAAGTTCATATATAAATATTTCCTTAGTGCTTTTTCACCTTGATCTCTTTGATGAATTTGACAGTATTTGCTCTTTTCCCATCACCTTTTTCTTTTCATAGCTCCTGTGGGTGATTTTTCCATGCTTTTGTTTCTCTGACATTACAAATGCTGCTCTATATCCCAGGTAGGTTTGTTTCTCTCTTCCCATCTTGTAATTCTAGATTGTGATTTTATCAAGATCTCTCTCTTCAGCGTTAAACCATAGGTCCTTTCATCTTCCATACCTAAACTCACTCCGTTCTTTGGAAATTTCATCTAGTCACATGGTTTTTGTTGTTGTTGCTTATTCTTTTACAGCTGTCCCAGTGTTTCTCCCTTTGCCCTCTTCTCTCCAGCCCACCCCCCACTCCCACAGTTAATTCCCACATTGTTATCCATGTCCATGAGTCATTTGTACATGTTCTTTCACAAATTCCTTCTCCTTCTTTCCACCATTCTCCCCTCTGGCAGCTGTCACTTTGTTCCCTGTTTCCATGTCTCTGGTTCTGCTTTGCTCATTGATTTATTTTGTTCATTATATTTCTCTTATAAGTGAGATCATGTAGTATTTGTCTTTCACTGACTGGCTTATTTCACTTAGCATAATAGTGTCCAGTTCCAACCATGCTGTCGCAAAGGGTAGGCATTCCTTCTTCTTTCTTTCTGCTGTATAGTATTCCATTGTGTAAGTGTACCACAGTTTTTTAATCCATCATCTACTGATGGGCACTTAGGCTGTTTCTAACACTTGGTACCACATATAGCACTGTTATGAGCATTCAACTGGTCACATGGTTTTAGAACTAACATCTATGTTAGTGGCAGACACACTAATACCTACTACAGGTAATATAGTACTCTAATACCTGTCACAGCTGTTGCATCTTGTAAACTGTAGTCCTTCATCACCACCAGCCTGTATAGAAGACTCCATGGAAAACTCACCAAAACTGATTCTTTAATACGCATACAGCTTCCCAAATGTGTACATCTCTTGTACCCACTATTTCAGGTAATGGCAACAATACCTCTTCAGTCATTCAGGCTAAAAATGTTGCTTTTCAAAAATCTTCAAGGGTTTCCCATTGAAAACAAAACAAAAAAAAGTTGAAATATTATTTAGGTTTTCAGTCTGCCCCCAATATTATGAATTTTATCTCTAATTTGTGCCATGAAAGATTCCATACCTTACAAAACTGAATACTGCTTCCTATATTACCCTTTGTTTAGTTTTCATTGTTTCCTCTAACTAGAGGGCTCTCCTCCCTATTTCTACTAGCCAAAATATTAATTAGTATTCAGGTTTTATGTCAAATCCTCTCTTTACTAAAATTGTATAAACAAATAAAACTCTTCCCATTTTTCTTTTGTGACATTTAACACTTTTAATAATTATACCTTGATATAATAATTATATCTGTCTTTTCACCACATGACTGGACAATAAGTTTCATGAGATGGGATTTTTATTTTATTCATGTTGATTCCACTTCTCTGTAGCTCATTAAGGAACCATACACATACCAATCAATCAATCTGTACTGAATAAATGAGTAAGTTATTGATTAAGTAAAGTAAATTAAACAACTTAGAAAAAATCAGCATGAAATGTTCCAATGAGAGTGTTTAAAAATGTTCTGTCTCATCCAAACTACATCAGACAAAAGATAAATGGAGAATTGTGGGACTTGGGAATCACTAATATAGATGAGTGTTTACTACATCATGAATCATATTGAAAAACTTTCTAAAATATTTCTTAGAAACTAGATATTCCTCATTAGTGCTAATTTTCTACATGTTTATGTCTAAAATCTAAATGTTTTTATTATTTATATTATCAGACAAGAAAAAGATAGATAGCATTCAATTAGGAACACAGCATGCAGAAAAACTACCACAGTCTCGTGTAATCAGTTATGCTCTCAGCCCTTTGATGTCATCAGGTGTGGCTGTCTTGTTCCCCATTAACTCTCTGTACCCAGCACAGTATCTCATGTCTAGTGAGTAATAAATGCATACACACCACATAATATCATTTTAAATAAGGAGTAAAATGACCTCTGATTCTCTTCTCCTGTTCTCCAATAGCACAACCATTGTAACAATTTTATACAATTTATTATATTTATGTATGCTTATATACTTCATTTCCACATGCCTACTATTTCTTTTCCTCTCCTCCATCCCATAAACGTGTTTTAGGTATATGAAGCAGTGTTATTCATCTAGAAAATAAATGTTTAATTGATTTATCTGAGATGCATTTTAACATTCTGATGTTTGCCTTTCTCTGGAAGACTTTGTTTCAAGTATTTGAATTAAATTTCCTTGAAGGAACCATACACAATTCACTACATAAGCATGTGAAATATAATAGACATTCAAGTATCTGTTCTCCAGTCATGGGTGGATATAACCTGTACCTTTATGAGCATCCCTCACATGGCTTTGAGTATGACAAAGGTATGAATGCTTCATTTCCTCAGCTTCCTTCCACTTCCCCACTCAGAACAATTTTAATTATAGAAGCCATGTGGACTTCTCTGAGGAGACATATACATTTCAATATGTCAACTGCTCTAGCAGAAACATGATTGTTTCTTGTTACTTTG
Source organism: Mormoops blainvillei (assembly GCA_004026545.1). Taxonomy (NCBI): domain Eukaryota; kingdom Metazoa; phylum Chordata; class Mammalia; order Chiroptera; family Mormoopidae; genus Mormoops; species Mormoops blainvillei. The sequence goes on along the minus strand of PVJD01001895.1, from coordinate 193,920 downwards.
TTGACATTTCTGGTTCCCTGCCAGATGTTTTTAAAGGGTTTGACAGTCCTATTGCTTCCAGCTGATCTGTAGTGCTGCAGTTTATATTTTCCTTTGCTTCTGAATATCCAAGAATTCAGGGACAGACAGTGGCTCAGATGTAGTAACTTCCCGTAGCAAACCAATTTAATGGTTTTGAAATATCTTTCAATTTCAAACTGGACTAATAATTTGAAATATCAAAATAAACTAAGTTGACCATTCATAAGATTTTACGCAACCTCCTTACAGCAGTTTCAAAATGGGAAATTAATAAATCCTTGTGGTGGTTAATTTTATGTGTCTATTTCACTGGGCAACAGGATGCTCAGATATTTGGTCAAACACTATTCTGGGTGTGCCTGTAAAGGTGTTTTTGAATAAGATTAATATTTGAATAGAGTAGAATAAGAAGGCTCACCACCTCCTCCCACAAGTAAGAAGGACTCCTCTTGACCGACTACTTCAGCTGGGACACTGTCCTTTTCCAGTCTTCAGACTTGAACTGAAACATTGACTTTTATTGAGTCTCCAGCCTAATGGCTTTGGGGTGGAATTTACACATCAACTTTCTTAGTTCTCAGGTCTTTAGACTCAGATTGGAACTATATGATCAACAGATTTTAGGACTTGTCAGCTAGCATCATTACATGAACTAATTCTTTATAAGAAGAGTTTATCTCATTCTCTTTTTGTCTTTCTCCTTCCATCCTGTTGGCAAGGAAAAAAAAATTTTAAAGAAACAAATGGGACTACATCAAACTAAAATGTTTTGGATAGCAAAGGAGACCATCAACAAAATAAAAAGACAGCCCACTGAAGAGGAAAACATATTTGCCAATATATATGATAAGGGATTAATATCCAAATTTTATAAAGAAATTAGAAAATTCAACACCAAAAAAAACAAACAATCCAATTAAAAAGTGGGCAAAGGACCTAAATATATACTTCTCCAAAGAGGATGTACAGATGACCAATATACATAAAAAAGATACTCAATGTCACTAATTATCAGAGAAATTCAAATTAAAACCACAAGGATATACCATCTCACACTTGTCAGAATGACTATCGTCAATAAATCAACAAACAAGTGCTGGCGAGGATGTGGAGAAAAGGGAACCCTAGTGCATTGTTGGTGGGAATGCAGTCTGGTGAAACCACTGTGTAAAGCAGTATGGAGATATCTCAAAAAATTTAAAATGAAACTGCCTTTAGACCCAGCGACCCCACCTCTGGGAACATATCCAAAGGAACCCAAAACACTAACTCAAAAGAACATAAGCAACCTTATGTTCACTGAAACATTATTTACAATTGCTAAGATTTGGAAGCAGCGCAAGTGTCCATGAGTACATAAAACAACTATGAGACTTTTACACAATGGAATCTACTTGGTCATAAAAAGGAAGAAAATCTTACCCTTTGCGACAGCATGGATGGACCTGGAAAACATTATGCTAAGTGAAATAAGACAGTCAGGGAAAGACAAATACCATATGGTTTCACTTACATGTGGATACTAATGAACAAACTGAACAAGTAAAATAGACTCATAGATAGAGAACAGGATGACAGCTATGGAGGTGGGGGCAGAGGCTAGGGGGTGGAGAGATAAAACCAAAAGGAAAAAGGACTCATGGACATGGACAACAGTGTGGTGATTGCAGAACGGAGGGGGATGTAAGGAAGTTAAATGGTAATGGGAAAAATAAAACATTTCTTTAAATTTCTTCAGATGAACACCAGAAAACACATACAAGAGAGATCCTAACAGCATTGTTTGTGATAGAAAAATACTGGAAACAAGCCAAATCATAAAAAGGACAATGAGTAAATTATTTTGATATGTCCACATAATAGAATAAGAGAAAAGAGTGAAAAGTAATACACTAGTGTTATACATGTGAACATAGAAACATCTCAAAAAATGTATGGTAGATTGAAAAAGGCAAATACAGAAGAATTCATGTAGTATGATACTGTTTATCTGGATTTCATAATAAAAGTTAACAATATTATATTTATATTATATATAACTTTGAAAAATCAAGGGCATAATAAACATAAAATTTAGGGGAAGGGTCAAGTCAAGGAACATGTATAAAGGACCCAAGGGACAAAGTCAACAGTTGAGGAGGAAGGGATCGAACGTGGAAAGTGGGAAGTGGGTAGGGAAGGCGAGAGTGATGGGGGGAAAATGGGGACAACTGTAACTGAACAAAAATTAAAAATATATTTTTTAAAGTTTTAAAAATTAGAATAACATTTACTCAAGAGAGGGAGAGAAGCAGGAAAAGGCAAGAAACAGTGTAGAAGGGGTTGCAATTGTATTAGTAATATCATTTTCCTTAAACTTGGTAGAGGGTACACAGGTACTTGATTCATCATTTTTAATGTATCAATTAATTCATTATCTGTCCTCTTTATAATTGTGATATTTCATAACTTAAAGTAACACAACAAAGAGAGAAAAGTGTTCTATTTAAACAAAGCAAGAAGATTAAATTAACTTAATAAAGCTGGATGAGCCACTTTGATGTCTGTATTTTTAAAATATATAGGAAAATTTTAGGAAAGATACATGAATAAAATAGAAAAAAGAAATTCTTGTTCATGCTCTGAATTTATTCCAATTTAGTAAAATTTCACTATTATATATAATTTAATAGATAATATAATAATTAAAATTAACAAGCTAGGAGATATATTGGCTTTGCATTAAAAATCAGTTCACTTTAATAGGCAGTTGTTTTATTACATTCTCTAATTCAATAATAAAGTATATCATTGTTTTCATTATTGAGTCCTAATACTGAATTCTTACTTAGTTCCTTAAAAATCAAATCAATACATCCCAGGACAATCCTTACTTTATTTATTTTGTTTGAAATTATTTATCCTGAAGATATTTTTCTGCTCTGCTTTCTGAGCTTTTTAAATCTTATTTTTTATTTCTAAAATAAAAAATTTATAGTTATGTACTGAACTATAACTTAAAAGTAGCATATAGTAGTGAAGAACATAGATTTTGGTCCTACCCCCTGCACTGAGCCTTTGCAAAGTCATTCAGCTCTGTATGCCTCTGCTTCCTTATCTGTAAAATGAGGATAACAGCAGTAGCATCCACATGGGATTGTTGGAGGATTAAGAGAATTAACATGTTGAATATGTGAAGTGTTTAAATACTGCCTGGCAAATAGTCAGTACTTGTATAAGTTTCAGTTATTATTATTGATGTTAGCAGTAGTAGTGGTATGAGCAGTGTAAGCAACTTCCAGAATATTCCAAGCATCACAGTGTTGTCTTAGTAGTTAAAAATTTCAAAGAACAGAAATATTCAGTTAAATTAATATGTCTAGGAATTATTTGTTTGATATATCTAGGAACATATATATATATATTTATTTAATAATGATACGTATTTAGACATACCAGTCTGACTAAATATTTCAGTTCTTTGATATTTCTAACCACTAAAATAACACTGAGATGCTTGAGGCTTCCAGTTTGCACATTTCAACCTAGTATTTTCCCATTTATTTCTGTCATCTAAGTTCTTGGGGGAAAGATAGACAAAAAGAGGAAAGGAAAGAGGAGTAATAAAGAGGATACTTTCATACATGTTGTTTCTTGTCATGTAATAACATAAATAAGTATTTGAAAAAATATCTTATTTAGGGAACTGATAGAATGTATTGGCTTTTCAACATGACAGATCTTATGAACACAACCTGGGTGTGTTTATAGTGTGAAATAAGTCATTGTAATAGCAGTGATTTATGAAGTCATATAATATTTTCCAAAGAATACCATATTATATATGGTCCTCAGTTTGACCTTGAAATTTTTTATGTGCAGAAATTCTCAACATGAGCAAACTGTGGTGTGAGCTTTTAAAGTAGAGTTTATAAATACAGTTGATGTTTTAGAGATAATAGCCTATATTATGTTTCATGTGTGTTTCCTAGAACAAAACCTTCTTCACATGTGAATAAACACTAAATACCATATTAAAATTCATATGTGCCATTTTACCTGAGCTGAGCATAAGCGTGCATCTAAGCACTCAGATACATTTGACAAATGTGCGTGGTCATTGCACAAAAGGCTCCGCATGGCTACTGTAAACCTTTGGAAGGGGTTTGGCCCAGAGCCTGGACCGTTGCTATCTTTTCCCCCAAGTGCTTTCTACAGTGTATGGCCACAATAACAGCCCTATGCATGAGAACAAATTTTATCCGGACAAACAAATGCAGAATCATTCATTTACCTGTTTTACTAAGGCAGTGGTTTTTAACTCCAATACATGTTGAAATAACTGAAGGTACTTTTGAAAAATACTGAAACCCAGGTGCCAGCTCCAGAAGTTCAATTTTTCTGGGACATGGCACTGGTGATGGTAATTTTTGAAGTATTCCAGTGCAGCAAAGGAACAAAGAGGGTGAAGAATTACTAATCTAAGGTGTGTAGAAACAATGTGTATAGTACTAACATGCAGGTTATTTAGAAATGTTTTATTTTCAATAGCAAATGCCAAAAACCAATATTTTCCTAAGAAGATAGTAAATTGGCTTATCTGAAATAAACTTGTAAATTAATATAGAAGATTGACATGATATGACAAACAGGATGTTAGGAATACAGCCAATTTTCAATAAGGTAAATTTATTTATTGAAGTTATTTCATGTAAATATGCCATTCGCATGAAGTCATCTCCTGTAGCCCCTTGTCCAAGGTGTTACTAATTGAAAAGGTGCTTTGACCAAAGGGAGAAATTATGTGACATTTAGTGAGTGGTTCCTTTAAGCTCATATCTAGTCAAATAATAAAACAGTAAATTAATAATTTTTCTAAGTTTCTAGTACTTAACATGAAGATTTTTTTTAAGTTCTCCTCATCTCTCTGTGGGCTTGAAACCTCCGAAGCTCAAAGGATAAGACACATTCGAGGCTAGAACTCTTATTAACAAATCATAGAAACTCCTCCCAAAACAACACTGTAGTGATTGCCCTGACCACTCTGCCCATGTTTCTAAGAGTATTTCCAGAATAAGAAGGCAAAAGAGAAATGCTATGCCTAAAATAAAGGCAATAATAAATAAATAGTAAAAGGAAATATGCCTAAGCTTGGATCTCTAAGTAGAAAGAGATGCTTCTGAGTGCAGAGCATGAACACTGATACAAGGTGTGCAAAAATCCTAGGGAAAATTCTGAATTGCAACTACAAAAGAAATCCCATAAGGCTATATAGAAAACTAAAACATGTATCTAAAAGGAAAGGACATTGCACTATCTTTATATTTCTCATCAGCAAGATAATGCTAGAAAACAATGGAGCAATGTTAGAGTTGTGCATGAAAAAGATTGTGGCCAGACAAATTTTGTCCATGTACATGGGCAAAAAGAAAGGCATATTCAGACACATGAGGATTCAGAAAACATAGCACTCACTCAACTTTTTGAAAATATTTCTTGAGACAGTACTCTGAAAAAACAAAGTAAATAAAAATATCAGCATTGTTCTCAGCAGAATATTTTGAAACTCTTAAAAGAGAAACATACAACCTTATGAACTGGAATGGGAAAAGTCCTACAAATGAGGAAAGGGATTGATATTAAAATAGTAAGTCTCTTATGATTCATTTTGAAGATATAAATGAAACAGATATCACCTGAGGTCTGAAGACTGGGATAGCCAGTGCTTCTCTTTTTCTTTTTCTTTTTTTGTGTGCATTATTATTTTTAAGGTTTTATTTTTTTTATTTTTAGATAGAAGGAAAGGGAGGGAGAAAGAGAGTGAAACATCAATATGTGGTTGCCTCTTATGCACCCCCTACTGGGGACCTGACCTGAAACCCAAGCACATGCCCTGACTGGGGAATCGAAAAGCGACCCTTTGGTTCTCTGGCCCATGCTCAACCACTGAGCTACATCAACCAGGAGTTCTCTTTTTTAATGGGAAAGAAAGATAATAGAGAATAATACCTGACACATTGGCAGATACCTGCTTTATTTTTTAAATTCCATCCAGCTTGGTTATTAATAACTACAGCTTCATGTCTGCCCAGATTGGAATAGTAGCTCTGAGGTTTTGTATGAAGTTTGGGCCAGGGAAGCCATTCATTGATCCAGCCTAAATTACCAGAGCTCTGATTTTTGGGTTTAGGGACAATCTCCCACCACATGTTGCTTTTGTTTGCATCTTTGTACATCTCTCTTTCCCTTTCAGGGACCTTGGAGGAAGGGTGGTGGAGGTTTAATAAAGCATCCAGACATAATCAAGGCCCTCTCCAACACTGTCAAAATGTCATCCTAATGCCATCACATAAAGGCACCCTGACCTAGGCCAGGTACCCAGCCTACTCCACATTTGAGACTGGTGGGAAAGACGTCTTGGCCTCACTCAAACTGTGTTCACCTTGATTTATTCTCGGGCCAGCAAACATTGGTGAAAAAATTAGTCATAAACTTAAGGATAAAAGAGAGAGCCTATGTAGATTTTTTATCTTTGTAATTTTTCATCCAAACAAGACTGAAGTTGCTGGTCAAATGACATCTTCATAGAGCTAAGAACCAACCATATCAGAGTCCTCACTGCATTTTACCCTCAGTTTTAAGTGAAGACAGGACCCCACAAGGGTCTAACATTTTCCGCAGCAGACGTGCAAGGACCTAACACACATACAACTTCTGACTGTGAGATTCCAATTCTCAGCTCATTTACAGCTACTTTGCTAGTTTTTTTCAGAATTAGCAAAGAAAGTTACACTTCTTCATATATATCCCAAAGTAGTAGCCTAAAAATAAAAATCTATGAATATGAAGTGGTATCTCATTGTGATTTTAATTTGCATCTCTCTGATGGCTAGTGATGCTGAGCATCCTGTCATAAGTCTCTGGGCCCTGTGTATGTCCTCCTTGGAGAAGTGTCTGTTCAGGTCCTTGGCCCATTTTTTAATAGGATTGTTTGTCTTTCTGGAGTGGAGTCATGTGAGTTCTTTATATATTCTGGAAATCAAACACTTGTCCAAGGTATCATTTTCAAATATATTTTCCCATACGGTTAGTTCCCTTTTCATTTTACTGATGTTTTCTCTCTCCATGCAGAAATTTTTTATTTTGATAAGGTCCCACTTGTTTATTCTTTCCTTTATGTCCTGTGCTCTAAGAGACAACTACACTTGAACAATAAATTTTTTTAATAAAAATCTATGAATATGTAGATATTTATTACATTTTATTTATGATGATAAAAGCTAGTTTAAAAATGTAAAAATATTTATGCAAATTACAACATTTCCACTCCATGGAATATTATATAGCCACTAAAATGATAATTATAAAAATTTACTATACTTTAGAAATATTTTTGACATAATTTAATGAAAAAAGGAGAAATAACAGTATAAAACTGCATCTGCCCTTATCATTTTAATTTTGCAAAATAGCTATTCAAATAGACAATAACCAGAAGAACCTAGAAATATGAGAATTGTTCTTTTTTTTAAAGAACAGTACTTTGGGCATTATTATTTCTTATTTGTTTCATTTTTCATTTAATAATGCATTATTTTTCCTCAAATATCGGTATAATAAAAACTTTTTAAATTTGGAGTACATCCTACATACAAATCATTTTGATAGATGTATGCAGCAATGCAAAGATAACAGCTAAAATGCAAGTCCTACTTCTCAAATTTATGTTTTTATGTGATTAATGGAAGGCACACACAGTATATGTAATTTTTGTAAAAAGTTAAGTGTTAGGTACTCTTAGAACTAAGAAAGAAAATACTCAAAATCCATTTTTAAGAGAGAATAACACCTGTGAGTGGAAGTCACTTCAAGACAAAATTCCTAGGTTAATGCAGCAAAAGCAGGGCTTAATTCTAGTTGAATATAATGTTTTCAAATTAATTCACATAAAGAAAGATACCTAAAGAAAGAAGAAATCAGCAGAAGGGATTTATTTAGTATGAAACCATGGAAAAAGAGATCAGCACGGTAGAATTTAGTAATATCCACCCAATACTGCCCTAGGGAAAAGAAACTATTCTAGCAAGGGACAGAATGCGGCCCAGAGGCAGGCCCCGTCCCACAGTGGAGGTGGATGCATGCAAATATCACCACTCAATGCCAATAGCTACCAAGGTTTTTAACTCATTGCCAACTTTTTTTTTCTCATTGAATAGTATTTTGTATTAGCTTCAGGTATACAGCATAGTGGTTAGACAATCATATACTTTAAAAAACACGCCCCCCTCATTTTTCCAGTACACATCCGGCACTATACATAGTTATTACAATATTATTGACTATACTTCCTATGCTAGTCCCATGTCTATTTTGTAACTAACAATTCATACTTTATTATCTCTTCACCTTTTTCACCCAGTCCTCCAAACTCTCTTCCCCTCTGGCAACCAACAGTCTGTTTTCTGCACCTATGAGTATTTTTCCATTTTTTTCATTTACTTAGTTCTTTAGATATAATATAAAATGAAGTCATTCAGCATTTGTCTTTCTCTGACTTGTTTCACTTAGCATAACACCCTCTAGGTCCATCCATGTTAACATGAATGATAAGATTTCATTCTTTATCATGGCTGAGTAATATTCCATTGTATACATGTTTTTTCACATTTTTATTCACTCATCTCCTGATGGGCACTTGGGTTGTTCTATATCTTGGCTATGGTAAATAATGTTGAAATAAACATAGGGGTAAATATATATATATTTTTTTTTTAATTAGTGTGTTGAGTTTCTTTGAATATGTACCCAGAAGTTGAATTACTGGATCATAAGATAGTTCCATTTTTAATTTTTTGAGGAAGCTCCATAATATTTTTCCTCCTGGCTATACCAATTTACATTCTAACCAACAGTGCATGAGGGTTCCTTTATCTCCATATCTTCACCAACACTTGTTTGTTGATTTATTTATAATAACCATTCTGATAGCTGTGACGCGATATCTCATTGTGGTTTTAATTGGCATTTCTCCCACAATTAGTAACATTGAGGATCTATTGGTTATATGTATGTCCTCTTTGGAGAAGCATCTGTTCAGGTCCTCTGCTCATTTTTTATTTGGATTTTTGGGGTATTTTGTAGTAAGTTGTATGTGTTCTTTATAAATTTTGGATATTATCCCCTTATTGAATGTATCATTGGTAGACATCTTCTCCCATTCAGCAGGTTGTCTTACAGTTTTATTGATGGTTTCCTTTGCTGTGCAAAACCTTTTTAGTTTGATGTAGTCCCATTGGTTCACTTTTTCTTTTTGTTCACTTTCCTAAGGAGATAAATCAGAAAAAAATGTTGCTAAAAAGTGTTAGAGATTTTACTGCTTATGTTTTAGAGTCTTTAATCCCTTTTGAGTTTATTCTTGTATATAAAGTAAGAAGGTAGTATGGTTTTATTCTATAGCATATATCTGTTCAATTCCCCAACAACATTTATTGAATAGACTGTCTTTACCCCATTCTAAGTTCTTGCCTCCATTGTCATATATTAAATGACCATATAAGTGTGGGTTTGTCAGCTATTTGTTCCACTGATCTATGTATCTGTTTACACCAGTACCATGTTGTTTTGATGAATACAGCCTTATCATATAGTATGATATCAAGTAGCATGGTTCCTCTAACTTTGTTCTTTCTCAAGATTGCTGTGGCTACTCGATATCTTTTGTGGTTTCACATAAATTTTTGGATTATTTGTTCTAGGTATGTGAAAAATGTCTTTGGTATTTTGATCACAATTGCATTGAATCTATAGATTGCTTTGGATAGCATGGAAATTTTAATGATGTTAATTCTTACTATCCATGTGCAAAGAATATTCTTCCATTTATTTGTAACTTGTTCCATTTGTTTCTTTAGTTCCTATAATTTTCTGAGTATAAGTCTTTTACATCTTTGGTTAAATTTATTCCTAGATTTCTTTTGTCATGCAACTGTTAATAGGATTGTCTTCTAGATTTCTTTTCTGATAGTTCATTTTCCATGCATAAAAATGCAACCAATTTCCAAATATGTATTTTGTATCCTGCTTCTTTACTGAATTTATTTATCAGTTGTAGTAGTTTATTGCTGGAATCATTAGGGTTTTCTGTATAAAATATCATGTGATCTGGAAATCGTGACAGTTTTACATCTTCCTTTCCAATTTGAATGCTTTTCATTTCTCCTTCTTGTCTGATTTCTGTGGCTTGAAGTTCCAGTGCTAAATTAAATAAGAGTGATGAAAGTGGATATCCCTACCTTGATCCTGAACTTAAAGGAAAAACTTTTAATTTTTTCTCAATGAGTATGATGTTAGCTGTGATTTTGTCATTATAACCTTTCTTATGTTGAAGTATGTTCCTCTTAACCCCACTTTGCTGAGAGTTTCTTATCATAAATTGGTGCTGCATTTTATCAAATGCTTTTTCTGCATCTACCAATAGAATCACATGGTTTTTATACTTTATTTTGTCTATGTGGTATATCACATTAATTGGTTTGCAGAGATATTGTACTAACCTTGCATCTCAGGAATAAATCCTACTTGATCATTGTGTATAATCTTTTTAATGTATTGCTGAATTAGGTTTGCTAATATTTCTGTTGAAAATTTTATCATCTATGTTCATCAGAAATATTGGCCTATAATTTTCTTTCTTTGCAGTGACCTCATATGGTTTTGGAATCAGGGTAATGCTGGTCTTGTGAAGTGAGCTTTGGGGTTTTCTCTCCTCTTGAATTTTTTGGAATAGAGTGAGAATGATAGATGTTACTCTTTTTATGGAATGTTTGATAAAATTCATTTGTGAAGCCATCTTGTCCAGGACTTTGGTTAGGAGTTTTTTATTACTGCTTTGATTCCATTGATAGTACAGAGCCTGTTCAGATTACCTGTTTCTTCTTGATTCAGCTTTGAAAGATTGCATGTTCCTAAAAATTTGTCCATTTTTTCCATATTGCCCAATTTTTTGACATATAGTTGTTCATAATATTTTCTTATAGTCCTTTGTATTTCTGTAGTGTCCACTGTTACTTCTCTTTTATTTCTTATTTTGTTTATTGGAACCTTCTCTCTTTTTTTCTTGAAGAATCTAGTTAAAGGTATATTAATCTAGTTTATCTTTCAAAGAGCCAGCTTTTCTTTTTATTAATCTTCTGTATTATTTTATAAACTCTATTTCATTTATTTCTACTCTGATCTTTATTATTTCCTTCCTTCTATTCACTGTGGGCTTTGTTCGTTGTTCTCTTTTTTAGTTTCTTTGGGTATAAGGTTAGATTCTTTATTTGCAATTTTTCTTATTTGTTGAGGTCAGCCTGAATTGCTATGAATTTCCCTCTTAGGACTGCTTTGCTGTGTCCTATAGGTTGTTTTGTTTTCATTTTTATTTCTCTGAAGGTTTCTCTTGATTTTCTACTTGATACTGTCATTAACTCATTCATTGTTTAGTGACTTGTTATGTATACCCCATGTTCTTCTGTGTTTTTCCATTTTTTTTTCTTATAATTAATTTCTAGTTTCATATCATCATGGTTGGAGACAATGCTTGATATTAATTCAATTTTTTTAAATTTATTTAGACTTGTTTTGTGTACAAACATGTGATCTATCCTGGAAAATGTTCCAGGTGCACTTAAAAAAATGTTTATTTTGCTACTTTACGGTGAAATGCTCTGGAAATATCGATTAAGTTCATCTGGTCTAGTGTGTCATTTAAAGCTGTAATTTTCTTATTGATTTCTGTCTAGAAGATCATTTATTGTGTCAATGATATGTTAAAATCATTTATTAGGCTGTATTACTGTCCATCACTCCTTTTATATCCATCAATATTTGCTTTATATATTTAGGGACTCCTATGTTGGGTGCATAAATGTTTACAAGGGTTTTATTCTCTTGTTGGATTGGTCCCACTTTATCATTATGTATTGTCCTTATTGTCTCTTATTATAATCTTTGTTTTAAAGTATATTTTGTCTGATATAAGTATTGCTACCCAAGCTTTTTTAATCTTTCCATTTTTATGGAAATGTTTCCACTCCTATACTTTCAGTATGTTGGTGTCATTCCATCTAAAGTGAGTCTCTTGTAGACAGCATATATATGGGTCTTTTTTCTTATCTATTTAGCTACTCAATGTCATTCGATCGGAGAATTTAATCCATTTACATTTAAAGTAATTATTGATATGTGTGCATTTATTGCTATTCTGTTATGGAATTTATGGTCATTTTCATTCTTTCTTGTTCTTAAAGAAATCCCTTTAACATTCCATGTTATACTCATTTGGTGGTGATGAACTTCTTTAGCTTTTTCTTGTGTAGGGAACTCTTTATTTATCCTTCAATTTTAAATGATAGTCTTGCTGGGTAGAGTAATCTTGGTTGCAATTCTTTGCTTGTCATCACCTTAAATATTTTGTGTGAGAATCCCTTCTGACCAAAATATTGGCTATTGAGAAATCAGCTGACAAGTCTGTGGGAGCTTCCTTGTAGGTAAGTAATTATCTTGCTTTTGCTACTTTTAAGATCCTTTGTTTTTAACCTTTGACATTTTAATTACAATGTATCTTGGTGTGACCCTCTTTGAGTGCATCCCATTTGGGACTCTCTGCACTTCCTGGACCTGTGTATCTTCTTCCTTCACCAGGTTAAGGAAGTTTTCAGTTATTATTTATTCAAACAGATTTTCAATCTTTTGCTCTTTCTCTTCTTCCTCATACTTCTGCAGTGGGGATGTTGTTATGCTTTATTTTGTCTGAGAGATACCTTAAACTATCCTCAGTTTTTAAATTCTTTATTCCACTTACTGCTCTGAGTGCATGTTTTCTGCTACCTTGACTCCAAATTGCTGATTTGATCCTGTGATTCATCTGATCTGCTGTTGTTTCTTTCTAGTGTATTCTGCATTTCAGATACTGTATTATTCATTTCTGATTGGCCCTTTTTTATGGATTACATGGCATTTTATATTCTTACTATTTCTTTGTTTAAGTTCTTAGTAAGATCTTCCATTCTTCCCCTAATTTCCTTGAGCATTCTTATAACCATTGTTTTGAACTTCGTATCTGATAGATTGCTTGCCTCCATTTTATTTCATTTTTTTCTGGGGATTTTTTTCATTTCATTTTTTTCTGCTTTCTTTCATTTGGGGCATAATTCTTTGTCTCCCCATTTTGACTGCCTCTCTGTAATTGTTTCCGCATATTAGAAATATCTGCTATACCTCCTAGTACTGGTTTAATGGCATTATATCATAGGCATCCTGTGAGGCTCAATGGTACAGTCTCCCTGATCACCTGATCTAGTTGCTCCAGGTATGTCCCTTCTGTGGGTTATGTGAGCCCTTCTGTTGTAGTTTAGCTTTGATTGTTTTGACCAATTCATGGATAGGTTGATTTTGAAATTGACCCTGACAACAGTGTAGGAGCTGCTGTCTGGAGACTGACCTCGTGAAGTGGAATTCCCCCCAGCAAGGTCTTAGTCTTGCTGAGATCTCTCTCTCTCTCCCTCTCTCTCTCTCTCTCGATGTGCCACTTATGCTCTAAAGCTCACCACTGGATATGGTAGTTCTGGGGCCTCTTGGGAGGGACACCATTGTAGGTCCATGTCAGATGCTACCTGTGACTGGACCTGAGCTACCTGTAAGAAACTCCAAAGTGATCCATGGTTGGTGGCTGACTCTGTTGAGCCTGGGTACACATGGGAGGGAACAAACTGCATACTCAATTTGGTTTCTACCAATAATGAGCCTGGAGCAGAGCAGCAAAATACCTAAGGCACCTGAAGATTTACCTCCACCTACTGGATGCTTATTAGGCTTAGTCACTGAAAGAGTCTGTGAACTCACTGCCAACTTTTAACTCCTTGCCAACAAGTAGTTGATTAATAGTCTTAACAACTTTAATAAAGGGAGAAGTGTGACCTTAAATTTATTGGATACATTCTGCTCTAGGTGAACTTCTGTTAGTTTTCACTGATAAATAATGAACTAACATTTTGCTCAATATTACAGCCTGGTGACTATAAGCCACCTGTGAAGGACATGTCCCCTTAGGATCCTGACAACATGAGACTCTGCACTTGCAAAGCTGAGGATTTAACACTTGAGAGAAGTGGCTGCTCTCAGATCACTCTACTTTTCTTTGCCCTGACCTATGGCCAGAGTATTTCCTTAAATACAGCCATGCTTTCCTCCCTTCAAAATACAACTTCCCTCACAATGATCCAGAGAGTAGAGTACATTGAGTCAAGTGGCAAAACAGAGAAACTGAAAATCAATGATGCAGACTTAGAAGAAGGAAGTTTCTTTTCCAATCAAAACATTGGGAATAGATGGAGCATGACTTATGAGGTTGGGAAGGTGCAAGGGGAGGGAATTCTTATAAAACTTCTTGGAAGAAGTTAATAGTGATAAGCTTTTAAAGATGAATGAGCTTTTGCTGTGTTAAGAGAAAACAAAATTTCATTTCCTTGAAGGCTTGGGATTCAAGTATTTGGGTGAAAGGTAGATAGTGATTACATGTGCAGTGACTTATGGGAAAGGGCACTACTGCTGGGTATTGCTACCACAACCAGCACATCCTGCCAGAGAATCCAGCCTAAGATGTAGAGACAAATGTGGTAAAATGTGAAGTACAGCCACAGAAAGCACAAATAAATGAAATTCCAATATCTAAAGTAGATTGCAATCTAATGTTTGGAAAACCCTGAAATAAAAGGAATATACTGAACTGCTCTCAAAACATAAAAGATATAAGTTGCTTCTCTCACTGTAAGATTTGCCAAAATACAGTTGGTATTTTGAGGATTTTTCACTAACACAAGTGAAGAGAGAGAAGTACATTGTTGGGCCCTGGGGAGCTTTGGTACAAGATAATTTCTCAATATAAAATATACTCTCATGTACTCAAATATATATGCATTCAAACTGGAAACTATATTCTTATTAAAATATGTTTAATGGATGAAAAGGAATATAACAGTAATACATTATGTCTTAATTTGGTAGCATTATTTTTAAGTATAATTTTTATTGAATATTTTTGAAAAAAATTACAAAGTTCCTAAAAGGAAACAAGTATAGTAGAAGTAACATTTTTTTTAACTTTTTGAGAATAGATTGCCAACCTGATTCCCTATCTATTTCCCTGAAACTTCGGTCTGTGTTTCCTACAAAGACATCCAGTATGTGTCCTTCCTTCTCGGTAGCAAAATACACAAAATCAATGTACTGAAATAAATTTACCATTAAGGGTACCTTGTTAATTAAACATTTCTAATATATAAGTCATGAGTTCTCCTCCAACAAGTGTCTATGATTTGGGGATGTAACTGCAAACACCAGGAAGATTTTGCTGTCTCAGTATGTAATATACCTTAGCTCATTGTTCTTCCCTTGAAACAATGTCCTGTGTGTTTATAGACTCACACTGGTGCTGGGGCAGAGCACTTCTATGCTTAAGCATGGGTGTAATTCTCTATCCAAAGCTCTAGATACTTCTTGTATTATATACAACACTAATTTTAATCTGTCACAAACAAAACTATTTGTAAACCTTATCTCTCTCAGGATAATTATCAGTACCTTTGAAAAACTAGGATATTATTTACAAAATTTATGAAACAAAGGGAACACTTATGCAGTACTCATCACTTTGGAAATTGGGAAAAAATAATTTAGAGAACAATTTGGTGGTGTTATAAAGTAAAGATGAACATCCATATCCCAGCAACCAAGAAACTTTATTCTCAGCTCTAAAAAGACCTTGATTTTGGGCAAAGCGTCATGTGTGCAGTAGGGGCGTGGACAGGAACAATCTCTGTGGTCAAAGGTGCATTGCTCTAAAAGAAGAAAATGAGAAATAGCTCATAAGTTCAGGAACAGTAAAATACACCAAAAAAACTGTGGCATATTCATACAATAAAATGTATGCAATGGAATTTGAACAATTCGTACAATGGAATTTTGTATATTCATATAACGTGTTGTAGTAAAAGGAAGTAAATTAAGCTACACACATCAGTATGGATAAATCTTAAACATACAATGTTAACTGAAAAAAGTAATTGCCATATACATATTGCATTTCCATTTTTCTAAAAGCAAAAAACATCAGACCTAAACAATACAGGGTGGCAAAAGTAGGTTTACAGTTATCAGTACACAAAACACAAAGTATATTCTTGTACTATTACTTATTAATTATTGCATTATTTCTCACACAAACAACTGTAAACCTGCTTTTGCCCATCCCTATCTAGGGCTGTCCTAATTTCTGATGAACTCATTTTAAAAAATGGGTGAATACACAAAAACTAGACAATAATTACTCAGAGAGGAAATGACCCACTGAAAGAGCCTATGGGTGGTTTCAAAAATACTGGGTGGTGTTTATATTGGTGTTAATTTTATTAGTATTATTCTTTACACTGTACATGTTATATATACTCTCTCTATTGGTTAGGTTTTCCAGTGGGAAAAAATGCAAAAGATAAACACTGTTCTATCCCACATTACTTTGGATATTCTGGGAAATAAAATATTAAAAATAGTTTTTCTTTGACTTGCTAGGAATTAACACTACTCATACAAATAGGAGTTGTAAAAATGCCTGATGAATTCAAATTAAACCTCAGTAGAGCTTTCTCTGAAAGGTCTTCAAATAAGCGTAGACTGGCCATATTTCCGTGCTGTGTCTCCACCCCGGGCCGGTGGCCCGAAGTCTTTCAGCTTCCAAGACTCTCAAGTGCCAGAGGCAGCGGTTTCAGTGGCAACATAACCTGCATTGAGCAATAATGGTATGAACTTTCATTTTAATCTATGCTTCTTTCAATCTGACACAACCTACCCATAACAGAAATTGGTTCATAATTATGTAAAGGACATATAATATGGCACATTACTTTGATGGTTCTTGTGGGTTTGTTAAATAATAAACATCATGCCGCATTTATATCTATTGTGATTCTGCCTTCCAAAGACTTACCACCCACTGGAACAGACTCCACAGAGAAAATATCTAATTCATACTATTTCTTTGCATTTTCTCTACTCTTCAAATTGTGAAAATGTATAGTGAAAGGGCTCTTTTTCTAAAAGGCGCAATCTTGACAGAGCTCATATATAGGATTGATTTGATAGATTTTATGAATTTGTAAATATTTTATAGACTTAAATGTTATGATTTTGAGTTATGTTTTATCCAGTTTTATGTTAGAAATTCTAAAAGCCATTATTTTAAAACCTTAAAGTCACATTGAAAAGTTATAGAAAATAAAGCTAAACATGTAGATATTTCTAGTTGATATTAAAAGACATTATTGCTTTTTCTCAGGATTATTTTAGTGCCTTAATTACAGTAAATTAGAATAATTAGAGAGAAATTATATGCACCCTACAATTCCCCAAAGCCTTTATCCTGCCTTTTAGTCAGATAATGAATGTTAATATCAATAATTGATATATTCTGAGTGCCTACAAATCTTCAGATCTTCCATTTTTCTTTTTAATTTTGCTCCAGATAGAAGGTGAATCACGTCAAGCATTACTGCTTTGCTCTAAAGAGCAATAATTAAGCTTTTGGTGAACCTGATTGCAAATAAAACAAAGCAATTCCATAGTAACAGAGAGGCTTATGCATTTCTTTTTTATTTTTTATCTTTATGGACTCAAGTAAATGCAGTCTCTCCAACAAATGTAGCCAAAGCTATTTGGTTCTCTTTGCTTTTATGAACATGTGTTCAGTGCTTAAGATTTTTACAAAATGTGTCGGGTTACACTTTAGACATGGATGTGCCATCAGACACAGTAATTGGAAACCATATTCAAACAGGTGGGATATCAATGAAGACTGAATGTATGATATTTAATATTTACTAGTATACAAAGAGTGCATATGATGTGCCAGGTCTCTGCTGGGTTCTGGCAATATGGTGGAGTTTTGTGTATATCATATCCTATCACCTTTGCTATTGTAAACTTTATAAAGAATTGCAGGCCTGATGCACCTTAGCCAAAGGGAAATATAGGTGCTCTAATAGGATGTGAAAAAGAAACTATTCTGGTCTGAGAAACCAGAAGAGACTTTTCTGGGGAAGGGAACAATGTGTGCCACCTGTGTAGAGAGAGCATGTGTTTGGTTCCAGGGACAGAGAGAACTCTGGTGTGGCTGGAACACAGAATAAGATGTGTATTTGGAGATTTGTCTGGAGGGGGAGATGGGAGCCAGACAGGTAAGGCCTTGGAAGCCATATTGTGTCCCTTAAGGAGAACAATGTTCATTCTCAGGGGGATTAACAGAAATTCAAAAATAAAATGAAATACCATTCTGTGCTTAGCAAACACAGTTATGGGACAAAGAAACATTGGGAAATACCTTTGTTTGTGATATCTTACACACTAGCACCACCTACATTCTCTCCACATGCAGATCCCAACATTCAAACTAATAAGTTAAACTAATAAACCAGTTTGCAAATATTAGTTCACTGATATGTATGGCCATCAGTAAATTCGCATTTCCTCACTAAGCCTCAGTTTCCTCATCTATAAATCTGACATGAACACACCTACTTCAGAGAGGTGTTGCAGAAATTGAATGAGATAGTGAATGCAAAAGCCCCAGCCCACAGTGAACAAGAGGGACATGGTATATTATTCCCTCAATAAGAACTATTTCTGCTTAGCCTCCATCACACTAACTCCTGTATGTGCAAAACACCAGAGGTGGGTTGTGTGAGACACAAGGGTCACTTATTATACAATCTAGTCAGACACAGGCAAAACCTGGAACAAACACCCAGCCCTCTCTACCATCCCTGCCTTTTCTTAAAGCACTTAAAGCATCAGGCAGTTCTCATTCCTGACACAGCAAAATGTTGATTCACATCCCTGCTGCTGAATCCATACCTCCCCTTTGCTATCAGCAAAGGATAATACAGAAGGAATACAAGATAAATTATTCAACCCCCTTTTCAGTTCTGATTTTACAACTAGAATGACTGTATAATTTTCCATTCAATTAAAGACATTTCCCAGTAAATAGGGAACACCATTAAAAATAATTCCAGGGGAAAATGGGATTATATGGTCACTCTAGCTATAATACAAGTCACAGATATAAAAAGAATTTACAGTAAGGTTCACCTTGGACCAGTCAATTGTGGCCAAGAAAGTAGAGAAGTGATTATTAAAATACCAGTGATTTCTTGCTTTCCAGATTTTGCTCTAGGTATCATTGATAATTAGGGAACATAAAAGTCAAAGAACACTAGGCAGATGCAAATTTAAAACTAGTCTCTGTTCTGGTTTTATACTTCCATCAGCCTGATCTAAAAGAACACATTTTACCTTACCTTATGACAGACATTGGTGTCCAATATAAATGTTATGAGTTGTTAGATCCTAACAGCAGATGTTAACATTGGATATTTTTATGGCTACAGCCCTTTTAACATTAATTAAAAACAAAAAAATTATTTTCATTTCATGTTTATCTGTCAGACATTTATTTCTATAAAATGTGGAATAAATTTTGGTATTGTATGATCTTTTTCAATTTTGATGTTAGATGCAGATTTCCTCATGCAACAAATATTTATTGAGCAATATGATAGATACTGTGTTAAGTATGGGGTGAACTCACACCATATTCTAGGAAAAACTCTTGACTGCTTGGGGTATGAAGAAAGCGGCTGATATTACAGTACACTTTGATAAAGTATAAGAGCTTTGAGAATATATTTGAGGAGTGTCTAAGCCCACCTCACAGTTATTACCACAGTACAGTATCTATGCTCTGACTCAAAGATGAATAAGATTTAGCTCTGAAAAATAGAGTGGATGAAAATGATATTGAGAGCAAAAGGAGAAGGCTGCGCACAAGTACAGAGAAACATGAGGTGTTACAGGATTTCTTAACAAAAAAAAAACCACGGGTTCTAAAGGATACTAAGATTAGGTTCCACCCTTCCCTTCAGCTGGATGAAGAGGGAAGATCCTGAGCCCTGCCCAATTGCCCATCCAAATACCCTCATATGAGCAACACAAGAATCAGGGAACTATTCTATTCTTTGCATAGTGGTTCCAAAACTCTACCATGAAAATGGCAGGAAGTAGTGAGGAAATTGGAAAAAGGTATAATCAAAACATCAATCAAAGATAACTTGTAAAACACCTGGAAAGGAACTGTCTGATTTAATTGACAATGTTCTGCATGAATTAATGAAAACAGAGATTATGCCTAAAAGCCTTAATTAATATGTATGATCTGAAAAGTGTTTGCATTCTAAAATTTTTTTCAATTGTAAAATACTATTGTTAAGGTACAATGCTTTGCTTTATGTCTAAACACACAAACAAAAGTCAATTTGTTCCCTATATACATTACATTCTATAGAATAAATATCATGCTATAACACAGAACACATACTGCAATTACCTTTATCTCCCACAAAAACTCATGTGGGATCCCCATGGATGAATAGTACTTACTAAATTCCACAGAGATATTTGGCATGGGATAGCCCAGGTAGATCAGTGTCTCCTTGACCTCTTCTGAGTTTCAGCTTTTTTTATTTACAAAATGGAAAATTTTAACAATAATATTTACCTTTCTTCTACTTCAAAAATCTAAACTACAGGGTTCAAATGGAGAAGAAATAAAATGGATATATATATGTATTGACACACACACACACACACATAAATGTGTGGGGACTGCTGAGTACAGAGTGGCAACCACAGACAGTAGATTCCTGCAAAGGGGGCAGAGAGGAATAGAGACACTTGAGGAGAAACTGAGGATGGAGACTCTGGGGCGGGAACTGAGAGAGTAGCCTCCAGGATCTTGGTGCTGAATCATCCCCCATAAGGCAGCAGCCATCAAGTTCACACAGACTGCTCCCCTCGGAGCAGCAGCATCTGAGGGGAAGCATTAGCCCCAACCCCAGGGGGATTCAGCCCCGCCCTATGGTGGGAAAATATATTTGAATTTTGATTTTATGCAAAGGTAAATACCAATAGCTAAAGGTAAATACCAATTAACTTCTAATATATATATTAGAAATAAATCTGAATTGAAACCCTAAATAGATATATAACAAGATAAAACCAGTAATTTTGCTTTCAGATTGATATTTTTATACCAAATTTCTTAGTTTATATAACTAACATCTATTGAACACTCACTATGTGCCAAACACTGCCTCAAATTAAATGAAAACCAAAATAATCATACTCTTTTCCCTCATGGAACTTGCATTCTAGAAGGATAGGTAGGTTCGAAATGCCTAGGCACAGGAATGCATACGCTATACGTTATAATGGAAAAGTAAAGTGTCTGGAGAGGCCTGACATAGATAGTAGATCGTTGTGTGAGAAAACAATGGAAGGTAGATTGTTCAAAGTATGAGTAAACTCCCTGGGGCCAGAAAGAGTGGGGAGTGTAGGAAAAGTCGGAAGCGGCTGTGGCGGAAGCAGCATGAGAAGGGGAAGACTCTGTGAGAAGCAGCTGTGGAAGAAGCAAGGGACCACATCACCCAGGCCTGTGAGGGCACACCGTGAATGTGGCTTTTATCCTCAATACAATGTGACTTCTGTTAAGATAATTAAACGAGGAAATCCCCTGATGCCCTTTGGCATTAAAAATAATTACCTTGGCTTTGAATGGAGAAAGGATTGAGAATAGAGTAAAGCACAAATGGACAGAATGTTTAGGAAGTTATGTTGGCTTTCCAGAAGGTTGGGGGTGAGGATGAGGAAAAAGTGGAAGATTTGACATGCATAGCAAAGGGGATAAAAAGGCAAGCATTCCCATAAAATGGACTTCAATTTTTATGGTCTGAAAAAAAAATGTGGTTTTTTTCTCATCATTCTCTTCTATTTTGAAAGTCATTCAGATAAGAGTAGAAAGAAGAGTAGAAAGTAATTACCTTTGCATTTTTTCCCCTAGAAAGAGAAAAGAAATGATACATACACAAATGCATATCACTTTACCAAAATATGGAGGCATATAAAATGTTCCCACTTTTCCATTTTAAATACTTCCATGGGACATAGACATTCTCTCTCTCTCTCTCTCTCTCTCTCTATTTCTCCTCCCTCCCTCCCCAACCAAGATTTATCTCTAATCTCTCCTTCAGAGATGAATAGACGTGTATTATAATTTCTCATAATTACAAATCACAAAAGACTTTCAATCAACTATAAAACATTTTTAAAGACTGATATTAAAACCTATTGGTCATCCTGCTTTCTATCTATGAGCTGGTCTCTATTTTTCTTGTTAGCTCACTTTGTTTATGAGATACCACATATGAGTGAACTCATATGGTATTTATCTTCCTCTGAGTGGCTTATTTCACTTACCAAGGTGACAACTAAAGGAGCGGGGGAGGCTAAGGGTGAAGGAATTCAGCAAAAAGGAAAAAGGACTCATGGACATGGACAACAGTGTGGTGATGGCAGGTGGGGTCGAGAGAGGGTATAAGGGGACTAAATGGTAATGGAAAAATACAATAAAAATAAAAATAAATAAACTCTATGGATGTTTATCTTTTCATGAAATCAAAATTCTTTCCTCCTTGATTTCTCTCCAACTTTTGTAACTTTAACACTTTAATGGCTGTTGTCAGTAAAATATGTCACATCATTCATTTTTTAAATATTATTAGCATTATTTGTTAATCACTAATTATTTCATGATATAGGTCAGCTTTCTATGTTGATAGAATAGCCGAAGACCCTCACCCAGAAACCTGTCTTACCGCCTCAGAGCTGGGGC
Organism: Mormoops blainvillei; assembly: GCA_004026545.1. Lineage (NCBI taxonomy): Eukaryota > Metazoa > Chordata > Mammalia > Chiroptera > Mormoopidae > Mormoops > Mormoops blainvillei. The sequence goes on along the minus strand of PVJD01001895.1, from coordinate 171,101 downwards.
AGTAGGCACAGGACATTGCTTTTTGTTTCTGGAAAAGATTTTGTCATCTGATGCATTTCCCACACAACATATGAAGGGGAAATATTTTGCTATATTACTATTCAAAAATTAGTTTACACATGAATATATGTAATCCATCTTTCAAGTATGATTTAACAAACTATACCATACATTTAAAACTAATATAGAAACTAAGCAGTTCTGTCTCCCACTTAGAATGAAAAGGAACTGTCTCATTCGCTATATTTTGCAGATATCTAATCCAGGCCTGTAATCATTTCTGACATTTTACTTTCCCAAAGTTCATTAATTATGTCTAGGCTGTTTTTCTTCATATAATCAAACTCTCTGCCCTGATTTATACTGTGATAGGTGGTTAATCTTCAGATTTTAATTGCAACTTGGCCATATATTTTAATCTAATTTATTGTCTCACATTGAAAGACATTTCATATATTTTATTAAAGATAGAACTGGAGACAGCTAATTTTTCTATTATAAATCTTCAGTTTGGATTTGACACTTTCTTTCAGATTATTAAAAATAAGGTCTGTCATTCTGTTATCTAGAATCATAAGGGTTCTTAAAATAGTGTAATCAAATATAAGAGGCATACAAAGTGAACACATTCATGTAATCACTACAAAGATCAAAACACAGAATATTACGAGCAGCCAAGAAGCCTACCTTGTTCATTGCCTAATTCACTAACAGCCATATCAGAAGTAACCACATCTTGCCTTCCATTAATGTTGATTAATTTTGTGTATTTTTAAGTTTCTTTTATAATATCATTGTACAATATACATTGGTTTTCTTCCTTCACTGTTAGGTTTGTGATATTTATCCAGCTTATGCATAACAGCAACTCATTTGTCCTCAACTCTGTATATTATTCCATTATATGAATCCACCAACTTTTAAATTGTCCATTTTACTGTAAATTATCTTTAGATATTTTCAGTTTGAGGTTATTAACATATGCTGCTATGAAAATTCTTGTACATGTTTTTGGTGCACAAGTGTGCATTTGTTCCTCTTGGGTGTATACTTAAGAAGTGAATTCGTTGAATCAAATGGTAAGCATCTGTTCACTTTTATTAGATACTGTTCAACAACTTTTCAAGTAGTTCTACCAGTTTAAACCCCATGAGCAGTGTATGAGAGCTCCAGTTGTTCTACAGCCTCACCAATTCTTAGTATTATCAGTCTTTCATTTTAGCCATTCTGGTGCATATACAAGGTCTAAGAGTATCTCATTTTGACATTAAAGGTTTAAATTCCATTTCCCTGAAAAACAATAAGGTTGAGCACATTAATGTTTGCTCATTGGCTATTTGCATATCTTTATGTGTGTGTGAGAGAGACTACATTTTGTTAAATCAGCTGCCTTTTTTTCCCATTAAGTGGCACAATTTCTTTATATATTCTGGATACATGCCCTTTGTCAGATATACCTATTGCAAATGTCCTTTTCCAGTCAATGATTAGTATTTTCACTTTCTTAATATAATCCTTGAATGAACAACAGTTTGTAATTTAGGTTATGCCTGGTATTTCAATTTTATCCTTTATCATTAGATTTTTTAATATTCTATTAAAATGTTTTCCATTACAAGGTAATGAAGGTATTCTCTTATATTCTGTTCTGCTTTTGGCACTTACACCTGTAATCCACTAGAAATAGATTTCCGTGCAAAGCAGCGGCCAACAGTCAGTTTTTCTTCAAATGGGTATTCAAATAACCAAACACCATTTATTGAAAAGCCTTATTTTTTCCACCAAACTAGAATGTCATTTTTTTAACCTATACAATCTGATGTTTGAACACATGTATATACCCACATCACCAACAAAACCATCAGCATAATCAAAGTAACAAATGCATCTGTCATCTCCCAAAGTTTACTCCTGCCACCCATTTTTTTTGTGTGTGGTAAAAACGCTTGAGATTTACTCTCTCAACTAGTTTTTCAGTGCATATACAGCATTGTTAAGTATAGATGCTATATTTTACATTAGAACTCTAGACTTTATTTATCTTGCATTACTTTTTCTTTATACCCATTGAACAATAACTCCACATTTCCCTCTCCTAGTCCTTGGACACCACCATTCTACTCTCTGCTTCTACAATTTTGATTATTTTAGATACTGTTATAAGTGGAATCATGCAGTATTTGCTCTTCTGCAACTGACTTATTTCACTTAGCATAACATCCTCCAGGTTCATTCATGTTATCACATAACACAGAAATTCCTTCTTATTAAAGGCTTAATAATATCCCATAGTATGTATATACCACGTTTTCTTTATTCATCTATCAATGGACATTTAGGTTGTTTCCATTTTTTAGCTATCATGAAAAATACCACAATGGACATGGAAGCATGAATATCTCTTTGAGATCCTGATATTAACTTGGAATATACATATATAAAATTTTATATATTATACATAATTTTATATATTATATATAATTATGTATATATAATTTTAGGGATTCCTAAATCATGTGGTAATTCTTTTTTAATTTTTTTAGGAAATGCATACTGTTTTCCAAAGCAGCTACACCATTTTACTTTCTCATCAGAGATGTACAAGGGTTCCAATTTCTCTACATCCTCACTAACACAAAATTTTCATTGTATATAGTTCTCCATCCTTTTAACTTTCACTATTTTTTTATATTTAAGTTGTGCATCTTGTAAGCAAAATTATAGATTTTTTTCATCCACTGAATCTTTGCCTTTTTATTGCAATATTAAGTCTTTTTATATGCAATGTAATTATCAATATATTTGGACTTAAATTTGCCATGTTATAATTATTTTATAGGTTTTTTTGTCTCTTTTCTTGCCTTCTTTGAAAGTAACCATATATTTTTATATTCCAATTTTCTCCTTGATTAGCTTGCTTATTTATTATTCTTTCAATGACATCTTTGAAATTAAAATGTGCTTCCTTGCCTTATTATGATCTGGTTTTTAACTTAACTTTACTTGGGTTTGGGTTTTTATTTTCTGTAATTTGTTGAAAACAAATTCAAAAGTATGTGATTTTATTATTATTTCTATCCCCAGAAACCTCAGATTTATTCTGGGTTTCAGGTAGAAATGTTTTTTCTCATGTTCCTTACATCCCTTTGATGTCAGTTCCTCCATATTTTTTCCACATACCTCTTCCTCTTATTCTTCAGCAACAAAATCAGTTCAGTTTTCTAATATTTTTTAATAAAGTTTTCTTTCTTAATTAATATTGGAGAGAGAGAGAACAACATCGATTTGTTGTTCCACTTGCTTATCTATTCATTGGTTGCCTCTTGTATGTGCCCCGACTGGGGATCAAACCCACTATCTTGGCATATTGGGGTGATGCTCTAACCAACTGAGCTACTCAGCCAGGTCCCTAGTATCTTTCATTTCAATGATCAGAAAGTCCCTTTCTATCATTACCTCTCTCACCCCACATTTATTCTTTTCTTAGCTTTGAAATGGAATGATAAGAAATGCCTTCATAAAAAAAAAAAAATGTGTATACCTCACAATGTTCTCCTGAAGATTAAATATGTGAAAATGCACAGGCAGGTATTAAATTTGATACAAAGATAATAAATTTGCTTTTCATTTTGTTTTTACCATATTTGCTCTGTATAACAAAGCACTCAGTTTGAGACTCTCGCACTCACTGCTCTGACTGAGGCAGGTTTAGGCATGTGTAACCAACTGTGTCAGAAACCTATTTGCAGGGCTGAGGAGCCACCTGAGGAAGTTTTGAGTTATGTCAGTTGCTGGCATTCAAACATATCTGGGCATATCTGGCAAAGTGATGAGCCTATGAGCAGAAACCTGAAAACTCTATTCAGAAAAATCCATCCTACATAAGAAACAGCCTGGCACAAGGAATTTAATCCAATTCCAAGTGTTTATTATTGATGAGGAGTAAGGATTTTGAACACAACATGCTGGTAGGGACTCAAATTTCTTTAGCCCTGATGCCCAAAAGTTCTGACACTAGAAAGGCAAAGATTTGAAGCAAAAATAATTCCTCTGAGAAAGCTAATTGCAGTTTGAACAAAAGAACGAGAAGAATCAAGAAGAGGAGGGGTGGGGAGAGCAGGAGGATGAGGAGGAAGCAGTGTTCAATTACCCAGCAGCTTAACAAATAAATTAATGCCTAGAGGAAGAATATGCAATTTCAAATGTCAAACCCCATACTAGAAATCTCCCTTCCTACAACTTAGCTGTCTTATGTCAGTATTTTTCATTGTCACAGAGCAATCTTTTAATTATCCCATTATTTAGCATGTCACACAATGGTCATCAAAATCTATCCCAGACTATTTTTTAACACATAAAATAAACATGATACTGAGTAAGGCTGGAAACATGATATACTATGAGTCATAAAAACTATAAAAATTGATACCATGATATATCAGAATTTCATAAAATATATTTCAGCCTAAATATAACCCAAATACCTTTCTTGGGTTTTTTGAAGGTTTTTTTTATTTTTAGGTTTTTGAATTCAAACACTGATATTACCCTGACACAGCAAACCACACATTCAGTCACAATTTTTGCTATATTCAATTCACAGGAGACTTTGGCAAAATAATATTGGCGTGATTGTTCACTTTTCATCTTTGATGCAATTTGCTTTGAATGTAACCTTTACACACTGCAGTTTTTACCAGGAGACTAGAAGATGTAAAGTAGCTCCCACCTTAGGCAAAGCCTGCTGAATCTTATTACGATGATGACACAATAAAGGACTGATAGTTAAAATGCCATTTGTCTTTGTCAGTTGATTTTCCTCCTCAACTTAATATCACCATTTTTAGAAGATTCTTTTATTGTTTTGTTTGCTTCTTTTTTTCATAGGATCATTGCTGACTCCTGAAATTATTATTTTAGGTATATAAAGTCCTCAAAATTAAGTAGTTTTTCATAACGTATAGGAAGAAAAATTATTTTCCCTCTACCATTCTAGGTTTTTCAACTGTGATTCCTCCCCACCCCCCCCACACACACAATAGAAGACAGATTAATAGGAGAAAAACAAAAAAGTTTAATGACATGTATACATGACAGATATGCAGGAAACAATAACTCCCATGAAATGGCCTTCATGGGAGGAAGAGACTTTCCTCTATAATCCTATGTTCTTTCAGCTGCTGTAATAATTAAATCTATGTGAGATAGGTTAACAAGAGAAAATAAGCATATTTACATGCATGTGTATCAGAACCCCACAAGAGAGAGAGTCAGAGACCTGATATACATGAAAAGTTCAGGGACAGAAAGCTAAAATGAGTTATATGTAATACTCCAAGCTAAGAATGAGGTAAAGAACCTTGGGGCTTTAGAGGAAGAGGAATGTCATTGCAGGGTGAGAAGAGCAGGTGTTCCTTAAGTAGATAGGTCAGAGGTTATCTCTGATAATCTTTTGTTATGGGCAAGATCCATGACTTAAATTCTTCTAGGTATTTAACGTGGGGCAGAAGTATCTCTTGAACCACTAAAGGTCTAGATTGTCTTTAGCTCAAAATAATATACACACCATAGAGGCCCATCTTGGTTATGACTCATTCTGAACTGTAACAGTTCCAAACCACCACTTTAAAAACCATTTCCAGTTAAGACAAAAAAAAAAAAATGTTGAGAGGTGAGGGTAACCAGTTATGAAGGCTATGAAAAAGCACAGTAGTAAGGGTACCGTTATGCATGTTTAAGTCTCTGCCTTTTCCACTGATAAGAGTTGGTAAAAATTTAGTCAACCTTCTCTTCCTGGTACAGAGAAAAAGACATCCTTACAAATGGAGATTTCCTGAAAAATGTAAATGCCTCTTACAAAAGGGTAACTTCTACTAAATTTTCATTTCTTAAAAAATAGTCTGCCTAAAATAATCCTTACGTCAAAGAGAGTGGGTGGCAAACTCTGCTCCCCTTCAATAACTTTTGAAAGTGCCTAAGCAATTTATTTTATGTTTTTAATATTATAGAAAATAAGACTTTTCACCAAAGATGTTACTTTTATTTCTTTTTAAGATTTTATTTATTTTTTTTAGACAGAGGGGAAGGGAGGAAGGAAGAGAGGGAGAGAAACATCAATGTGTGATTGCCTCTCACATGCCCCCACACTGGCAACCTGACCCACATCCCAGGCATGTGCCCTGACTAGGTATTGAACCCATGACCCTTTGGTTATCAGGCCAGTGCTCAATCTACTGAGCCACACCAGCCAGGGCAAAGATGTTACTCTTAATAAAATATATTGGGTTGGCCAAAAAGTCCATAAAATAAAAGACACATTTTTCATTTTTACCAATAACTTTATTGATTTGGATATTTTGAGTAGATCATCTATCTTCCATGTGGTATAATGTTGATTGTTCTCAATTAAAGTCTTGATTTGATTGCTATCAACTTCAGCTGGTTTACCCAGCCATAGAGCATCATCCAGTGAGAAATCTTGAGCACTTTTGACGCATTTAATCAGTCACAGCACCTTCTCTAAACAATGTACAATTTTTTTTGCATTTCAGTTGCATTTTTTACCTTTCTTGAAGTAATAAAGCATAATATGACAAAAATGTTGCATATTTTCTTCCATCTTCAATATTAAAATGCCTACTCAAAAATTCACCAATTTTGTTGTTTCTTTTTAAATACACACTGATATGACAGCTGTCACAATACAATTTAACAAGATTGTTTCAAATGAAGTTAAAGACAACTAAGCACTATTAGAGCCATCTTATGGGGGGGGGGGGAATTAACTTTTTGGCCAACTCAGTATCTCATTGACTAGCATCCATTCTTATTCTTTTCATGTGTTTGAAAGATTTTATGCAACAGGTATTTTTCCTATTATAGTAAGCTTAATTTTATAAGAAAGATCTTTGTTTCAACATTCCAAGAATGTTTGCTTATAAAGTAAAATGTTTAGATATAAACTAAGGGTGATCTATAAATAAATCTAGGAACAAATTTCAAGATTCTTTTCTAAGTGATGTGTTGGTCAACATTTCCTGTTGACTTGAGAGAGAATCAAAATGGAGAGTACGGCCAGCAGAATGGCGATTTTATGAACAGTCTAATCTGGGCAGCTCAGGGACTGGAAGGAGGGACCACAGGAACGTGCAGAAGTGTTCCTGGACGCCTCCCTCTTTTTCCCTTAGAGAGCTCCTGGTGACCACTGTGAAGGACATATCGCTTCCCATTTTCTGACTCCTCAAGCAATTCCCACCCCCAGACCGCTCCTCTTGCAAAAATTCTTCCTCTTCCAGCCTGATCCTTATCAACACTCCCCTACCTTGAACTTCCCTCCCCTTTCACCTCAAGAGTAATGAAATAATCTTCCTACTTCCTCCTCCCTGTAAAAGTTACTCCTGGGATAAATGGGCTTGCCTGGCTGAGCACTATATCACAGATAAAATAATTATTTAACCATGAAGTTATTGAGTGATGAAATAATTATTTAAGTACATAGTTACTGAACCACTACTACGTGGTGATATTGTGCTAAGGCCCAAGGATAAAACAGAAAGAAAACCACAGGTGTTCAACAGTTCAGTGGGGGAGAAAAACATTAATAAAATTATTACAAAAAAGAGTTGTAGCAGGGCCTACTAATTGTCCTCCAATATAATTTCTTTTGCCTTCCATGATAAATGAGTTTTTATCTGAGCAGAATAAACACTATCTGCCCCAGACTCCTTTGAAGGTGGAAACTGTCATACCATAAAGGAAAGGAGGGTTTGCCCTCCTCTTCTTTCCACCTTCCTGAGGGCTGGTATGTGTACTAGGAGAGTGCACGGGAGGGCTATGTGCCTGGGATGATTGAGTAACAAGAAGGAAGGGCTCTGTGCTTGGATGACCTCATGGACCAAAGCTGCTCTGCCAGCCCTGGGACTATTACCTACACATTATTACACCAAAGGGAAATAACCTTCCCTAATCTTCCCTTTTGTTTAAACTATTGTTACTTAAAGCCTCTATTACATGAAAGAGGGGTGAACTAACAGACTAAATATATATATATACAAACAAGGTCTGCCCAGCATATCCAGCTATGTACTATGAAAAATAGAGAAAATTACTGAAGAAGGTATAAGGTACAAGAAACATTGTGCATAGAACAATGACACCTCAGTCCCCTTCAAAGTAGGCAAACTTGGAACATCATACAGTTCTCCCAATCATCATCAGCCCATCGTATTTTCCTGAATCTCATCAACATTCTGAAATCTCTTCTCTTTCAAAGGTGATTTTAGTTTTGGGAAAAGCCAGAAGTCACATGGTTCCAAATCTGGGATGTAGCGGGGCTGAATCGCCACAGGGGATTTGATGTTTTGCCAAAAAACTCTGCATGAGACGTGATGCATGAGCAGGCCTGTTGCCATCATGAAGCTGCCAGTCACCAGCTACCAGTAGCTGCAGCCTTCTGAGTCATCCAAATAGCTTCTACAGAGGAATGTTGAAGCTTAACACAAAATTTGACAAAGATTCATTGCTCTTTTCACTCAGTCATTTGGAGTGCGACAGCCACACAGTACACTGCTCACTCAAGATCTGCCACCCCCACTGACTAGGATAATGAAGTCATCATTGTTCATGTATGCGCATTCCAGTCCACTCTCCTTGGCTGCCAGGTTATATTGATGTCACGAACAATGCCTGGACTTTTCTTGACAGACTGCATGCGCACACATGCGTGTGTGTGTGTATGTTTTGTATATTATATATAGTATAGTAGTGTGTATTTTCAGACTGATAAATTCTATAAAACATGGAAAAAAAGACTCTGACATAGTAAGAAAGATCAAGGAAGGTGTCATCCATTCAGTTATTACGAAAAACAAGTAAACAAACAAACTACCTACTGCCTATGAAGTACCAGGCACCATTGTATGTGTTAGGCATGGACAATGAGCCAAACAAAGTTCTTGTCCTCATAGAGTTTACATTTTAGTGCATAAAATGGCAATCAATTAATCCATAAATGGATAAAAATATGATGAGTATGATAATGTTGCAAAGGAAAACAAAGCATAAGAGGAGAAACAGAGAGACAGTGCTATTTGAAATAAGGCAGCCAAGGAAGACCTCTCGGAGGTGGTGTGCTCTTGGGCAGAGACCTGGATGAAGTGAGTGATGAGTCTGGTGACATTCTGGGGAAACCATGCCCAGGAGGAGGGAACAGGCAGTGCATAGAGTACTATAACCAGGTAGCTTGAAATGTGAGAGGAACAACAAAAGGGCCAGTGTGAATGAGCTGTAGGAGCAGATTAACTTTCAATAATATAGCAAATGAAACTTCACTGAGCACATTATATTTTGTTGATGCAGTTCCTTGGCACCAAAGTTTCACCACCTTGAAAATGCCATAGAGAAGACTATTTTATATTGAGTTTAAACTATTTGGAAATTATGAATGATGTTATACTGCTAAATAATGTCCAAGCTCTGCCTTGACATGTTGCCATTATTATTACACTTTACACTTAATACTGTGGCATGGGTTAAATGAAGTGTGTCATTCAATGTGTAAGTGCCTTTAGGATCAACGGTCTGCGTTCCCTTGTTCAAGGTCTTTCCAGACTTTAATTGGTTTAGTCATGAAAACAAAAAGCACATTCCTTCCAAATACTATGCAAGAGAGGATATCTATTTTCAGTAGGAGTAGGGAGTAGGTGGGGCAGTGGAGAGCAACAAGGGAAAAATTAGGACAACTGTAATAGAACAACAATAAAATGTTCAATTAAAAAAAGAAAAAGAAAAAAGAGAGATAATGATAAAGGTAACGGTCAGGAGAAAACACAGGACACATAATGCTGTTTCAAGGGTTCATACACACTCGGCTTCTTGGGACACTGAGGTCCCAGCAGAAGCAGTGGTAAACCCAAGTCCATAGCTGGCAATTATTCCAGGGGACTTTGGGAATAGACACCCATGAGCTTTCTCCTCTTTCTGTCCACCTACTCTCTCACTTCCCCTTAACTCCCCACTGCCAATAAATTGCAATAAATTAAAAAATTTCCATATAACAAAAAAAAACAGCAGAAATATCTGGCTTCATATGACATTCACAAAATTAAGAATAGTGCATGGATTTTTTAAATTAGATTTTTAACAATCTTTACTAAAAATGTTTTTAGGAGTCCTCTACGAGATATATTTCCTCAAACATTCTGCCTTGAGCAAAATTAGAGGGTATAGTAACTGCATACGGCACTGTTGCCAACAACCTGCACCCTTCCTCCGTCTGAAGGCACCTGAGGATCTTATGGAAGACTCTTACAGGGTATGCGGGTAATTCAAACCACAGCTCATGTTATCCCAGACAATGCTTTTGGAAGAAACACAATTATAAAAAATAACAAGGAAAAGGTGCTTAGTCTTTAAACAATAGGAGAATTTTTATAAATAATTTTTTATGCAAAATAAATATTGTTTCATCTTGAAACACAAATGGAGTGAAAAGCTGACATAAATGGAACCATTTCAAATACAGCTAAGGTGACCATTCCAGAGGAGCTGCCTAGCAAATCTTACTCTTTGAACCTTTGGAAGGTTTGAACTGGGCAAAAAAACCTTTGGACTGGGCCAAGCCAGCATTGTATTTCAAACAACTATTTGCAAAGTTAACAGGAAAGCAGATATAGTCTTTTCTATAAATCAGCCCTCAACCCCTATGTGGGTCGACTGACCCTGGCTTTAGGTCGCCAGCCCTACAGGTAATGCTGGCCCCAAGGAATAACAGTGCATCAACACATAACTGTGCTAGTCACTCAACTTTCACTCATGCAGATTCAAACTCAATCAGTAATAATCAGTGAAGAGCGATAATACTCAGAAACAATTACATAACAATATTATGAAGAGAATTGGGGAATAACAAACCCCAGTCCCAAGAATCCAGATCACATCTGGTTCCAGGAGGCAGCCAGCAGTCAACATCTTCCAAGGCAGAGTCAGAGGGAGGGGATCACAGCAGAGCTCTTTCTCCCAGGCAGAATAGCAGGACACCTCAAGGTGACTCACTCTCGGGATGCATCATCCATGGTCTGAAGTCCTCTGCTTATAAACTCTTGTATGATGCAATGCTGTGTCAACTCCTGATTAATACATGTTGTTTTGTACAGCCATGATAAGCACATGTTATTTATGTCACTCTACTGTGCATGTTCTGACAGGGTAGTGTTCGTCTTCAGATCAGCACATGTTGATTACCACATTGTACAATGCATTCTCAAGGGATTGCCTCATCCCTCTGAGCCATTGCTCTACTGCACACACTCTAAACGTGGCTTCCCTCCATAACATAATAGTTGACAGCACTGACACTATCTTAGTTTAGTCCTGCTCTCCACATGACCAGACTGAAAACTAAAGACATTCTTTAGAATTAGCACCTCTATGTATAGCTAGACAATAACTTAGCATATTTACACTTACAGAAATTCCTTTCTTATATGAGGAGGCATCCAAAAAATAACAGAATTATCTTTTGGAGGGTAGACCCTTGTAGGGCAGGCTTCTCCTGATCGGTGAGTGTTCTAGGAACCCACCTGTGTCAGTGTACCAACTGGCATTGTTGTGAGAGGCTGCATTCAGTTTCGGTGAATTCCTTTTGAAGACTCTTTCAACACGTTTGCCAATTTCATGATAGGTAATTTACCAGCCCACCTGCCCATACCATGCTGTATGTTCAGCAGTTTTAGACCAAAAATGGCATGATCCCAGTGCCTCAACCTCCCTATTCACCTGATCTTGCCACAAGCAAATTTTTTGTTTCCCCAGACAAAAAACATCTTCAAAGGGAAATGCTTTGCCTATGTGGAAGAAATGAGACAAAAAAATGGCAGACACACTAAAAGCCATCAAAATCAATGAGTTCAAAAGCTGTTTTGAACAGTGGGAAAAAAATCTCAATAGGGGTATTGCATAAAATGGAGAGTACTTGAAGGTGACTGAAAGTTAGTGAAGTTTAAAGTCTCCCTTGTATTTATTAACTATTTTCTTTTCTCTTTCTCACAAAAGCTCCTAACCTTCACCTAATAATCAGAACAATATTTGGGTTTCTGCCTGAATCAATCTTCCTGAAGAGATACTCTTTGTGATCTCAAATTTAAAAACCTTGTGGCCTCTCACTTTGCCCTATTATTTTAGGTTAACAATGGATTAAAACATATTGGTGAATTAGTTGGCTTTGGGATTTATTTTTCAAAAAAATAGGTAATATTTCTAGTTAGTTCTGGGAACTGGCTCAGCAACTTCCAATTCAGTTCCTTTCAACTTCTCACTGAAATACCCAAAGACAGAAAAAATATCAATACCCAAAACCACAAAGAAAAATATAACTATCAGGTAGTCTAACACTATAATCTTGGAGAGATTGACAACAATTGCAAGGCTGATAGGAATAGGTTTAGAAAAACAATTCAGAATTCAGCAAATGACATACACTGGCTTCAATTTATGGGAAAATAAAAATACTACCTAAAAATATGGGCAGGAAAATATTTGTCCTTCCAAACTATCTATGCTCCTGACCTAGAAAACTAGAGGTTGTGTCAATCAGAAAATAATATAACTGTCCTGTACTTTTCAGGTACCAAAAGGATATAAACCCACCCCCACCTTGTTTCAGTATTTCCATATTCAGAATAAGATTACAATCCCAAATAACAATCAGACCATAAAATGAGGATAGACTCTGGTGACTGGCAAAAACTAAGAGAATTCTGATAATTATACCCATGTGTACAGCACTGTAATCAGTATTTTTAATAAATATCAGAAAGAAGTAATGTCTTCATTCACAAATTACTTTGCCATGTAAAGAGAAATTCTTACAAATTCTACCAAAAAAATACCAAATTAATAAGTGATTTTTAATGTTGCTTAACAAAACAATAAATACACAAATCAATTATATTTCTACAGATTATTATTAAAATGATATTTTAAATATTATTTATAATAACAGCTATAAAACATAAATTTTAACGAAACCTACAGAAACTCTACACTGAAAACTATACAATGCTATTGAGAAAAATTTTTAAAAACTGGATAAATGGAAAGTTATATCATGTTAGTGGATGAGAGGATTCAATATTGTTAAGATATTAGTTCTCCCTAAATTAGATCTACAGGTTTCATGCAATCCTGATAAAAATGCTATAAGGCTTTTTGTCAAAACTGTCAAGCCAATGCTAAACTTATATGGAAATGCAAAGTACCTGGAATAGCCAGTCATGTGAGAAAAAATTATTAAATATTACTAAAATTTTCTGTTTGTCATGTGGCATTATTGTGAAAATGGTTAACTAAACAGAAATTCATAAGAAAGGGAGTATGCCTAAAACATATAAAGTTGCTTTTAGGGCTAAGTGAAACATGGCAAACAAATATCAAAGGAGAATAAATAGAATGAAGAATTATGAGAAAACCATTATAAGAAGATGGAAAATGGCAAAGCATGTTATTTAGAGGCAAAAACATTTAAAATATTACCTATAATAACTTGAAAAACTGTAAATATACCTAACGAATTCATGACCTTGAACAGGCAGGTGTCTATGTAAAATGCTAAAGGCATCTGCTGGCTCACTCTTGCCATGTGTGATAGGGCACTGCAAGAGAGAATATAGCTCAGATGAAATTGGCCAGTATACCTACATTTTGAGAAATTCTGAAAGCTCAGAAATTGTAGTACTTGCTGCATTGGAAAGTAAAACTGTCATCTACTGTCTACATCTCTACCCATGATTTCTGTCTTATATATTCTTTGTTCCTTTCTCATAATTTTCCCTTCTTTTATGTACATGACAATGACTGTAGATACTTTTTGCTTAGAGTCCCACAGTATAGCCAAACTTTGAACCATTAAAATTAAAAGAGTTGAACTGCATTCATTGATTTGAAAAAGTTTGACAATAAATTAATTGAAAGAAAAAAGATGAACAAAAGTTAATATGCTAAGATCCAGTTTTTGTTCAAAATAAAATACATCCTATAGAAGACATTACCAGATGACATACATCATAGTATTTCTTTTTTTAATATTTTTATTTTTCAATTACATTTGACATTCAATATTACATTAGTTTCAGTGTACAGCATAGTGGTTACACATTTATATAACTTACAAAGTGATCCCCTACGCAATAAGTCTAGTACCCACCTGGCACCATACATAGTTATTACGATATTATTTACTCTATTCCCTATGTTGTACTTTACATCCCACTGCTATTTTGTACCTGACAATTTGTTCAGGTAGTTCTTAATCCCTTCATCTTTTTCACCCGGTCCCCAAACTCCTCTCCCATCTGACAACTATCAATTTATTTTTCATATCTACAAATCTCAATATCTCAATGGTGACCTCTAAATGGTTGGTGGTAAATGGAGGCATTTTTTTTCTTACTGCATTTTCAAACTTTTAAATATAAACATACTTTGTAGTCAGCAAAAGAACAATGAAAAAGAAAGTCAGGTTTTGAATTGAGAAAAAGAAATTATGAAGAATTGAAATCTTAAATACCATTGCCTTTTTTTCTTACAACCCAGCTACACATTGTGAAAAGTAAGTTTCTATGAAAAGAAAAAAAGAAAAAGAAAATAGTAATGAAGAAAGTCATATCTGGCATGTATTAATTAGACTGTAATTGCAGATTGCCAACAGGGATTATTAAATATAAAAATTGTTTCTCGCTAAAGACACTACTGTGTTTTTGAAAATAACACCTGAATAATAAATTTCCTACTCCCAAGATGAAGGGTCAATTAACTTTCAACCACATTTATTTTTCATATTTGAATCAACCAAATTGCCCATAGGATACTGTTCCAGGACTGTAATCAATATGGAGCAATTGTTAGTATGTTAGACTGAATCCTTGATAAATAAAAACATTCCTAAAAATAAACAACACCATTTTTCTATATTAAATTTAATAGCTTATTACCAATGTTTCCATGATTCTTATCCAAAATAAATTAGGGTATATTTATCCTAATAATGATTTTATGAAAATGTAATTAGAACAAATTCTCATCACAAATTCTGAAAATTATATACTTAAATTCTAAAATCCATGACCACAAGGCACACAGCTGACTTTTTTTTACTAAAATATCAGAACCAATTCAGCCACCAAATATTGGGATGGCCAAAAAGCTCATTTGTTTTTTTCTATATGATGCCTCTAGTGCTTAGCTGCCTTTAACTTCATTTGAAACAATTTTGTTAGATTGTATTTTGACAGCTATCATATCAGTATGTGTTTAAAGAAAACATCAATATTGGTGAATTTTTATGTAGCCATTTTAACATTGAAGGTGGAAGAAAAGAAGCAACATTTTGCCATATCATTGCTTTATTATTTCAAGAAAGGTAAAAATGCAACTGAAACACACACACACACACACATATACACACACACAAAAGATTTGTGCAGTGTGTGGAGAAAGTGCTGTGACTGACCAAAAGTGTCAAAAATGGTTTGCAAAGTTTCATGCTGGAAATTTCTCACTGAACAATGCTCCACGGTCCAGTAGACTAGTTGAAGTTGATAGCGACCAAATCGAGACATTAACTGAGATCAATATTATACTGTGCAAGAGATAGCTGACATATTCAAAATATCCAATCAATAAAGTTATTGGTGAAAATGAAAAATGTGTACTTTATTTTACTGAAAAATCTAAACAGACTTTTTGGCCAACCCAAATACTAGCAAGTTGACTTAACTATTGCCTGCTGAGAGAGAGAGAGAGAGAGAGAACAGCTATCACGTTACAGGCTAGGGCATCCTTACCATGTAGCTTCCCTGGTCAACTAGTCTGGTTTTCAGATTCAGCTAAAACAACTTTCTCATCTGTTGAGCTTCCACAATATGCAGTGCACTGAAGTAGCTGCTGCAAGGTAACAGCTGCAGGACTGGGAAGGGGCACAATGACAGCTACCATGGATGTCATTGTATGCTATTGCACTCCAGTGGTGGGAGCACAGAAGCACCATGACAGAAGGACCCCAAGGTTTGAATCTGGCCACCAGGAGGAAAGGAAAATTTTCTACTGGTTCTGTATTAGGTTCAGAAGAATAAAGTCATAGCACTTAAAGATGGATATTCAGAAACTCCTGTAAACAACCCACAGATTTGGATTCTGCCTATACAAGTAGTTTTGCTCAAGGTTTTCTAAACAATATGTTCCTTTTATAACTAAACTGACATGGTTATGGAAAAGTATATTGTTAGTATTAACTATTTAGGGGGAAATTACCATTTTAATCAGAAATGTCAAAGGTATGGGATTTTACAGTAGCTATTGAAATTTCAAATTTACATTTTTTTATTGTGAATATCAGTGTAACAGTCATCTCTGTTTCTGTGCAAGGAAAGTAAGATTCATTTTTGCAGATGCGACGACATGGAAAACTAACTGCTTTCATAGAATAGGTGATCCACTGAAATGAGAATTAATGAAAATTCACAAGTAAGCATTTTCTGAGTCATGTGGTCTACTACATGTTTAGCTTTGTTGATATTCTTCTTTATATTTATTCTCTATTTCAGGGGTGATAGTTAATACAGTGAGTAAAAATAGACTATTCAGAATAAAGGGGAAAATGATCTTACAAATAAATACAAAGTTCAGTCTACAAGTTTCTTAGATAATGAAATAGAGGAATAAATAAATAGCATATTATATTTAGACAGTGTCTCCTGTGTTCAAATCACCTTTTTATTTAATCTTTGATTAGAAGATGACAAAATTCCTATACATGTGTGGGACTATTCATATGAAACTATCTTTCCATAAGGAAATCTCTTAAAATATGACTTCTAAGCATAGTGCTGAAGGGTTATATTAACTTTCAATTCATTTGGGAAATTGCTATTTTAAAATGTAATTAATGAAACATAAACTATAATACTGAATACAATAATTCCAATGTACTGGATAACCAAAAGAGTATTTCCAAGTAGCTCCTGAAGAATGTCTATGTTTCAACAAGACTGGTCAGGGGAGAAGTACTATGGGTGATAGACTACTCTAAGTCATTACAACTGTATTAATTATAATTTATAGTATACGAAGTGATATAAAACCATCCTGCCATGTTTATTTTGTGCCTCTACTGACAAAATATCATCCGATATTGATTTTGTTTCTTAAGTAATTGTTCTTAATGCAAAAAGAATGCACTCATCAACAAATATAGGTATTCTAGGCTACCATTTCTCCAAATAATTATGTTCTGTTTTATAAAGATGCCTATTATCAATACACTTAACATGAATTAGCTGCCCCCTCCAAGATAAAAATGTCATCCTTGTGAGAATGTGGGGAAAAAGGAGCCCAAGTGCACTGTTAGTGGGAATGCAGACTGGTGCAACCACTGTGGAAAACAGCTTGGAATTTCCTCAAAAATCTAAAAATGGAGCTGCCTTTTGATCCAGTGATCCCACAGCTGGGATTATACCCTAAGAATCCTGAAACACCAGTTCAAAAGAACCCATGCACCCCAATGTTCACAGCAGAGTTATTTACAATAGCCAAGTGCTGGTAACAACCTAAGTGTCCATCAGTAAATGAGTCGATCAAAAAACTGTGCTACATTTACACAATGAAATACCACATAGCAGAAAGAAAGAAGGAGCTTCTACCCTTCATGATAGCATGGGTGGAAATGAAGAGTATTATGCTAAGTGAAATAAACCAGGTGACGAAAGACAAATATCAATACCATATGATCTCACCTATAAGTGGAATCTAACAAACAAAACAAACCAATGAGCAAAATAGAACCATAGACAGGGAAATAAGGAACAAACTGAGAGTGACCAGAGGGAATGATGGGGGAGAGAAGGGGAAGCGTCCAGTAAAGGGAATATGTATAAAGGATCATGGACATGGACAACAGGGTGGGCATTGACTATGGGAGCAGGGATAGGTAGGGTTGGGGAGAGGAATGGGGGAAAATATTGGGACAAATATAACTGAACAACAATAAAAAAAGAAAAAAATTAAAATTAAAATTAAACCCAAATTATTTAGCATATTGATGAACACTGTCTCTTCCACTGTTGTATTCCCTGGACCCTGTGCAAAACAGTGGAATGACTTTACTTACATATTAAAGTACATTTTCTACATATAAATTTTATAAATCTTTAAACAATTATCAAGGAAACTTCAGACATTTAAACTTACTTTTCTTCATTCGCTTTGATTGTTCTTTCTTTTATTATTTTGAGGAAAATATTTATGTTTCTGAAAATAATGTAGGACATAAAGTTTAACATAAGACTACAGATATTTTTAAAGACACTATTACAATTAGAGACTATTTAATATTTCTTTATCATTGTTGGCTCTTTATTCAAATAAAATACAAACCATTTTCAGAATCTTTTTGTATTTTTCCCTGCAAGAGTGAACAACTTAGTGAATTCCAGTTCACTGTGAGATCAGAGTAAAGTAATGTTATCCTTTAAAATCAGGTTAAAACAGGCATTTTCTGTTATTCTTGGGTAAAATTGGACTATATTTATATAATCAATTTTTGCTTATTATTCCATGAGTGGGCTTATAGCATCTAGGCCATATTTCTAAAATTTCTTTTACTTTAAAGTAAAATAAACCTAAATTCAGTTCACTGAGGCAAGAATAAAAGAGTATATTGACTCACAGCTATAAAGGAGGAAAAGCAAGAATTCAGCTCTCAGGAACAACTGGTACATGTTATAACAAAAACAGAGACATGAAAACAGATCTCTCTCCTCTCTCTTTCTCTCTCACACATGTGCACACACACACGTACTTTTATTCCTCTCTCCCTAGTGATTTTTTCAGACTCACTTGCCAATACAACTGAGACCAGAGCAATATGTGATTCAAATCTTTCCATCAGTAAACCAAGTGCTTTTCATTTCCAGCTCCATTCTGAAAAAAAGTGATAGATAGATTTTGAAGATCCAGGCTGAAGTCATTTACTCCTCTATCTCTGTACCACTTATGATAACTAAGCAGTGTTATTATTAGCCCAATTTAATTAGGTACCTACATCTTGAAAAACTGTAGTCAGAAAGGCATGAATCTAGATGTTTCTGTAAAAAGACCAATGTTGGGGTAAGGAAGTGTTTCTCCAACAAAAAATGAGATATAGCAGAAAAATGACAAGTCCAGCAGTCCTATTTGTGTCAACTATTGTGGTACATGTGAGAGGCATTAAGGAAATGCTTGTCCATGGACAAGTGAGTATGAAGGAATGATGGATATCACTGTCTAACTGCTGCATTGCCTATTCTTACTAAGTTAATGAAGTAACTCAGTACCATCTTCCTTTCCAAAACATCTTCGGTGAATGTTATTATCTGTACTGGGAAAGAAGCAAACAAAATAACAAAAATTAGTAAGATAGGTTGTCTTAATTTTGGTGACTTTCATTTATCATCTAAAGGTTGCAAAAATTTGCAACCAAGATCACAGATATGCAGAGTCATTAAACAATACTATGAACAATTATAAACCAAAAAATTGGACAACCTGGAAGAAAAAAGGATAAATTTCTAGAAATATGTAACATTATAAGACTGTATCTGGGAGAAATAAAAAAATCTGTTTAGACTGATTACTAGCAATGAAATTAAGCAATAATCAAAAACCTCCCAGCAAACAAAAATACAGGACCAGATGATTTCACAGGTAAATTCTACCAAACAGTTAAAAAAGAACTAGTACCTACCCTTCCCAAACTGTTCCAAAAATGTGAAGAGGAAAAAATGCTTCCAAACTCATTTTACAAAGCCAGTATTATACTAATATCATAACCAAAGACATTACAAACAAAGAAAACTACAGGACAATATCCCTCATGAACATAGATACAAAAATTCTCAACAACATATTAGCAAACCAGACTCAATGATGCATTAAAAAGATTATATACTATAATCGAGTATGACTTATCACAGGGATGTAAGCATGGTTCAACATTTGCACACCAGTCATCGTCATACATCACATCAACAAAGTGAAGGATAAAAATGCAATCATCTCAACAGTTACAGAAAAAGCATTTGACAACATTTGGTATTCTTTTATGATAAAAACCCTTAACAAAGTGATCATAGAGGGCGCAGGCCTCAATGTGATAAAGGTTCTTTATGGCAAACCCATGGCTAATATCACATTCAATGGTGAAAAGCTGAAAACTTATCCACTAAGTTCAGGAATAAGACAAGGATACCCACTCTCACCACTTTTATTCAACATAGTATTAGAAGTCCTACCCACAGCAATCACTTATGATTCTTAATCATTTATTAAGAATAATAAATAAAAAGCACCCAAATCAGTAAGGAAAAAGTAAACCTGTCACTATTTGCAGACAACATAATACTATATATAATAAACTCTAAAGACTCCACCAAAAAAATTATTAGAATTAATAAGTGACTTCACTAAAGTTGCAGAATACAAATTAATATATAGAAATCTATTGCATTTCAATACGCTAACAATGAATAATCAGGGAGAAATAAAGGAAACAATTCCATTTAAAACTGCATCAAAAATTATAAAATATCAAGGAATAAATTTAACCAAGGAGGTGAAATACTTATATTTTGAAAACTATAAGACATTGCAGAAAGTTTAAGAGGAAACGAATAAATTTAAGGATATACCATGTTCATAAATTGGAAGGATTACTATTGTTAATATTCATACTACCCAAACCAATCTACAGATTCAATGCAAACACTATTAAAGTACCAATGGCACTATTCCCAGAACTAGAACAACTAATTCTAAAATTTATATGAAACTGCAAAAGATCCCAAATAGCCTAAGCAATCTTGAGAAAGAACAAAGTGGAAGGTAATCACGATCCCCAATTTCAAACTATACTACAAAGCTACAATAACCAGCCCTAGCTGGTGTGGCTCAATGGATTGGGTGCCAGCCTGCAAACCAAAATTTAGCCAGTTTGATTCTGTCGGGGCACATGCCTGGGTTGTGGGCCAGGTCCCCAGTTAGGGACAAACAAGAGGTAACCAATTGATGTTTCTCTCACACATCAATGTTTCTCTCCCTCTCTTTCTCCCTCCCTTCTCCTCTCTCTCAAATAAATAAAATATTTAACAACAAAGAAAAGAAAGCTACAATAATCAAACAGCATTATACTGGTAAAAAAAATAGACACATAGTTCAATGGAACCAAATAGAGAGCCCCAAAATAAATCCTCATTTATATGGTCAATTAGTCACAAAAAAAGGAGGGAGAAATAAAAGATGGGGAAAAGACAGTCTCTTCACTAAATGGTGTCAGGAAAATTGTGCAGATGCATTAAAAAAAACAAAACTGAATCACTTTCTTATACCATATACAAGAATAAACTCAAAATAGATTAAAGACTTAAATGTAAGACCAGAATCCATTAAACTCCTAGAAGAAAACATAGGCAGTAATCTCTTTGACACTGGTCTTAACAATATATCATGGGTATACCTTCTTGGACAAGTACCACAAAAGCAAAATTAAACAAATGCGACTACATTAAAGTAAAAATTTTTTGAGAAGGAAACCATCACCAAAATGAAAAACAATCTACTAAATGGGAGAAGATATTCACAAATAATATATCCAGTAAGGGATTTAATATCCAAAATACATATAAAAACTCATACAGCATAACATCAAAAAAAGAAAATTAAAAAAACAATTAAAATGTGGCAAAGGAATTGAAAATACATTCCACTAAAGAAGATAAAAAGATGGTCAACAGATAAGAAAAGATACTCCACATAATTAATCATTAAGGAAATGCAAGTCAAAACCACAGTGACATACCATCTCCATCCTGTCCAAATGACTATTATCAAAAAATCAACAAATAACAAGTGCTGGCTAACATGTAGGAAAAAGGGGAACCCTCATGAATAAACAAAACAAAATAGGAAGAGACCCACAGATATCGATAACAGGATGGTAGTTGCCAAAGGTGAAGTGGATTGGATGGGTAAAATGGACAAAAATAAATAAGTCGAGATTCTGAAGCACTATCCAAGCGAGAGAGAGAGAGAGAGAGAGTGAATTCTCCTTTTTGACCAACAGGTTAATATATTTATTGTATATTTATCTGGTTTAGAAATATAGTTGAAAAGCTGACTCTTTTGAGCAGCTATTTTGTGGTAAAAACTGGAAGGAAAATGTTGCTAGTTCCCTGAAAAAAGTGTCATTAGCTTCATCATCAACAAGAGGAAACTGGAGCCACTTAAAGAGGTTTACAAACTTGTCATGTGGGCCAGTTAAATGGGTATTTTTATTGATTATTAAGAAAGTGGGAGAAAGGGAGGGAGCGGGAGAGGGAAAAAGATGGACATGAGAGAGAAACCGGTTGCCTCCAATACGCACCCTGACTGTGTGCTGACCTGTGATTGAACCCAAAACCTAGGTGGGTGCCCTGACCAGGGATCAAACCCTGGTAAACTTCTGGTGCCTCCAATCAAGCCACCCAGCCAGAGCAACACCTCCTCTTGCAGTAGAGAAGTATGTAACTTCACTGTCATAAGTTGTGTGTTCCTTTAAAAAGGATAAGACCAACCCTGAGCTCCTGAGACTCCTCCTGTTTTGGGAAAATCTGTATGTACTTTTCATGTTTTATGAACTTTGATCATATATCTCTTCATCTTTCATGTTACTTGAATTTTAATTTTTACTTACCTAGTCTCTTTAGGAGATGCTCCAGACTTCTAAAAAGCAAAACGGGTTCATCAATTCTTATGTTGACTGAAATGGCATTATTCTTCCCAATGCATGTTTTAGTTTTCACAGTTCTTAGGTCCATGGTGCAGCTATAAACATTAGTGGCAGGGGAGGAATAAAAGAGGATGTCATGTGGAACCAGATTATTTGCAATAAATTCCGGCTCAGGCTCTTAGTGGCATATATTTAATAAATGTTCTTAAGTTACTTAACCTCCCTCTTTTTACATCTAAAAAGTAAAAATAATTTCATTTACCTTTCAGTGTTCTTTTCAGAGTTATAGGATATATATACCATAGTATATGCATTAAATACACAAATAAATTTATAAATTTAATACATATACTATGTATTTATAAATATGTATATTTATATAAATTTATATAAATATATATATACAAAACCTGGAATATAGTTAACTGTCATCATGGTAGAATACAAAGTCTTCAGACATCAACACTGAATTTTTACAGCCAGTATTTCATTCCATTGCCTGGAACATCACACCATTCTGAATCTACATAGCCTTGTAGCACCAGTGCCCTATTGCTGGCCCAGGTCACCACCCAACATTTCTCCAGACTCATCGTGTACTACTTTGCTAAGACACCTACCACTCCTGGCATGTTCCTCCACACAACCCATAGCACCAGTGCCACAGCTATTTCGTTCAGGATTGCTGCTCGTCACTCCACAAAAAATAGGAAAAGAAGTGATCATTCCTGCCTTGCATGAAGGTCTCAAGATTAGATCTTACATTATGATTTCTTGGACCCTAAGATATTTAGATCACTATATATTCTGTCAGATCAGATTGTTTACATAGTAAGAAATGGTTGGAAGTTTTGGATAGGTTTTTCCAGAAACTGACTCTGAGATAGATAATATTTTCATACTGGAGCTTTACTGAGAAGTATACTAAGTACAACACCTGCAGTCATGTGCTGGAACCAATTTGCACTAACTTGTAAGAAGCAATTATGTGCATCTCTTCCCAACTCTGAGTTCAATAATGTCAGTTTGGCAGTTTAAATTTAGCCATAACAGAAATCTAGATATTGGAAATTGGCAATTGCAACAAATAATAGCTTTTTGTCTTCTGGAGATTCCATTCTTAAATACCAGCATACCACTCAATGAAAGAAAGGAGGAAAAGCTAGGACTAGACAGAGGAAAAGTTGAATTACTTTGACTCCGCCGTGCCTACCAAGGTAACTCTTACTCCATAGGCAAAGAAACCAAGGCATTTCCTCTGCCAAATATTAAGTGCATCCATTCCAATTTTACATTCAGGGACTAGGTAAGGACCACTGGTCCATGGTCCCAAGTAGAAACACTCTTCAACAAACTTAGGGCCAGAACTTTATTTATTACCTGACCCACCTATGCTCTAATACTGACCAGAGGATCATGATGACACTTTGGGTGCCCAGGTATCAATGTCTGCTGAGACCCTATGTCTAGGAGTTCTTGAACTCTCTGAGTGTCCCCCTTTCCCAGGTAAATGACTAAATATCTGCCATAAAAATATCAGCACAGCTTCAGACTACCAGCAATGATGTACCTGTTTCTGGTCCAGAATTTGGTGCAGGACCTCTATTAGGGACTGTGATCTCTTCATCCCTTATCACCTATAAGGAAGTGAAGGAAGAAGAATTAAACAGATGGAGAAAATGAACTTCATTGTATTGCAACAGAGCCCCAGCCTATCCCAAAGGGGTCAGAATATAACCTCGACCAAGGCAGATACCTTCTGCTGATGGCAATTTGCAGAGAGAAACTCACCCCGAAATATATGGTGCCAGTAGAGGTCCTAGGGAGTTGACTCATTTCTGAGTCACTGGCAGCCAATATTTTGGTAGCTGGGGAAGGTACTGAAGTGAGTTGTTTCAGCAGCATTCTACAATGTCCATTTCACTAAATCAGTTTAAAATAAGAGCTCCTACCTCTATACAGAACCATTATCTTCCAAAAATCTTAAGGATTTGAGTTCAGCCTAGCACACCAATCTCTTCACAGCCTACATTGTGTCTCACCTACTCTAAAGTTCTTCGTTGAAATTTTGCCTCATAGCATCCTCACATACCCCCAAAGCCTTCCTGAGATGTTATGTATGAATAAACATTGACCAATATCACCTGGGTTTACTTGTTTATTTGTTTTCCAAAAGTTTTTCAACCACCATGTAATATGAGTTAATGCAGAAATATACCAAAGATGAGGAAGGCATTCCAGCCCCACACAATCTACATCAATGATGCTTTTGCAGGGCACCCTATTAAATTATTGTCGCTGTACCACTGTGATAATCTCAAGTCACACTGAAGATATTTATATCTTCAGTAGATATTTAGCTTACTAAATAGGTGGGGCACAGTCAGCAGAAGGTGAAGAAATAATTCCCTTCAGGATAACCAGGCAGTTAGAGGAAGACCTTCACATATGGTTAATGTTTTTAGAAAGTTTCAGAGGCACATTTATATGACACTTGGAATTAGTGTCTAACAAGAAATTACATTTGTTTATACATGCCTCAGGGAGAATAAAGATTATGGAGGATACTTGCAAGGCACTGAGTGTGATGGGAATGGATGAAATAGTGAATGGCATCCTAAAAGATAACTTTACTGGAACTGATACCTATGCCTGTACAACTAGCCATGTTGAGAGAGGATTGAGCTATTAGGCTTCAGGGTGATTTTATAACCAAACAAGCTTGGAAGAGCTTAAGCAATTAACACGTTTTCTGAACTGATTCCAGGTTATAGGAAAAAAATCATAATGTGCAATATGCTCATGTGGGAACTCTTAAAAATCATCTCTGTGATTGTCAAGTGATGAAGGCATAATCACAAAGCTGGTGTCCACCGACCTTCTGACCCAGAGGTTTCTGTGAATCCAAATTCCTATTAACTGTATTTCTTTCAGAGATTTACATCAAAAACTCAGGTGGGGGGAAGTGTCCCTTTATGCATACTGGTAAGATATGATGTCCTAATGTGAATCCCTATTGATTCTTGACTTCATTTCAAGGCTGACTTCTCCAACTGGATTTATAGGAAAAGGAGCGACTTACTTCCACCAGATAGTTATTATATGGGGAAGGCAAGACCCAGGAAAACAAAATTCCTGAAAGGGTCGACTGAGTTCAAGGAGTCCATTTTTGGACTAGGACATTGTAAAACCAGAGCCAAGGATTGAAAATATTGCATCGAATTCATCTATGCTGGAGGTGACTGTTTATTGATGATAGTAGCTTATATAGATTTGAGTATGCTCACGACCACATTTAAGATTATTGTTTACTGCAGACCACAGGAAGCTGTGTGCCCATTTTTGCTCATTAACAATACCTTCAAATTAGGTGAAAACATATGACTTGAAGATGACTTAGACAAAAATGCAATTATTTTATTCATTTTAGTATTGAGGATAACCCAAGGCACATTTTCTATTTTCCTTCTTCTGCCATTATTTATATTTTTTAATAAAATAATTCAGAGTTTTCTTTTTTTATTTTTCCCTTTGCACTTTGGATCTAAGCAACAAAGAATGAAACATGGATACTGCTTGGTCCCTGATTAGTATATTGTATGTTCCAGATCTTTTTTCTCTCTGCCTCCAACCAGGCCATAATATTAAAGCTAGAGCCCCATGGCAAACTGATGCTATGCTTTATGGCAGGAAGCCAGACTTAGAGTATTTTGTGTTAAGATGGGACAGGGCTTGAGTTGAGAGATAAACTTCCATGGGCATATTTCAGGAGACTTTGACTTATAAAATATTGAGGTGTATTATTACCCTCAGAAGTGACAAATAAACTTCCTTAAAGAAAATCTGGAGAAAAATATTGCTGTTCAGCCCTTACTGGTGTAAATAACTTTGTGTTAGGTTCCTATGTTAAGATACTGTTAATACTCCAATATTTCAGATTTAGCCTTCATATATAACACAATCACATGTATGGAAAGTGTTGATAATCATGTGGTAATGCTCTCTCTAAATATTTGAGAAGACACTATTGCTAGTGACACCTGCCAAAGATACACTCATTTTTCATTTTATCTCTGTCTTTCTTGTTTTGTGTTTATAGACCAGGAAGCTGGAAATATTTTGGATTTCCAATATCTGAGGATATGAGCAGCCAGTCAGCCATCATAATACTCCCAGGAAAAACAGTGTTATCTCCTCTGAAGACTTCCAGACTTTTATGGAGGTAAGGGGTAGTGCATCAGTATTTAATACTGGTTTCTGTGCTGATAAATCAATATATCTTCTAACTGCCCAATTCCGTATTGGGTCATTCTGGCTTCCATACCCTTACCTAATATTTTAATGTTTTCCATAACTTTTGCTCCCAATGATGAATTTTAGATGATTTCCTCAGATTTATTGTCCATTTCATGAATTCTCTTTTCGGCTGTCTAATCCTCTAGTAAAACTTTGCATTCGGAATATTTTTCATGTATAAACTTTTTAATATATAGACCTTTTCAAACTTTCCAATTCTCTTTATACCGTTTTTGTTTCTATCTTCTTCCTTCCATTCTTTATTTCTTAGAATAGTTTAAATAAACTTATCATACACTTTCTTTCAGACTATTTTGTTACTTGTAGTTCTAGCCATCTACATTGTTCCACTTACTGGATCCGTGACTCTCTCCTCCATTGGATGATTCTATGTGATTTAAACACTTTCACTTTTTGAACACCTGTCATTCTGTATCTCTTTTTTGGGAAGTCAACTTATGCTTTTGACTATGGAAATGTCTGACACAACAGTTCCTTGTTTAACACTGCAATTCCCAGG
Source organism: Mormoops blainvillei (assembly GCA_004026545.1). Classification (NCBI taxonomy): domain Eukaryota; kingdom Metazoa; phylum Chordata; class Mammalia; order Chiroptera; family Mormoopidae; genus Mormoops; species Mormoops blainvillei. The sequence goes on along the minus strand of PVJD01001895.1, from coordinate 143,493 downwards.
TATTTCACTGGCTCTTAATCGCTTGACCCTTCACATGTGTCTAATACAGTTATGAAGTTTTCATTTTTCAAAGGCATTTTACCCCCATGGGAAAGAAAACAAAAGGTAAGATTTCTTGCTGCTTCTTAGAGTCTGTGGATGGAGCTCTTCTGGTGTTGATTTCAGGCATGGGGCATCCCTTGATAATTCAGCCTTTAGGCAAGAAATTTAGTACTAGTTCCCTAGGCATTTGAGATCTATGGCTAAATATTTCTCCTTGTGTGGCTACCTAAAACACAGAACCAAGCAGCTAAGATCTCAGTGTTCTTAAAACCCTCTGGGGATGTTGGCAAAAGCCCCTGATCGCAGCTCTAATGTTGGATGTTTTCTTCATTTTTGTTCCAAAATGATTTCTCTCTCTTGGTTTTGAGCTCAGTTATGTTTCCAACTATTTTTGGTTTATTTTAGCTGGTACTCACTTGCATATAGAGTGGTCTCTGCCCTATTTGTCATATTCCTTATGAAATCAAAACTTCATCTTCATGACATTTTAATTAGGATTGAACTAGAAATACAAAACAGAGAGAATAAATGTCTATCACATCAAAAGAATGTCACAGGTCTGCATTTACTCAATATTTCTTATACACTCTCAATATTCCAAAAAGACTTTGAGGTTTAATTTATGCCAAAGCATAAACATCTGTCATTAAGTTTATTCCTCAGAATTTTTTATACCATATTTTCCAACTGTTTACTGGTGAAATATAAATATTTATATTGTTTTATTAAGCTCTCCATTATTAGATATAACTATTAACTCATTAGGAGGCCATTATATTAGTCCAGTTGATAGAAGGGGTATCTTGAAACAGAGCAATGTAAATGAAGAAAAGTGTATATTTAAGAGATATTTTTAAGTTATTATTAGCAGGACTTGATGGTCAGATGTAAGAAGTAGAGAACATAGAGATATTGATGATGACATCCACATTCATTCTTGATGGAGGATGGAGGCACCACTGATTGAAAGGGAGAAGACTGGTGAAAGGACAGATGCAAAGTGAGAGTGGAAAAGTTAGAATATGAGGATACGAAGTTTGTAATAAACTTATGCTAAAAACTTTTATTGAATAATTTATTGTGCCATTAAAGGAAGATATTTCTGCAGTGAGGCATAATTTCATTGAAACATGAGCCACTAGAAAGGCTCTGAGTAACTAGAGAGGGCAGGAATAAAGGACTAATAAGAAGGCCAAGATAAAGACAAGACAAGTGAATGTCCTATCCCAAAGAAGTTCTGATGAGGTCAGGAGGTCAAAAACAACTCTCTTCATGTACTTGGAGGAAAGCTACTGAGATGACATTTAGAACTCTCCATTTCCATATCTGACCCATCACAACTATTAGTCTTTCATCTATAAAAATAAGATAGAATTTATCTTTCTGTATGGAAAACAGGCAGAGCAAGAAACATGATAGGAATAAAATGTCTATTTGCTTGAAATATTCAGAACAGATTTGGCAGTGGAGGAACTTCCTTCTCAGTAGCTCTCCAGCATCAGTACGGTCATTAACATCATAATTTAGCTGTGGGCACTTTGTATATGAAGTAGATGGAGTGCATTTTTAAAGGTTTTTGTTGGACGGTCTGGCTGTGATAGAGTGTTGAAAGATAGCTGGAGGCACTTCTTGTCCAACATTGTGCACATCCCTAACGAGAGAGGAATGATTTCATTGCCTGACAAATATGCATGAGAGAGTAATAAGCCAGTTAGAGCTATTATCAGAGCAAATGAGCCACCTAAGTGACAGCATGACTGAAGTGCAGGCTACATTCTCTTCTGCCTTTGCCTGCAAACATGAATTCATATGCAGGCAAACATGAATTCATATGCAGGCACATTCTTTGTCAGTCTTCTTAAGGAAACCATCATGAAATTTAAGCATTTCGAACTTCAGAACTGGCTTCTTTCCAGGCTATAAGAGTACATAAAGTTACGCCAAAATGAATCCACAGAAACATAACAAGTCCATGATGGGAAAAGAAAAGGCCATATTGCTGTACTAATTACTTTACTGCCCTTTCCCCACTCTTAAAAATAATAACAAGATCCATAGCTTCATGGACCCCATAATCACCTCTGCTTGAACAAAGAGAGAAGGCAGCAAAAAGGACAGAAGAAAGACATCCCCAATATTGCTTCTTTTATGGAATGTAAGAACTTTCAGAAAAGATAAGAATGTCTTAATTAATTAGTTAATTAATTCTACAATCATATATTTATCTCTTATCCCCAATGAGGCTTTTGTATCCCTGGCTGATCAAACAGGAGAAGAATTGTATTTCCGGTCAAGCTTAGGTGTGTATGGCCAGCCGTTAACAAACTTGTAGAACAGTACTTTGGGTGCATTCAGCCTCTTTTCCATGCCATTTTTTATTTTCCATTACTCTCTCTTCCTTTCAGTCATCTACCTTCAAAGTTTTCTGTCAGAAAGATCCTTGACAACATTTAATGTCGTGTTTAAAATGGTCTATTTAAAACAACCAAATTAGGACAAAGAATAATCTTTATGATAATAAAATATTATTTTAAATAAAAAGTCTACAGCATTATACACATTAGTGAAAATCTTAAAACAAGAATGGCTACCATGAATATTTTTAATAATTTTTTAATAGTCTCTCACTTCTTTTTTTCTAATTCACTTTACCCAGCAGCTGAGAGAATAAACATAATAGAATACCATTCTATCATTTCTCCCCTCCCACAAACAATTTTCAATAGCTTTTTAATAATCTCGAAATAAAAAGAAAATGTTTAAAGTAGACTTCCAAGCTTCTCATGACCTCCTCTGCTATCCAGTGCCCCTTTCCCTTTAGCTCAAGAAGCATCCACCAACCAGGCCTCCTTTCAGTCATTAGAAAGTGGATCTTTCCACTCAAGAGATTTTATGTTTCCTCTGCCTGCACTGGTTCACTGCTCTTCAACTCTCAAGCCACCTCCCCCACCAACACAAATACCTTTTGCCCCCTCCATCTGCACAATTCATCTTTCAGTTCTCCATTCAAAATATAAGTTCTTCAAAGACATGATGTCTCCCTTCTCCTTCTCCTCCTCCTCCTTCTCCTTCTCCTCCTTCTTCTCCTTCTCCTTCTCCGTTATCTTGTCTCTTAGCGCCATACCCCACCTCCCTGCAATAAGACTTTTCACATGCTTTTATTGCATTGGTTTATGTAATTACTGTTTAATTCTCCTCTTTGTAATCTCTGTAACTATAACCTCTACTGGGTAAATATTATGTTTGTTTAATACTGCATGCCTATCATGCAGCCTGATATATATATGTGTGTGTGTGTGTGTGTGTGCATGTGTGAGTATACACACACACATCAGGCTATATATATATATGTGTGTGTATATACACATATATATACACACGTATATATACATATATACACACGTATATATATATATATAGTCCAGCGGAAGTAAGACTTGCTTGAGTGTGGTTGATAGGGTACATGAATGTCTCACACGCGAAGGACAGCAATTTGAACATTTCCCCTAAAATGTCATATGGCATGCTTCAGTGTGATATTGTTATGAGACAGAATTACATGCTTATGATTTTGTAATATAAGATTTTGTAATAAAAAGGGGTGTTACTTGTGCTAGACCCTGTAACTGTATAATATTACATATACTTATACATAATAAATAAATGAATGGCTAGAATATTAAGATTAATAACAGGAGAACACAAACGTGTTCATCATAAAACACAATTTCTGAAATTAGATTCAATCAGTTCAGAGTCTCTCAGCAAATGAAAAGAGGAAATCAATCAATTGTGTAGGGGGAAAAGAGGAAATCAATCAATTGATTGATTTCAATTGAAAAGAGGAAATCAATCAATTGTGTAGGGGGAATCACACTATTTCTTCAAGACAACTAAATCTTTCTCATCAAAGAATGTAGAAAGCTTTCTCAAACTGATAATTTCCTTTCACAGTATTGAACACAATTGATAATTTTATCTGCATATGAGCACTGATGGGCGTGTCCCACATTGGACTCCAGACTTCCCTAAGGTACAGACCTATTTACTTACCATAATATTCCTGTACCTAACACAGTGCCTGAAATATTAGGAGGTGCTTCTAGTAAGTCCTCCTTTATTAACCCATTTATTCTTTCATTCAACAATTATTTACTAAGCAGTCACTATCCGTGCAGCTCTGTCCAAGACACTGAAGAATACCATGAGTAAATGATGGAAATAGTATACTTCATTATTTTTATAGCAATGGTAGTCACAAATTCCCTATGGTTGTTTTGGGTTTGGGTTTTTTGTTTGGTTTTTTGTTGTTGTTTTGTCTTTTGGGTTTTTTTTGCTGCTGCTATGGCATTTGATGAGGTATGGCAGAAAACATTAAAACATGATGAAACTATGTAATAAGGAGTATTATAGAAGGTCTCCACATATTTCACTTTTTAAAAGTTTGACATGTTTCAGGGCTAGAATGTGGAATGGCCAGAGGAGATGGGAGAATGCAGGCCCCTTAGAACCACTTCTCTCAACTAAGTTTATGGCAGAACCTGAAGAAAAAAGCACTCAAGTCTTTTTAGTACTTGCTGATGGAGGCTGGTGGTGATGGAGTTACTGTGTACTCACTCTGGTTCTAAAATATTCCACAAAATGGCACTAGTTCACCAATTTTCCTTTCTTCATAGCAGCAGACAGTGGCAATTCAAACTACTTTTCTTTGTTGTTTCCAGTCAATCTAGTTTTTTCAGCATTCCAACTCCATGTAGCTCTTTTCATCTGAAGTCCTTCATAGTAAGTTACTATACAGAAAAACAAAATCATGATTCTCGGGCTATAGCTCTTTTTTTTATCGTCACTCATGAATATGTTTATTGCTTCAGAGAGGGAGAGGAAGGGAGTGGTGAGAGAGAGAGAAAGAGAGAGAGGGCGGGGGGCAAGAAACACTGATATGAGAAACATTAATATGAGAGAGAAACATTGATCGGTTGCTTCCCATATGCTCCCCAACCGGAGATAAACACGCAGCCTAGGTATGTGCCCTGACCAGGGATCAATGTATAACCATTTAATATTTTATTTATATATGTATTTATTTAGAAAGAAGATAAAGGAGGGAGAAAGACAGGGAGAGAAACATAGATGTGTGAGACAAACATCAATCAGTTGCCTCTCGCTCGCCCACAACTTGGACCCGGATACAACCCAAGCATGTACCCTGCCCAGGAATCAAACCAGCAACATTTAGATTTGCAAGAGGGTGCCAAACCCACTGAGCCACACCAGCCAGGGCCAAACCTGAAATCCTTTTCGTATACAGGACAAAGCTCCAACCGACGGAGTCACTCGGCCAGGGCAGGCTATAGCTCTTTTTAACCAAACTTAGGCCATTGCACCTTAATTTCCTAAAGTAAGATACACCTATCATCAAAGTGAGTAACCTGATCCCTTCGCCTTCAAGGGCATGTGTTAAAGCACAAAAGGTTGGAAGAGACAATAAAAGATGACTCTTTTGGGGTTGATCACTTTATCATTATGAAATGCCCTTTGTCTCTTTTTACAGCCCTTGTTTTAAAGTCTGTTTTATCTTTTTATCTAAAGATCTTGTTCTATCCCTTTACTTTCAGTCTGTGTGTGTCTTTTGATTTGAAGCAGGTGTCTTGTAGGCCTTTAGATGAGCCTTGGTTTTTACTCTTTCAGCCATCCCGTGTCTTTTGACTGGAACATTTAGTTTCTTTGCATTTCAAGTAATTATTGACAGGTATGTAGCTAATGCCATTTTATTAACTGTTTTCTGATTGTTTTTGTAGTTCTTCTCTGTTCCTTTCTTATTCTCTTGCTGTCTCCTCCTGTATGTCGATGATTTCCTTTAGCAGTGATTTTCAACTGGTGTGCCACAGGAATTTTTAAAATATGCAATACCTAATTATTTAATCAGGGACACTGATCCGTTTTTTTAGTTGCCAGATTTTAAAATGACAACAGCAAACACAATAGCCATCTAGTGTGAATGAATCAAAATTATACCTATTTTTTGTCAGATCTGCAAAAAATGTATTTTGTTGGTGTGCCACAGAATTTTAGTCATTAGTTTATATGTGCCATGAGGTGAAAACAGTTGAAATTCTTTGTTCTATAGTGTTGTGTTTTGATCCCTTTCTCTTCATTTCTTGTAAAGAAAAAAAACTGCACATAGATGACTCGCCCCATTTCAGATGGATAATTTGCATGTGTGAGGATCTCCGGTAGTAATTCCATTTCATAATTCTTCTGCACTTCATGAAATCTGCTTATGAATCTCAGTGGGCCTCCTGAGGGCTCCAAAGAGAAGAGCCCTCCACTTGTACACTAAGTTGGGCAACATGTAAACTCAGTCTTTATTATGAATTAGGGCTGGTTGGCTGTTTTCTGTCAAATGGATATATTCCTATTAGAAGTATGGCTTTATTGAAGTTATTTAATTAATGTGTGTAAATAAAACTATCAGAAGCAGTAAGAGTGAAAGGGAATAATTTTGTGTGCAGAGTATGCAAGGTATGTAGGATGTTTTATTGTTAAGGAAAAAAAGAGTAATTTTATCTTAAAATAAAAAAGCTGATTGTTCCAGAATGAAAAAAAAATTTTAGATAAAGTCATAATGGATATGGAAAACTAGAAGTTTTGCAGAAAAGGAATTTAATTTCTAGTGGTTAAAGCTGGCTAAAATTTGATGGGTTCTTTAAAATGAGCTTTAGTATCAATAGTATGCTGACTGCAAAATGTTGGGGAGAAAAAAAACTTATCTACCCTTCTAGGTTCTTCTATCTGGTTTAATAATCAAATGACATATACTGGATTACCAGGAGAAAAAGCAAAAGAAAATTCAGTAATATGTATACTTCCTGTATACATGGGGGAGACCCAGAAAAACTGAGTAGCTCTCTGAAATGGCAGAAACTAAAACCGAAAGATGTCAGGGGGCAGAGATTCAGTTCTGGGAAAAGCACAGGAAACAAAAGTAAGGCTGTAATGAAGATTCAAGTCCTTACCTTCTCCACTGACAAGAGCTTCTATATAGAGTTAAGGTTACCCCCCTCCCTGGTACCATGAGGGGACACCCTTAACAAACGGAGATTTCTCTCATAAATGTAAATATCTCTTACAAATGGGTAACTTTACCTCTATTTTCAGAGCTTCTCCTATGTTTGTTTCTTAAGAATAATCCACCTAAATTGATCCTTATGCCAAGGAGACATATTTTAGGGTGCTTCTCAGCAAAAACTAGAATTTTGTTTTCTCTCTGGAAAATGACAAAATTTTCTTGGATTATTGGTCTGCTCTTAAGTGGTTGTAAAAGATTTTCTTTACCACTGAATAATGGACCTAGGAAGTAAAGATAGTGTTATAAGAATAATTTCCTGTGCTTTATATTGACTTTACTATGTTCTTGATTATGTAAAATAAGTAAGTCTTCTTATTTTTAGAATAGCTAAGGATATTTTTTACAGTTATGTCATCTCCTATATTTACTTTTGAAATCTATTATTGTCACTTCAGTTAAATATGCAGCCAAGTATGGCCCAAAGTCCTGAGGGCACACAGCAAAGTCAATCAAGTCTACTCCCCCCGGCTGGGACGGCGGCAGGGCGAGGTTCTTACACTGAGAGGATGCAGAAAGCTGGAAAGATGAATGGATAGGGCCCCGACATGCAGAAAGCTAGAAAGGTAAGTGGATAAAGGGAAAACACTTTGCCCCCACCCTTCCTGTACCAGGTTGGGGATGGGACCAGAGGAAGGCAGGCACATGCACCATAGAAGTCAGAATGGTGGTAGGAAGAGGTGTTGGACCAGAGAGGGCCATCAGTCTATCTAGGGCAGGGGTCCCCAACCCCCTGGTGGCAGGCAGGTCCCTGTGGCAGCCTGTTAGGAACCAGGTGGCACAACAGGAGGTGAGCAGCGGGCAAGTGAGGGAAGCTTCACTTGCATAACTGCTGAACTCTGCCTCTTCTCTGCCCTTCGCACCTGTAGCCCCACACACGCTGTCTGTGGAAAAGTCATCTTCCACGAAACCAGTCCCTGGTGCCAAAAAGATATAGGGGAAAGAAGGGATTGGTTGGGAGGTAAACCCTCCCAAAATACGTGGAAGCTTAAGGAGTTGATTGGTCTTTCTGAATAGTCATTATGTCCGGTCCTACATGCAAAATGGACATTAGCCCCAGGGGAACATAGAAATGTTTTCTCTCTTGCTCATCAATACTCCGCACTGGCTCTGCTCTAGCTTGTCACTCAGTGCTCAGAACTTGCATTTGGATGGTGAGCTAGCTGGTCCACTCCCTAGGTGGACCACATGGTCCCCAGCCTCCAGGAAGGAACCTCTCTCTTCTCTCTGCTCACCTGGTGAAGCATTTCATTTGTCAGCGTGTTCAGGCGCTCTCCTGTTCAGAAACACCTGACCTTGAGGCCCTAGCAGCCACGTGGTCATGGTTGTGCTGGCTCCACACGCAGTCTCCAGGAGGAAGCCCGAAGGTGGACAGCAGTTGGGAACATGTTAAGCTACTGGGGTGAATGCTTAGAAGCTGCCTCAGGCTCCAAAAGATGGTTTTAAAATGAAGCAGGAACTCTGGGCATGGCCTTTTGTTCTGGTCTTGCTGAGGATGGCTGGACTTTGTCTGGGTTTTGTGCAGGAGATGAGCTTTGAGACTGTGAGTCCCCCATTCTCCAAGGTGACAGAGCATTTGAATGAAACTTTTTCCTTTTGCAACAGCACCTGCCTCACGAGTATGACTTTTGTGGTGATAAGCAGCAAAACCCCCGTTTCTTTTGTTCAGTAACAGTATGGTCCAATAAACCCTTTTTTAAAAACAGATTCAGCCATGGGAGTTAATTTTTTTAATTTAACAATGTATTTCAAAAATTATATGAAATTCCTAGAAATTTTCCAATGCCCTTGATGTCCATATGTCCCATCCCTGCTGTGCCTGAGGTCAAATAGATAAGCATGCACTGCTTAAAAACAGGGATACACTTTGAGATATGCCTCATTAGGTGACTTTTGTCATGCAGGCATGATAGAGTGCACTTACACAAACCTAGATGGTATAGCCTCCTAAACACCTAGGTTTTAAGATACAGCCTATTCTTCTCAGGCTGCAGGACTCTACAGCATCTTACTATACAGAACAACACAATATTAAATCAAGAACAATAGAAAATGATGCTATCAAGAGGTGTGTGAGGCTGCTGCCAATGTAACATGGCATACTGTTTTACAGCAAAATTTTTTGTAAGTAGAGAATACACTTTAACATAACAATAAAAAGTATAGTATAGTAAATGCATAAAACACAGTCATTTATTATCATTCTCATCTATTATGCCCTGTCCATAACTGTATGTGCCACATCTCACGTGACTGGCAGCACAGGTTTGTTTACACTGGCATCTCCACAAACATGTGATGTGCATTGCACCAAGACGTCACAATGGCTATGATGCCCCCAAGTGATAGGAATTTTCAGCTCCATTTTTAGTCTTATGGGACCATAGTTGTATACGCAGTTGTGCACAGAAATGTTATTATACAGCAATGACTGTATGCTATCAATTGTAATTCCAAGGTTTTTGTTTTTAATGTTGTATGCCACAGAAACAGCCAAATATCTTTCTCAGTTGCATTATTTTTATAATTAATTCTCATTATATCTTTAAACACAGCCATATTAAATCTTCATAATCCACAGATAATTTTTTTATTTCACTCTCATACTTCCCTGGAAGCTCTTGACAATCAGCTACAGGCCAAAGTGCTTCATCTTCAACAGAATAGGCTGACTCAGAGAGGAAAAAAATAGACTATGTAGACTTCTGTAGGAGAGGAAAAATAATTTTACCTCTGTTTCTCTAGGTTCTTGGCTGAGACTCCTTATAGTAAAAGGCAGATTAACAGGAGAAAAAAAAAAAAAGAAGTTGAATAACACGTATACTACCTGTATATATGGAAATGCTCAAGAAAACTGAATAACTCCTTGAAATGGTCTGAATCACTAAGTTAAATACCATGTCAAGCTACAGATGGGAGAGGGTGCATGTCTTCCCCTCAATGAGAGTTTCTAGTGATTTGATCATCCTTCCCTTCCTGATACAGAAGGAGATATCTTCACAAATGGAGGTTTCCCTTATAAATGTAAATCTCTCTTACAAAAGGGTAAGTTTTACTCTGTTTTCAGAGCTTCTCCTATGTCTCCTATATTTTACCAACAGAAAATAATTAATAATTATTAAATAATTGGCCCAAAATAATCCTTATGCCAAAGAGAAATATATGGGTGTGACAAATTTCTCTCTCCTTCACCGCTATTGGCATTACTCAAATAACTTTCAGCAAGCCGTACTGCTCAGCTGAGTCAAGATTTCCAAGACTGGTGCAGAGGTTGGTGGGTTTATGAGATTGCTAACCAAAGAGCAAGATGGAAAAGAATTAATTTCATAGAACTGTACGAACTGTTGACATAAGAAACGTCCAAACCTGTAAGAATTTTTAAGAGTTTATTTGAGCCAAACTGACAAAAATTGCTGGGAAGAAAATCTCAATGGATTAAGAAAATGCTCCAAAGAATGGCAGTTTTGTGACTTATTTTATACATTACAATCAGAGGAGAAGACTTAGAGGGTTGGCATGAGATCCATTGGTGATGGATTGGGAGGTGGGAGAAAGCAAAGCAGGAAAACCTCTGAGATTGGGTAAAAAGTAAACAAAAAGACACATACATTTTTATATTGGTGGGTATAGGATAATTAACAGTTAACTGCTCTAGTCTCTACTCTGGTAGAAGAATTGTGCCTGGAGGGGTCTGGAAAAAGGAAATTCCCCTGACATTCCTATGTTACCTTAGATGCAAGAAGACAATAGATGGGCCCAGTTAAGATAGAGGTTGACCTTTGTCAAGAACGATACCAGTTTAGGACGTGACTGCCTGCTCTGACTTGCTCTTAGGAAGTTTTAATTTCAGACCATCCTCTGTGGTTATTTTAGTTGAGTTTGTAGGGTCATCATGCTGACCTCTCCTGAGCTGGCCAGGTTTAGTGTGTGGCCCCCTTTTTTGTCCACAGAACTAATAAAGAATGACTCTGCTTTTTGTTTGGAATATTACTGATGCTTTATGTTATATTTCCTGGATTTAAGGAATCCCTTGCTCTCTTTCTTAAAGCTATCTATAAGTCATAAAAATTTAGTATATTTGAAATCTATAGAAATGAGACATTTATGTTTTTCTCTTGAACCCCCTAGTATTCAGAAATTTTGAGTATTACTTTCATGGAAATATAATTATTTGTATAGGTTCAACAAAAATCTGTCTTCCTTATAATAAAACATAATTAGAAATATTGATTATCTACCCAAGGCTTAGACTGAAATGTCATATTCGAGAATGATGTGTATAGAATCAGATAGGAAAAGGTGGTTTTAACAAACTAAGGTTGACTTTATGAAGCTAATGTTTACAAAGCCCACTGGAAAAAAACCAGCCTAGTACCTGACTTATAGGTTCCCAGCCTTAGAGATAAGTAAGGAAAGTCACCCGTGGCAGACACAAAAAATAAGATATGTTGGAAATCTCAAAAAGAGCAGAATTCATCCAGTTCTATAAGTACTGCAGGTAAAAGCTGGTGACAAATTCTTGGCTCGGCTCCCTAGCCTCAGGAAGACTTTAAAGGTCCAATCAGAAATTCCTATAAAAACGTGCAACAAGGCAAACTTTAAAAGGCCGATGTGGCTAGTGACTATTCTTGCTGTGCCTATGTAAATAATCAGGCCAAATCTAACGAGACCAAATTTATTTTGTGACTGAAAATAATCTTACTTTGTGATTGATCAAAAGCGAGGCAGTTGTAGAGAAAAATGTTATGCTTCAAGAGGATACTCTAGCAGAGCCTTGTGAGTTATCACAATCTGGTCCCGTTTATTGCCTTTGAACTAGTTTCACCTCTCTGTAAACTTCATGGTGTATTACCTACCTGTAAATTATGCTAAATCCTGTCATCTTGCACAAGCTGTCAGCCCTTACCAAATTAAAAATTTTTGCAATGTTCTTCAACATCTGACTATAAGCCTCCAAATAAACATTTCCAAGTTTTCTCTGTGACCTGGAGTCATGGAAAACTTAAAACCTGACTGCCCAGGTCCTCACTGGGACCCTAGCCTGCCTTATAGCCAGCATTACCCCCAGGATCTGAAGAGACCGGGTAAGCTGAGGCTAAGTGATCAAATATAAACTTGGAAGCACTCTTCACTTTTGCAGATGACCTGTGAGCAGCCTCTGCTCCTGCAGCTGCAGCTGTGAGGGCCACTCCGGAGATTCACTGGAACTCCCACATCTTCCATGCTCTGCTCTGCAAAATAACCATGACTGTGGAGAACCTTATCGAAATGTCTCTGATGTCTATGCCATCACCAAAATCATTCCAACTGAAAACTGGGAAATCTTCCAGATTGCCACTGCCATCCTCACTGCGTTATCTAAGGATACTTTGAGTTCAATGTCCAGAGCTCCCCTGGACTGGGTGCTATCTGGACTCAGAAACTGGGTTTACTGTTAACCATTAATCTTTGTTCTCTTTTTTATTTCCATAAAAACCCCCCTTATTAAAAACCTGATTGCTCACATCGCCTAGAAAATGTCCTCTACTACCAAGTCTCAGGGGAGGGGTCTGTCACCAGGGAGACCCAAGTCAGGGGGCTCCCCACCTCTCCTTGTTTCCTGTCTTCCTCACAACAGATGAATTCAATCGAGAGACAACATGTACAGTAGAAATGAGATGTTTATTTTTGAAATATAGAGGAAATAAGGTAGTGAGTTTGTTAGTAAGTTTATTCTATACACTTGAGCCAAGGTTACAAGTGGGCACTCAGCTAATCTGAGTGTGCCGACCGTTGGGGTTCAAGGGTTATACACTTTAGTCAGTTTCTAGGTTCCCTCTCCTTCTCCCCTCCTCTAAACCTTGTGAAAAGTGTACAACTACAAAGGCTTTCCTTCTCAGCTAGTAAAGCCTTTTTTGTCTTAATTAATGAAATTGCTACAGAAGCTCTCTTTCCCAGTACACAGAGTTTCCAGGACTCCCTTCCTCCTCAGTGTTATCTTTGCTTGTGATGTTCGGAACACCCGGCAACCTCATTGGACTGGGCTCAGGACTTCTGAGCAGCATGTGAGACATGTCTCCCTCCTCCTCCCCGCCTTAGTTTACTACCTACCCTACCTGACAGCTCAGCCAGTCCTCCAGCCACAGAAATCTGCAAACAACGTGCCCCAGCTTTCTTAAGTTGTTCAATGGAATGCCTGTTTCCCAGGAACAGAAGGGAGGACTGAGTAAGAGCACTGCCTTAAAGTTTCCCTCTGCCTGACTAAGTCTGAGTCAGGCTTCTTCCTGGATCTAAACTCCTGACTCCCTTTCTTAGAACATTTATTTCCAGAAATCTGTAACTATAATTTTTTTTCTTTTCTTTTGAGATGTAAATTTTTTAAAAGCTCTTGCCAAGTTTCCAACCCAGGAGTGTCTTTTTCAAAAACCTGGGAACCATCCTTTCAAGAGGTAATCATTATGGAAGATACAAGTCCTATCTCCCAGTTTCTGTGAGAGGGTATGAGCCTAAATTTGGCAGACATCTTACTCCAAGTTGTCAAGTTATTTCCTGTCATGAAGATACACCAATGTTTTCCTTTGGATAAAAGCAAATACGATCCTCCAACCCCAGCTCTTTGTTATAGTGATGTAGAAGTCAGACATAGCTGTGGTCTCCCACGACTATCGTAATAGCCTCGAATAAAGTTTTCCTTGCCTGTTTAACGTTGCCCTATCCAATCTTTGCTTTGACAGCGGCTACCATGATCTATCAAGAAGAACCCAATAGTTAAAACAGGCCAAATGGATTAAGCCAATTCACAGCAACCTGAGCAACCTTGGACAAGTTACCCTCTTTTGAGCCACGACCTACTCCTCACTCTTTCAACCATAAATATTATCATGGGACCTTTGGAAAGGTTAAAATCACTAATGTTTGTAAAACCTAACACACTGCCCAAAGACCCTGACAATCTAAAAAACTGGGAATGCCCCTTCTTCCTAATTCATCTTCTCAACCAACCACTTAACACACTGCAAGGTGATTTACTTGTTTTATATGTCGTATGTCATAGATTTCAGATACTTCTTTTAAGAGATAAACATGATCTGCAGATGCTCTTTTTTTTCTTTTATTTTAATAAATGAATTTCAGACATGAAGCCCCTGAAGAAATCACACCTCCCACTGTTCAAAGAAGCCTCACATGTAGACACCATTTGGCAGTCAGTAGGGAGAGCCACAGAAAAGACTAGAAATGTGGGGAGTGAGCAAAAGTAGCAGGAGAGCTAAAGCTGAAGATGGGATTTGCTGAGTTCCAGGATCCTACCAGAGCCTTTCCCCGGATGAGAATCTCCCAAAGGCCCACTTCCACTTCCAGCGGCTGACCGGGGCCGTCGCCCCTCTCCAGGGCAGCGTCTGGAGGCGTCCTCCCTGGAAGCTGCTTTCTCTGGCCTCATGCTCTTCTCAGCCATGTATTGTTTTCGCTTAATAACCTACAACCCTGTTCTATACAACATTTTCAATAAATGCAACCTTTTGGGGAAAGTATTATATTCTAAAATTAATGCTCTCCATTTATTAATACTTGTTCTCTCATAGTGGGAACTGTGAACAATAAGTGCCCTTATCATCAGTTTCATTCATCTGTTAAGTATCTAGGGGCCAGTACTTCAATCAATACATGCAATCTTTTAGAATTAAATTGCCCTCTGTTAGGAAGCCAGAGAAAATGTCTTCAGATGATGAAATACTTTTGAGTTTATCTCGGTGTCCTTTGTTCAATTGTTTTGGAACAAATACACATTTTGCCTAATTTAAATATTACCTGTGAATGTTTGTAATCATCCTCAGGCTACATTATATAAAAGGGGACGGAGAGTGCATTTTCTATTTTTAAAAATAGCATTGTGTTCCTGAAAGCATTTTTTTTTATTTTGGTAAACTTAATCGTATTAATCATGGAAGAGACACAGATTCTTTAAATAACACCTGAGATGATTGACTGAATTAAGGAATTATCTCTCTTCTCAAAACTCAGATAATTGTTTACCTGGAGAAAGAAAGGGACGCCCAGTGGAGGGTGGGTCTCAGATACTCGTGATCACTGAGACCACGAAGTGGGGTGTTCAATTTCCCCCACACACAGAGGATCAGAAGCAGAGCGCTGCTCCTATTCATTGGAGCCTGCTGTGTTGTTTGGGTACAGAAAAGAAAAAGCAAATTACTTTAATGAAGTACGACTTCGCATTGTCATAGGGCAATCAACTGTTCCAGTTTGCCTAAACTGTCCCAGTCTTAGCTTTTAAAATCCCACATCTTTGAAGATCCTCAGTCCCAAGCAAACCTGAGTTGATCAACCTAGCATCGCACCTTCTTCTTTTGATCTTTCTCATTTTTTCATCTTTATAGTGAACTATGAAAATGTAAATGCTTATCCAATAATTTACCCAATTAGTTTGCTATATTATAAGCAACATTTTAAGGTGAACTCTATATGGGCCTGTTAACTATGGGCACACAGCTTAGTGATATTAGCAGTGTCCACCTAGGCAACAGCAACCATACCAGTTTTTTGTGTTGTTTCTTTTTAAAGAGAGAGCTTAATAGAAAGAATTGTTAACCAGTGCAAGACTGAATATGCTAACAGACAGTAGCCAAACCATATAGGATAACGGAAGTCTGACCCACAAGCTCTGCAGCAATCAGTGACGTATGGTCAGGATTTGGTCAATGACAACCAGCTTCCCTATTTTTTTGCCACTGCTTCCAACTCTAGGCCAATCAGAGAAGGCCAATATGCCCTCAAAACCAATCACATAAGATCCCCCATTTCTAGTTAACCCGCTTGCAGATTATTCATGCCAGCAACCTCCAGTCAGGGCACACTTGAATCCCTCCTCTTTTTTTCACTATAAAGTTTTCCCATTCACATACTCATATTTCAGTCTGCTCTGAAGACTCTGACATGTGCAAGCGGTGGTAGATGACTGAGTAAATGGCTTCCAGTTGTTCTCATCTGAGTGGTCTTTGTTTATTTCCACACCAAGTATTGGTTATCTGAAAAGGCATAAAGGGAGCACATAAGTTATCACAGAGGATGTAACTGCAGGAAAGAACTACCTACTAGTCATAGGGCTAGGGGAGCAAAGGGTTTAAAATTATTAAAACCTACAAGCTTGGAGAGGGTCTTTTGCTTAGATCTGTGCCATAAACCTAATCCTCCACATCATAGGTTCAAACACCAGCACACATATATACTAACATTATAAATCACTCACACTATAATAATAATGGAATTAATGGTCGTTACTGTGAGCCTACTCTATACTAGGGCATGTAATATCTAAGGCATATATTAGCAGTTCAAATTATGGCCAAAAAACCCTAGGACCCTCAAAACCTTGTCAGGAATTCTGCAAAGTCAAAACTAATTTCATAATGCTAAGAAATTGTGCCTTTCTTCATTGTGTTGGCATTTATATTGATGATATAAGATTAACCATGATAAATATTAATGACACCTTAGCACGAATCAGGGCAGTGGTACAAAGATAAAAATGTACTAGTACTAGTGATAATTGTATTCTTCAGAGCCATGCACTTATAAAATACATAGAGAGAGAGAGAGATAGATGCTAGTCTCAATGAGGTGGTTTTTCATGAAGCAGTAAAAATTATTAATTTTATTAAATTCCACCCAAGAGCTCATCTTTTTAACTTTCTGTATGATTAAATAAAAAGTACACATAAAGCTGCATATTGAAGTATTAAGGTTATCTGCAGGAAAAGCACTGTGTGATTATTTGAATTGCAAGTTGCACTTGCCACTTTTTTTATGAAACGCCATTTTTACATAAAAGAACAACTGACAAACAAATGATGGTTTTCAGACTTAGGTATCTAGTGGATGTTTTCTTGCAAATAAACAAAGTCAACCTGTCACTTCAAGAAAAACAACTAACCATATTCATAGCCACTGATAAAATTTGAACTTTCAAGTGAAAATTAGAATTTCAAAGACTTGTATTTACCACATGAACTTGACAGCTTTCTAATGCTTAAAGACTTTTCCGATCCAATAGATGAGTTAACAAATGGGACTTGTTTTGATATCCTATGATAAAATGTATCAATATTTGGAAGACCCACACAACTCAGTAAACCAATGAACTCCAATTAACCCATGCACGATGCATAAAATCATACATGGTTGAAGGAGTCATTCAAAGTATGAAACAAACAATGAATTTTATTATTATAGAGTACAAAATATTCTTTGGTATGTCTTTAGAGTCTAGATTGCAAATAACCTTTTATAACCTACTATTTGTTGGGTTAGGGTAGAATATCAAAGAGAATATCCACGATTATCTGAAAAGTTTTCTATTTTCCAACTGCATATGTGTGTCAGACCATATTTTCTTCACGTACTTCAACCAAAACAACATATTGCAACAGATCAAATGTGGAGGTATATGTGAGAATTCAACTGTTGTAAAGATATTAAAGAGACTGGCAAAATATAAAACAATGCTGCTCTCTAAAGTTATTTTGAAAAATATAATTATTTTACTTAAACTATGTCATTTGTGTTAACATGCAATGGATTCATTATTACTATTTTGACTGATTAATACATGACTATTATAAAATATTTCTTGGTTTTAACTTCTAGTACAGTAAATATCAATAGACACAACTCATATAAATAAAAACTTTTTTAATTTCTCAATAATTTTTAAGAATTAAAAGAGTTTTAAGTCAAAAATATTTGAGAACTGTTACCTTAGATATATCATCTCATTTTATCTTCAGTCATTCTTTGAAATATAGACTATTATTGTATTTTCAAATGAGCTGCTGGAGATTCGGAGAAGATAAATAATTTGCAGTCACTCAGCCAGTTTTTAGGTTCCAGAATTTATACAATTAGTCATTGGGTGTACGTACAGCAGACTAAAATAGTACAAAACAGCCAGGGATGGCAAAGCAGGAAAAAAGAGCAGGACTCCAGGTATCTGATAGTTGATCAAGAGAGATAGTTGACCACGTACAAAACTGAGATTTATAGAATACATGTTTTTATTACCATCAGCACAGAAATTTTGCATGCCCTTAAATTCTTCTGGAGCATCTTGTTATCATTCAAAGGGACATCTAACATCATGTTAGCTTTTGTGAGGGATATAGTGCATTTGGCTGGGACATTCCTACCACTGGTTTCATATTTGGAGTTTCTAAACACAATGGCAGATGGCAGAACAGATTTGTTACCAAATGACTTAGATCCTTGGGATAATAAGTACAACATTTAACCTTCCCCAGGAAAGGCCTAGAAAGAAAAGGAAGGATGGTAAGGGCTTATATTCATTGGGTACCTGTGGTCTAAATGATGCCATGCATTACATCTCATTTAATCCTCACAACAGTCCCTAAAAGTTAGAGGTTTCCTCATGTTGAAAATAGAACCAATAATAAGGCATAAAGAGGTGAATTGCTCTTGGGGGGAAGATCAGCAAGTGTGAACAGGCCCTCCCCTCCAAAGCCTGGGTTCTATAGGGAGGCTGGATTCTGAGGATGAGAGGTTAAAGGGACAAATCAGCAGCTGTTATCAAAACAGGAACAGTCAAGACCTAATTACCTACCTACATGAACACCTCCATTTTAATTCACAAAGATTTAATTCGAATGATATCCTAAAGTCCACAGCTAGATGTTTCCAGTTGTGGGAAGTGTAGAGCTATAGAGACCAAGACCCAGGCAAGACTGGACAAGGAGAGCCATTATTTAAAGATATTATCTATACATATTATTAGTATTCTACTATGCTCATCTTCCTATTTTCACTTTAGATGAATTTTTAATTTACTAAATTTATACTATTCGTAATTCTAGTTTTCTCTGTTTCCTAACAATAGCTAACTAAAGATTGTAAAGAGGGGATAAAATTCTACTATATTTGAGTGTGTTGTCTAAAAAATTGCCACATCATTGAAGAGTCACACAATATTTTTCCTAATTATATGTTTACAAGTTACAACATCTATGCATTTACATAACATTGGTGCATTAAAGATAATTTGTGCTTCTTTCCATGGAAGTGTGGTAAAGACAGGGATGGGTGTTTCTCCTTGAATGAAAAACTAGCAGACAAATGTTTCTCTATTTGTAGATGGAAGGATAGATATTTATGTGATTTCAGGATAAACTTGCAGTCTCACTCAAAGAAAATACCTTTTCAAGTTGTTCCTTATGCCACCATTACCTACCACATGATCCCATAAGAAAGCCAGGTAGTTCGGCAGGTCACTACCAGCATTGTGACCTTGAACAATGTCCAGACTTCATCCCCTTGAGACCACAGCTCCCCATGACATGGTTCTTATTAGAGGATGAACAAGAAAATATGTTGAAACTGAGGTGCTGAGATTCAGTTCTGCCTCACTGGCACACTGTTAGAGCCATAAAGAATGTTTCATAAGGAATTTTAAGTAAAATATTAAATAGGATTAACTTGATAAATAGGACAGAATGGACTAATTAAGGTGGGAACAATGGAGCTTAAACTGTGATGATAAAATCAGGATGACTCACTTCATCTTAGACTTGCTGTTATTCTTTTACAATGTTTCTACGGAGGATGCTTCCACAATTCTGCTGTTCTATGCCCTGTCTCCTGTCATCTAAGATCTGATGCAAGAGCTGTCTCTTCCATAGCAATAATCATAAGTGAGATTCCTCTGAACCAAAGCAACTGAGTTTGTTTTATGGTGGTATTGACACGTAGCTGGTGCAATGGGTATTTGTGTTCATGTCTTATCTCCTTTGTTGGCGAGAACGTCCTCTCTGCTGGATCCCAGTCCTCATGATGAGGGACCTCTGTTACTGCAGGACTCTTGGAAGTGTGACTAGATCAATGAGAATTTGGGATAAAATCTGGCCAGGCCTGCCTCTCTGCAGGAAGCATGCGCTCTGGTCTGCTCTTGCAGGACTCTGTTTTACAGAAACTGGTCAGTGCTCAGCAAGAGTTGCCTGTGCTTTTTTAGGTTGTGTATGGTTGGGTAAAACTATCTAATCCTGGGATACAACATAAAAAGGACCACTATTTTCAAACAACTAAATCATATTCACCTTAAACTCTTTTAATAACAAGTTGGAATTTTTATCTCATTCTTCCTCATTCCTTTGTCCCTAATTGAATGGAGAGAGAAACTATTAGAGATTGTCCTTAAATTGTCCTAGTCCAAGGGCCATGAGAAATGAACAAAGAGTGGAGCTTGAGCAGTAAAATAACACCTCTAGATGAAGGCATGTGCTGTGGCCCAAGAGAAGATTGTCTCTACGCCTTTGGTTTTAGCAGCCTGTCATGTGCTATATAACTCGGAGGGGTATCTTTCTTGGGCTTCATTTTTCTTGTTTTTTGTTTTCAGCTGATATATTCTGAATGGGTACTTTTAAGATTTGGGCTTTTAGCAAGTGCTTACCGTGTGGTACTTGAACCTTGTCAGGTCATCAAAGTTGATGGCAGTTTCAACAGACCAGGGGCTCCTTTATAAAGGCTGAGCTACAAGCATCAGGCCAAGGCAAAATATCCATGTGGGCCTTGGCTGGAAGCTGCTGCAGTCTGACCTTGAATTCTGCAAGCGTGGCTTGAACTCGTGTGGAGCGCAATGTTGTGGTGAGGTGAACCTTCCTAAAGCATCAATAAATGGGAAAAAATATTTTATTGTATTGTTTCACAGACAGATCTATTATGCGGTGGTATTCTACAGAGCACGAGTTAGGGTCTAGCTGTAATACCATGTCTGGGTAGATACTAAGGGATTGCTCAGCCCCAAAGTCGTTCTTCATTCAGGAATCAGAAAAGACAATGGAGCAACTAGCCTTAAATTCACGAAAATTGCACATAGGCCCAAGAACCACCCAGCCATTTGGTTTGAAACTGGCTTTATATATTACATCCAAATCAGGCTTCACTCAGAGAAGAGTAACAGATTGTTAACTACCAAATAAAATGATGTGGAATCCTTGTCATAAAGAAAATATGGCAACTTCTTGGATCATTTCAATCTTCCTATTAGAATAGGGACAATTAAAGAATGAATATAAAGTAAAGGAAAGCATACTGGTTAAGCAGAAGCAAAAGAGAATTACTTAGGAGGATGGATGAGATGTTAGCAGACAGACTAAACAGATACAGATGAAATCAGAACTCAAAGGTCAGAATAGATGGACATAAAATGCAAAATGTTCAAAACTGCACTAAAAAAAAGTATTCAAATAAAGAAAACATGTTTTAATTCAATGGTTCTCAAACTGCTGACACCAGAATTATTGGAAAACTACATCCAGACAGAGGCAGGTTAAGGTCGGTTGAGGCCCCAGGCGCAGAAGAAAATATTGGGCCCCTTGAAAAAAGAGAGAGAGACAGGGAAAATAAAAATACATGCCCTCAGAAGTCGGGGCCCAGGGAGCACTCCCGGTGCACTCGCCATTAAATCCACCTCTGTCCAGACCAAATAAATCGGAATCTCTGGGGGTGTGATCCACCATCAATGTTCTTAAAGCTCCTAGGTGGTGCCAGTATGCAGACAAGTTTCAGTAGCAATGTTTAAACAGGAGGCTGTTTAATTGTTTTCATTGTTACTAAATCAGAAAGAAAGCCTAAGACTGAACCAATTCCAGCAGAAGAGGGGAAAGATGCCAGAGAGCAAACTGGAATGATTCCTCCAGAGGGAACCAGAGTCCAGGAAACAAGAAGCACCCCTTGAAAGCCACAGGTCAGTGGAGACCCATGAGATCAGCGGTGTAAAATACTCAGAGTATTCCTGAGGAAATGGCAATGAGTAATCATTATTGAAGGTAGAGTAACAGAATTAAGACCATGCCCCAAAAGGTTACAAAATTAGAAGACTAAGATGCAGTATATTAAAATGGAACCCATGAAGGACAATCAAGTCCCAGGCTACCTGTTAATGATGGGAGAGCACTGTCTACGAGTATTGCGTAAATCAGAAAAATAAGGGCAAAAAAGAAGCTAAACAATAAACTATTTTGGCAGAACAAGCCCTGACTGGGTGACTCAGTCCGTTGGAGCATCATCCTGTACACCAAAGAGTTTTGGATTTTATCCCTGGTCGGGGTATGCACCTAGATTTCAGGTTTGATCCCCGGTCTGGGCACATACAGGAGGCAACAGATTGATGTTTCCCTCTCACATCGATGCATTGATGTTTCTGCCTCTGTCTCTCTCCCCGCCCCACCCCCGACCCCTTCTTCTGGCTCTAAAATCAATAAAAACATATCCTCAGGTGAGGACTTAAAAAAATTCGCACAACCCAAAACTTCTTGATTTCATATCTCTTGCTTGGGAGACATACAAATGGAATCTAGAACATTATGTGTTGAAGTTATTTCTTGATAATGTATTTCTTCTATGGGAAGCGAAAGAATTTATCTGGTAAGTAAAACTGGAATAATCAACAGGATATGCAAAGCTTCCTTCTTGAGAATCCACTCTGTGGGAAGCATAGTTCAAAATCTGCTCTTCTACACTTATGGTTTACTTGGGGCCACCTCCTTGCAGGAAATGGGGGAGATCGTGACTTGGGGGTACCTCTTTCTAATTCTGACTATATTATTAGGAATCCCATCGTTGCCTCAAATCTTAGCCACATTCTTCAACAACTCTGTTGTAACAAAGCTAGTTTTTTTATCTTACCTTTGTGTCAATTTTTGTGTCTCAATTAATTCAGAACTCGATTTGAGAAAAGGTGCATTAGATATTTGACCTTGTGAAAATCCTGATATTCTCTAGCCTTTACTAGATTGTAATTCCTCCATGGTAGAGACCCTTATGTTTGTATTGGCAACAGTGCTTCACGCATTGCCTTATACATTACAGTGACTCTACAAACATCTCTAAAATAAGGCATTGACCTTTCCCTACCTTTCCACCCTGACTTAAGAATGAGAGTCTGTACATCAGTAACTGACACTCGCTTTTTCCACATCTTACTTAGGTGGAGCTTTTCGAGGGAAGAGAAAAGGAGTTCGGCATGTCCCCTCTAGCTAGAGCTGGTTTCTCCTGAAACTTCTGTTCCTCAGGCGCCCCCTCTCTTTATATGCCAAGGTCCAGGGAAAGGAACACAAAGTAGCTATCAGGCCTTGGAGCTGAAACCAAGGGTCCTGATTTAACATATGATTTTTATTTAACATGTGGCACTAGCTCTCTATTCAGTTTTTTTCACAGCTGATCTTATAAGCCTTAGCCCTTTCCCTTACTAGTCATGAACCCCCTGAAGCAGCCACAAATTTTGGCCATACCTTAACTAAGGGTCACAAGGTATGGGTTTTTGTTAAGCTAAAGATAACATCTTGACCTAAATTATGTTTCAGATGCTGAGCCCTAAGGCAGAATGACCACCCCCACCCTCCTGCCATACCATTCCATGAAACCAAAGGAACTCCGGAAAAGACATCAGAGTTGTAGTCAAGACCTGAGAGATAATTAATTACCCTTACCTCACTCCAACCAATCAGCTTCCAGTATGACCTTAAACCCCTTAACCCATGGTGTTGTGATTTTGGACTCTATAATCTGTAACCTACAGCTATCATGGAGTTCCAGGTTTTGAGCATTAGCTTCCCATGCTCCTGGGTAGTGCCCTTTAATAATAAAATAGCCAGTCTTTCTCCACTGCTGTTCTCAGTGTTTAGTGTTTGACTGGCAGTACCAGGTGGATGAACTCTTTCTCCTTGGTAACAGAGCTCAGCTTAACACCTGGCCTGGTTCTGCAGCAATGAAACCAGGAGAATATGGGACAGAACTTGAGATAGGATTTATAGTTAAATACGAAAAGTTTACATCTGAAGTGCTTCCTCTGGGCAATTCATCTTAGTCTGATAGAAAATGTAATATATTTGATACCCCAAAATGAGACATCCCTCATATCCTCTCTTTAAAGCTGGTTCATATGTTAACATTTTTATAACCAAACCCTACCCCCTCCACCCAGCTCCCACAATAATTAAGGCCACAGGTTCTCTTTCTTTTTTTAATTAAATTTGAGGGTGAATTTGGTTAATAGGATCATACAGGTTTTAAGTGTATATTTCAATGATACATGATCTGTCTGTTGCATTGTGGGTCTTCCACCCAAAGTCAAATCATCTTCTGTCACTACATATTTGGCCCACTTTACCCTTTACTACCCTCTACCTCCTTCCCTCTGGTAACCACCATACTGTTGGATGTGTCTGTAAGTTTTATATCCCACATGTGAGTGAAATTATGCGGTTCTTAGTTTCTTCTGATTGACTAATTTCAATTAGCATAATATTCTCAGTGTCCACCTATGTTGTTGCAAATGGCAGTATTTCATCTTTTCTTGTGGCTGAGTAGTATTCTATTGTATATATGTACCATATCATCTTTATCTGATCTGCAATTGATGGACACTTTCACTGTCTTTATGTCATGACCTTTGTGAACAATGCTTCAGTGAACATAGAAATGCATATATCTTTGTGAATAAACGTTTTCCAGTTTTTTGGGGTACTCAGGAGACAGATTGCTAGGTCATACGGTAACTCTATTCTTAATTTTTTTTTTATTTTGCTTTTTTATTTTTCACTTTTTTAATTGTTGTTCAGTTATACTTGTCTGACCTTTTTCCTCATTGCTCTCCCCTACCCCATCCCCCCCACTCCCCCAGTCAGTCTTCCCCCATTGTCCATGCCCATGAGTCCTCTATTCATGTTCCTTTGTTTATCCCTTCAGTCTTTTGAAGGAACAGCCAGACTGCCTTCCATAATGGTTGTACCAGTTTACTTTGCATTGGCAGTGAATGAGGGTTCCCTTTTCTCCAGAGCCTCTCCAACACTTGTTATTACTTGTCTTGTTGATAATAGCCAATCTAACAGATATAAGGTGATATCTCATTGTAGTTTTGATTTGCATTTTCCTAATAACTAGTGAAGCTGAACATCTTTTCCTGTATCTGTTGGCCATTTGTATGATCTCTTAAGAGAGGTATCTGTTCAGGTTCTCTACTCATTTTTTCATCAGATTGTTAGTTTGCTGGTGTTGACTTTAATGAG
Organism: Mormoops blainvillei; assembly: GCA_004026545.1. Classification (NCBI taxonomy): domain Eukaryota; kingdom Metazoa; phylum Chordata; class Mammalia; order Chiroptera; family Mormoopidae; genus Mormoops; species Mormoops blainvillei. Next base: position 118,263 of record PVJD01001895.1, on the reverse strand, counting down.
TTCTTTATATATTTTGAATATGAAGACCTCATTGGAGCTGTTTTTTGCAAAAATCTCCCATTCGGTCAGTTGACTTTTTGTTTTGTTGTTGGTTTCTTTTGCTATGTATGTATTAGCTTTTTAGATTGATGTATTAGTCCCATTCATTTATTTTTGCCTTTACTTCCCCTGCCTTTGGGGTTAAATTCATAAATTGTTCTCTATGACCAAGGTCCATAAGTTTAGTACCTATATTTTCATCTATGTTATTTATTATTCAGATTTTATATTTAGGTCTTTGATCCATTTTGAATTAATTTTTGTACATGGGGACAAACTAATCTGGTTTCATTCTTTTGCATGTGGCTTTCCAATTTCCCCACTACCATTTATTAAAGAAGCTTTCTTTTCTCCATTGTATGTTTTTGGCTCCTTTGTCAAAAATTATTAGCAAATATACATGTTGTTTTATTTCTGAGCTCTCAGTTCCATTCCACTGGTCCGTGTGTCTGTTTTTCTGCGAATACCATGCTGCTTTTATTATTCTAGCTCTGTGGTATAATTTGAAGTCAGGTATTGTGATACCTCTGTGGCTTCGTTCTTTTATTCTGATGATTGTTTTGGCTCTTCAGAGTCTTTGGTGATTCTATAGATATCTGATGATTTTTTTCTATTTTTTTTAAAAGATGACATTGAGATTTTGATGGAGATTATATTAAATCTGTATATTGCTTTGGTTAATATGACCATTTTAACTAAGTTGATTCTTCGAATCCATGAACACAGAATTTTTTCCATTTCATTGTGTCTTATTCAATCTCTTTTAATACTGTTCTATAGTTTTCAGTATATAGGTCCTTCAGATTCTTTGTTAAGTTTATCCCTAGTTGCTTTATCCTTTTGGTTGCAATTGCAAAGGAATTTTTTTTAATTTCTTTTTCTGAAGTTTCATTTTTTGTATATAGGAAAGCAGTAGATTTTTGTACATTGATTTTGTATCCTGCAAATTTACCATATTTGCTTATTGTTTCTAATAGTTTTTTTAGTGGAGTCTTTAGCATTTTCTATACACAGAATCATGTCATCTACAAAAAGTGGCACTTTTATTTCTTTGTTCCCAATATGGATGTCTTTTATTTTTCTTTCTCTTGGTTGATTGCTCTGGCTAGGACTCACAAAGCTATGTGAATAGGAGTACATAGAGTGGGCATCCTCATCTCGTTCCTAAATTTAGAGGAAAGCTTTCAGTTTTTCACCACCCAGTATAACATTGGCTGAGGGTTTGTTATATATGGTCTTTATTATATTGAGCTATTTTTCTTCTATACCTATTTTATTAAGTGTTTTAATAATAAATGGATATTGTATCTTATCAAATGTTCTTTCTGCATCTATTGATAAAATCATATGATTTTATCCTTTGTTTTGTTAATGTGGTATATTACATTGACCAATGTGCATATGTTGAAACATCCTTGTGTTCCTGGAATGACCCCAACTTGATCGTGATATATTATTTTTGTAATGTATTTTGTATTTGATTTGTTAGTATTTTGTCCAATAATTTTGCTTCTATATTCATCAGAGATATCGGTGTGTAGTTTTCTTTTTTGCGTTATTCTTGCCAGGTTTTGATTTGAGGATTATGTTGGCCTCATAAAATGTATTTTAGGAAGTATTGCCTTTTCTTCAGTTTTGTTAGAGGAGCTTGAGGATAAGTATCAAATCTTTGGAAGTTTAGTAGAATTCACTAGTGGAACCATAGGGTCCTGAACTTTTATTTTGGGGGAGGCTTTTGACGATTGTTTCAATTTCCTCACTGCTGATTAGTCTATTTAGATTTTCTAATTCTTCATGATTCAGTATGATTCAGTCTAGGAAGGTTATGTATTTCTATGAACTATCCATTTCTTCTAGATCCTTGAATCCAATGGCATATAGTCTTTCATGTTATTCTAGTAGGATCCTTTGTATGTCTGTGATATCTGTGGTAACTTCTCTTTCATTTCTGATTTTGTTTATAGGGTCTTTCTCTTTTTCCCTTAGTGAGTCTAGCCAGGGGTTTGCTGCATTTATTACTCTTTTCAAAGAACCAGCTCTTTGCTGGATTAATTTTTGTGTAGTCTCTTTGTTCTCTATTTCATTCAATTCTGCTCTAATTTTTATTTCCTTTCTTCTACTGATTTTGGGTTGCTTTTGATCTTCTTTTTTAAGATGAAATGTTGGGATGTTTACTATTTCTCTTGTTTCTTGAACTAGCCTAGTCAACTTCCCTCTTATTACTGCTTTCTCTGCACCCCAGGGGTTTCAATAAGTTGTATTCTCATTCTCATTTGTTTCTATATATCTTTTGATCTCACTTTATATTTCTTCTTTGACTCAGTCATTGTTTAGTAGTATGTTGTTTAATCTCCACATTTGCGGATTTCTTTACTTTCTTTTTACAATTGATTTCTAGATTTAAAACATTGTGGTCAGAAAATATGCTTGGTATAATTTTACTCTTCTTGAATTTGTTAAGGCTGGTTTTTGTGACCCAACACATGGTCCATCCTTGAGAATGTTCTATGTGCACTTGAGAAAAATATCTAATCTGATGTCCTGGAATGTAAATATCAATTATGTCCACTGGATCTAATGTGTAATTTAAGGCCAATATTTCTTTATTAAGTTTCTGTTTGCATGATCTATATAGTGCTATCAATGAAGTATTAAGGTCCCCAACTATAATTGTGTTTTTGTCAGTTCCTCCCCTTAGTTCTATTAGTAGTTGCTCCATGATTGGGTGCACGTATATTAAGAAGCATTATGTCTTTTCTTTGTAATGTCCCCTTTATCATTATGAAATGACCATCTTTGTCTCCTGTTACCTTTGCTATCTTAAAATCTATTTTGTCAGATAAGGGAATGGCTACATCTGCTTTTCCATGGATGTTAGTTGGAGAATCATTTTCCACCCTTTCTCTTTGATCTAACTTTGTCTTTGCAGCTTAGATGTGTCTCCTGAAGGCAGCATATGGTTAGGTTATGTTTTCTGATCCAATCTACTACCCTGTGCCTCCTCATTGGTGAATTCAGTCCCTTTACATTTAGGATAGTTACTGATGTATGAGGATTTCCTATAGCCATTTTATCTTTTGTCTTCTGGTAGCTCTATGGCTCCATTGGTTCTTTTCTTTTGTGTTTCTAATATGTTTCTGTTTGGTGGTACATGTCCCAATCAGAGACCAAACCTGCAACGTAGGTGTTCCCTGACTGGAAATCAAATCTGCAACCTTTTTTGTGTAAGGGACAAGGCTCCAACCAACTGAACCACCTGGACACTTTTTATTATTCCCAAATCTCTTTCTCCTTCCCTCTGGGCAATTTCTATATTTTGATCTTCAATATCACTCATTCTTTCCTCCATCTGGTTTGCCTTATTTCCTACACTTGCTGACTCATTCCTGATCTCTTTTACTGAGTTCTTCATCTCCAGAATTTCTGTTTGGTTTTTTTTAAAGTGTCAGTCTTTTTGGTAAAGTACCTGTTGGGTTCAGTAATCAGTGTTCTGAGAGCATTAAATTGCCTGTCTGTATTTTCTCACATCTGAGTATTTTTTAAATAAAATCTTGAATTCTCTGTCATTTGTATCACATATATTTTCATGTGTTTAAGTTTGCTTTCTGAAGATTTTTCATTTTCCTTTTGAGCTGTCTCACTGCCTTAGTTACTCATGGTATTTAATGAGTTCCCTCTTTGTCTAGGCACCTGTGGATGAGTGGCATTCTCTAGCAGATTAATACAAAGAGGTCTTTCTCTTATTTTCTAGTAGGTGGCACTGAATCACACATTGTTTAGCTTTATGAAGTACCAGTGCTGGCCTCTGCAGCACCTCTGGCTGCCTGTCAGTCCAGCTGGAATGCATGGCGGTTGGTGTTGGCTGGGGGAACTTGCCAACTTCGTTTTGCCTTCTCAGTAATGGCAACCTCTGACCTCCATGAGGTACACCCTATGACCCAACCTTGGGTTTGGTCACAGAGTACACTCCTTGCTCAGGGAAAAATATGATTCTGTAGTAGCAGTTTTCAGGTTTGCAGATAATGTGCTCTGCAACCCAGCTCTAAGGGCAAAGAGAAGCAAGTCCTGGGAGTCTTTAGGGTAAGTGGGGTCTGTGGCTTTTTTTCTCTGTCTGGAATGAAAACTGCTGGACGATCACAACAGTACCTTCATGCTGTGTCCCTGACAAGGTGCCTGGGCTGAGCCGAATTTCACACTGCTCACTCCCATGGAAAAGCCCACCAATTTCTCTGCTCCTCCTGGCTGAAGGGAGCACCAGCCACAACATGATTCTGCCCCTCTCCAAGCTCGGCCCTGTTGTGAGCTCCCAGCTGCAAGGCTATGTCTGTGGCTCATCTGAGTCTTCCTCCCATCTCACTTCCCCTGTCTGTTCCCACCTGCCCACCTTTAGATGTTTCAATGCATAGGTCTCTCAGGTATACCTGCAGGGAGTCCTTTGATGAGTTATAGTTATTCAAATTGTTGGAATTTCAAAGAGAGAGACCAAGGAAATCTCTCATACAGCCATCCCTCTGATGTCACTACAGATTCTCTTTCTAAAATTTAAATGACTTCAAGTTGTTTTAACAGGAGTCATAACACTATGAAATTAAGAATCCACGGAGAGTATCTGAGGGCCTTCCTTAGCCTCATTTTTGAAAGGATGGATGTTGTGAGAGAACTGTAAGAAAGTAAAAGAGATTTTTTTATATGTAGATTCCTTAAAATCCAATGTGTAGTTAAATTCTGCCTACTCAGGATAGAGATGTAAGTAATTTTTCCAGGCATTACATAAGAGTATTAAAGAGCATTAGTATGTCAATTCAGGCTACCGCAGGCATAATGCCAGAAAAGTTATCCATCTCTCTTACAGTTTACCCCACTTGGAATACCTTCACTGCGTGATGCCCATTCCTGAATAAAAGAGAAACATGCCATGGGACAAATGCCCAGGTTATCTCTTTTTGTTACTTACAGGGTCCGGCACAAATAACATCTCTTTTTATTACAAAATCTTTTATTACAAAATCATAAGCATGTAATTGTGTAACACAACAATATCACACTCAAGCATACCATAAGACATTTTAGGCAAAATGTTCAAATTAAAACCATAAATTATTACACCTATATTATTACCCTACCAACCACACTCAAGCAGGCATCCCATCTGCTGGACCCTGTATATTCTATTACTCCCCATTCTAAAGCCCAAGCACTTTTTCTTTTTTCCATATTCATTGAATCAACCTGAATTTCCCAAGGCATTTTAAAAAACAGTCTCACTCTAGTTCTCATATGCGCAAATAAATTTCCCTGTGACTTTAGAGTTGCAGCTTAACTCATGTCTCAGTCACTAAACCTTTGTTACTCTGTTTTAACCTAGGCTCAGTGTCACCAAGACAGAACTACCAAGTCCTTTGGTATTTGGCACACAGACTATTCCATTTAATGACAACTTTTATTCCCAAATTTTAATGGAGCCTATTCTAACTTTTAATTGCTTTAAAAATGAGATTTTTTAAAGGAATCTACAAATATTTCACACAATCAAAAATATATTTTTAAAGAAAAGTCTCATGCTGGAGACCCACGAAATATTCGTTAGTTAAAGTAAATAGGAAAGAGCAGTTGCAGGATTATATTGAATTATTTCACTTCTATTTTTTCGTTCACTCGTACTTCTGTTTATATTGGGAAAAGTTTGTTAGTAAGACTAACAAAGATGAAGAGGTTATAGGACAAATATAGACAGAAAAACATTGCTTTTGAAATGTAATCTCTTCTTTTCACTTACTTAAGTTGTATAAATTAGCTTGAAGAACTTCTATTTCTACTTGGCAACCCCATTCTACTTCAAAAGTGTGGCTCCAGTTATAGAGAGAGTTACTGTCCAGTTTGGGAAGAGAGTATTAGATTTGATAAAACCTGTATTCGCCTGAAAGTTGTTCCACTTTTTATATTTTTAATTGTAAAATAATTAAATACATCAAAAAGTACAGAAAGTACTATAAAAAACAGCTTTACCTATCTTCTAGGAATATAAAGACTATATTATTTTGCTTCAGTTTTTAAACTAAATAAAACATTGCAGATGCAGTTGGAATTCCAATTGAAAACGACCCAAATTCCATTTTTCTCTCTCTCCCCAGGAGCAACTGTTAACATGTTTAAACTTTTAAAAAATATATTTTAACTACCTACTATATATCCATGAGCATACTATATTATGAGTTTATCAAGTTGATGGGAATGGTATCTTGCAATATGCATTGCATTGCAACTTACTTTCATTCTTAATGATGCTTTTAAACTCTGTGTACATTGCTACCTAGTGACCTCATTTATTTTTAACCATATCATTTAAGTATGCCATTGTATAAATACACCACAACCTGTCCTTTCACCTAAATGATAGTTATTAAACTTGCTTCTAATCGTTCATTTATGCTTAATTGTGATCATGATATATTAGAATTTATTTCAGGCTCTTCCTTACATTACCTGTGTTATTAACATCTATATTTTTAGTTTTATCTGGCTTTTAAGCTCCCAAATATATTGTTGTTATTGTTGTTGTTTTAAATTTAAAGTCACATTCATTTATTTGGGTTGCTATAATTCCTGTTTGGTCCCTTTATGTAAACTTTTCTCTTTTCATGTATAGTGTTCTGTTCTTACTTTATGGTTTCTTTCCTTCTTTCATCTCTGATCATTCTTTAAAATTTTTAAAGTCTTGTTTAGACTGCTCATTATTGGAAAATCTTGGTCTGTTTATACATCCACTTATTACCTGCATTGGTTTTCTCACTGTGACTTGTTCCCTCAATAATTTGATACTTCTTGCCATCTTATTGGGATTTTTTTTTCCTCATAAGAGATAACTTCATAGGGAAGTTCCGTATTTATCCCCCTTGGGTCTTCAGCCTTCTTCTGCAGTTCCATATTACATTAGCCTTTAGTTTTCACTCATTGTTCTGGTTAGAGTTTCTCTCAATATTTGAAAAGTTGGGATTTTTCTTCCTTATCTTTGAGGTTGATTCTATATTAATGTTCCTTCTTGTTGTGTATTCCATTCAATATGTCTGTGTTTGGAAGAGTTTTGGGGGTGTGCCCCCCTCTTCTAAGTGAATAGTTGCTCTGAGCCCTCCAACCAACCTCTGGGCCCACAGACCATTCCTTTGATTATAAAGTAAAAGGAAGATTTTCTATTGTAATGAATGTAACTTCTAGAGATATCCTTTGTCCATTTTATGCCTGTTTAAATATCATTTTCCTTATTTATATAATTTATTTTTCCTCTATAATCTGAAGTCCTTTTCTACATTTCATTCTTAGGATAACTCATTGAAAGGTAAAACAAGGCTCCTATAAGATGTGTATGGTTTTACTCATAAATTTAACTTACATGAACATTTTATTTAGAAGTGTTGCTTTCTAACCTTATTTCATCTCTATATTTTTATTGTTGTTCTTCTCCCAGGGTTGCGTTTTTTCATAAAACCCAAAACAGTCTTTCTAAAAACTTTGTAGAATAAAAAACCTTGTAGAAATATAAATCCTGTGATCAATTTTCAAGGAAAGAGTTTAAGTGAAATATGTAACTGGTAGATTATCCTGAGACTTTGTGCAGGGTGAAGGGGATAAAGGGGAGAAAAAAATGAGACAACTGTAATAACATAATCAATAAAATACACCAAAAAAAAAAAGTTACAAGAGACAGATTTGTATTTCCAATTTGAGCTACCAGGAAAGATTATAACCTTACTAATCCAGGTGGGTACTTTTTGATAACTGTCTTAAAATCAGGCAAGATGAAGAATACACTGAAATACACTATCATTCTCCCACGCCACTCACCACTAACATTAAATAGCATTCAGGAAATTATCTCATTAGTTTCCAAGAACTGGTAATATCAGTTATTTACCAGTTTTGACTGAAAATTTCAAAAACAATAAGTTTAAAAAATCTAAATCTATTTTAAATTAAAATAAAATTTAAGCTTCCAAGTTGGCATCTATTACACATTTTTTTCTGAAGCTGCAGAAAAATTCTATTTTTTGAACCCCCCTGAAAAATTAAAAACATAGAATTGCAAAACACATAAATATTTGCAATTGTCTCACTGAGGAAATAGATACTCAGAAATATCAAGTAGTAGGGACAAGATTTAAACCCAGTTTTAACAAATTCCAAACTCTTTGTACTTTCCACTTTACTGTTTTTCTCACATTACAGGTTTTTGTGGTCTGGCATGCATTGATAAAAAGGCCTTGGTCCCAGAAGTCAAGAGATTTATGTTCAAATCTAGACACTACCAGTCCCATTCTTCCCATTTTGGATGTCTTAATGAGAAATAATGAAGAAGCCTTGATAACTGGCAGTGGGATGCGGGTCTGACACAGACAGACAATGGTGTTCCCCTGTTGAACATAAACATGTCATAGAGCATGAACATGAGCCAAGATCACTCTGCAATTGTGATGAGTGAGAAAAACACAAAATCACTTTGTAATCATATCTGATCTGAGACAAAAATAAGAGCTATATGCAACCCACAGAAATATCCAAACATCACCATCTCCCAGCTCTCATGAGTACCCAATGCTTTTTTATCAATTACATTTTTAATCCCACTCTGTTTCTCCTGTAGGCGAGATGCAAATGACTGATCCCCTATATAGAATAACATCTGTTTCCTGATAGTACCCATCCATAGCAAACTCCTACCCCCTTGAACTTTCCCTCAAGCTACCTAACATAAAGGCAAGCTGTATAACAAATCTTGCTATATCCTCTTATTTTGATGCCCACATTTGCCCATGGGATCAGTCCTTTTTGTTGCACCAGGCAATAAATCCAACTTCTTGTGAGTTAAATTGTCTCTGGGGGTCTTTGACTGGAAAGCATCAGCATTATGTAAGTCACACAGGTCTCTGAAATTTTTCAGTCTCCCTATACACACAAAAAAGAGCAAACTGGGTGGATAGCAACCGTCTAATAGTCTCTCAGGTCCTTTCCTGTTCTGCCAGGCCACGGCCATAAAAAGTCTGCTATTTTTCTCCTCTCTTCTGATCTTATATGATATTCACCACATTCCTGAGAAATTATAATAATGATCATTTCTATTTTTCATATGATATTGACAATAATTAGCACAAACATTGAGCTAAAAGGCAATTCTGCAGGGGTCTTAGAGTGATTGAGGGTAATGTTGATATATCACCTATGCAACTTTGAAGTCAGAGGTACTGGAACTCCAGATTCACCCTGTAAATAACCCTGCAGTCATATGTGCAAGCTTTATAATCTTTTTTTCCTCTGGGTTTTAACAACTTTACAGAAATTGAAGTATGGAAGTGCATTTTTCGGCATGACAGTTTATAAATTAAATGTCATTAAAAGCAACTGAGTGGTTAAGCTTTGTTCACGGAACCATAATGATAAAGTCAGTAAAGAAAATGCAATTTATTTCTATTTCTGATACACATAATATGTAAGTTATGCACCACAACAATTATTTGGATTAGAAATATTTTTCTATCTTTTGTTGAAATTTGCCTGAATTGATCATTTGGATGTAATAAGTTTGATTAGAAAATGAAGATTATTCTCTTGGTAATTGGAAAAAACATTATCTAAAGTCTAATGAAGAAAGATGTAACAGGAAATGGTAGTGGAGGAAAGAGGTCCATATAGAATTACCAAAGGCAAATGGACTTCCAGACGGAAGAGGAACATGAACAAGGAGGGAGCAGCAGCATTGTCAAAAGGAAATTCCTGCAAAGAAAACCGCCTGCAGGGATGATCTTGTTAGTGATAAAAGGGTTAGGAATTAGGGTGACCTTTTTGAATTAAGAAAACAAAGGCATTCTTTAGAAAGTTGCTAAAGCCATCAGGAAGAAAAATATTGGTAAAACAACAGTGAAGGGGTAACTAAAGCATTCTTAGAAAGTATTTATTTCATCATATCAAAGAATATTGTAAATGAAACACTCACTTGTTCTGCTATGTACTTGCTACTGATGGTCTGAAGGGTGCTTTATTTATTAAATAGATGCATTTTGTGGGCAGCTGTGGGATAGTATAATCAGACCTGGGTAACATTCCCAGATCTACATACTTTTTTGCAGATCACAACCTCTTCCTTGACCTCAATAAAACAAGTCTTGATTAGCCAAACCACCACCCAAAAACACCCAAAGGATTCTTCAGGAAGTGCTATTTTACAGAGAGCACGCAGGACCAACAAAGAGACACACTACAGGACACACTAGCTGCTCACCATGGAGAGGTTCTCAGTTCTGTAACTTTATCAATTTGAAGCTCCAGAAAATAATATACAGGGTCTGGCACAAATAACACCTCTTTTTATTACAAAATCTTTTATTACAAAATCATAAGCATGTAATTCTCTAACATAATAATACCACACTCAAACACACCGTATCACATTTTAGGTGAAATGTTCAAATTGCTCTCCATCTTGTGTGAGACACTCACATACCCTACCAACCACTTGTAGGCAGGTGTTCCTTCTGCTGGACACTGTGTATTAGCTAACCCCCTACAAAGGAGCTCACTGGGTTAGTCACTATTACACCTTCGTCTTTACTTCTGAATATTTGGAAATACACATAGTGAGAAATTTTCTTAGTTACTCAATATTCCTAACATGAAAATCAATGTAATAAATTCCTATGAGAATTTAGCATTTTGGATAATTTATATGGGTATGTCTTCAAGTTTGCCAATCTTTTTTTATGTAATGTCTCAACTATAGTTAACCCATCTAGCATAGTTTTCATTTTAGATAATGTATATTTCATCTTTTGAAGTTCAATTTGAGACTTTCTTGTATCTTCTGTATCTCCCTTCAACTTTCTCATGTTTTTATCTTTCTTTTTGAGCATATATATTTACAATAAGTGTTTTAACATCCTTGCCTACTGATTCTGTCACTCTTGTCATTTGTAGGTATATTCCCATTGAATTATTTTTTTCCTGGTTATGAATGAATTTTTCCAGTTTCTTTGCACATCTGGTAATTTTTTATTGAACTCCAGACTTTATGACTTGTAAGTTGTTGGACTGGAGGTTTTTTTATTTCTCTGTTGTTTGTATAACTTTAAATGTTTGGGGGCGTTGTTCAGAAGTGCAGTTATGTTACTTGAAATCAGTTTCATTCTTTTGAGGTTCATTTTAATTTTCTTACAATGGACCCAAAGTCCCTACAGTCTAAATTTTGCCATACTACTAAGCAAATACCTTTCTGAGAACGCTACTCAATACAGCTTTCATTCTATGATAAAAATATCATATTTCTATATATGAAATATGAATTATAATTTATATTTCATATATAGAAATATGATATTCATATATAATTCATATATGAATTATAATTATATGAATATCATATAATTCTATAGATTCTATACTGATTCTATACTGAAACAAACAACTCTCCACATGTTAGATGTATTACCTCATTTACTTCTGAAAACAATCTTATGAAGTAAAATTTTTACAGATAATGAAACTGAGGTACCAAGACATTAAGGTCACACAACTATTAAGAAGTAAAGCTGTAATTTGAACAAAAGCAACCTGGTTGCACAGCTTGTAGTTTTAATTACTATGTTATTTGTTGTTGTTGTCATTATTATTAATGGTAGGCAGAGACTGCTAGAGCCAGCTTATAAGTTGGTGTCAGAGTATACAGAGCAGTATGTCCCAGTAGGGGAAATCAGACAAGTCTAACCCTATAATCAGGCAGCATATAGAGATACAAGTGAGTAAGAAAATTAACATGTACCCATAAATTATGACAAAGTTAGAAAAATAGGAAGGCTAAGATGGGACTGTCTGACATGGAGATTCTTTTCAGTTATCAAAGATCTCTTAATGTTCTATACTCTTCTCTTTAGAAATGCTTCCAACCATTCTAAACATCAAATAACAATTGACAGGTTGAAACTTTTTTTGGTCCATAATAGGAAAAGTCAAGGTTGGTTATCCTCACTCTGAAATAGATAAAGAAAGTAAAAACAAAAGCTCTACAATATCAGCCAAGCAACCTGTCAAGTGGAACAAAACAAAAAACAAAAAACAAAACAAAATGAAACAAAAAAACAAGGGAAATATTTGGGAGCTATTTCTCATGCATTCTAGCTCCTGACCCAGATCTCTGAAATGTACCTTGGGATGAGTGATGGCCACAAAACTTATAACACAGACAAGGCATTTAAAAACATAGAAACACTGAAACCCCCTTTAAGAATATTTGATGATGAGATTCAGCATATCTGACATTTGTGTTATGCTTTAGAGTTTTCAAGGAGCTCCATCTGATGTGATCACTATAACAAAACTCTCTTTAGTCATTGGAATAGTTATGATTTTTCCTATTTAGCAGATGGATAAGTTGTGACTCAAAGAGTTAAGTGACATGATGTCCCAGCAAGTAGACTGGACTGGAACTGGACTTCCGACATTGTGTTTTTGTACCATGCGATGTTTGTGCCACACTATTTGAGATGCCCACCACTAGACCTAAGTAAATAAAATTCAAAGATTGTAGGTCCTCTGACCATTCCAGACTTTCTTTTCCCTATGATATTAATTCAATGTTTCTCAAAAACACAGATAATTTTATATATTTTAGACTTGAATGTAGCTTTTAAAGTTCAAAGCTTAATGCTTCCAAATTAGTGGTTTTTGATTTGTTTTGAGATTGGCTTTGATGGATTTCATTTGAGAATCTTGGTGAGTTAACTGACAAATAGGCTCTGAAGCGCAGGCACACAGATTAGGTGTAAGACTTGGCATGGTTCTGCCTGTGCATATCCACAATGAGGCCAGTTGAGAAAGTTTGGAAATCCCTATTGATATTAGTCAGCGTTTGCTGTGTAACAAAAAAGAAATCAAAACTATAGTGGCTCACAACAACAAACATTTATTTGTTTTTCTTATAGATCTGAGACTAGCTTGGGAAAGTTCTGCTTCAGGACACGGGTCAGATTAAGGAAAACTCCACACATTTTTCATTTTCTTTGTAGGTACAGCCGCTTGGGATATGTTCCTCTCAAAAAAATAAATAAATAAAAGAAGTATAAGTGACAGAAGCAGAAACACACAATATCTTTTAAGGTCTCTTCTCAGAGCTGGGCATTGTCACAATCCAGTGGGATAAGGAAGGATGTGCATACCCTCTGGTGAAATTTTCTGCAAAGTCACTTGACAAAGACTGTGCATATGTAATGGTGATACAGGGTGGGAGTAAAGAAAAGGAAACATTAACCCAGTCTACCACACTATTTTACATTTTACTTTGTAAAGGGTGTTGGTATTGGTGACTATAGTGCATTTCAGGGACAAAAGAGCGAATGGACCCTTGGGAGCTAACTTGACTCCTGCTGCTAGTTCTACTTAGGAATAATGAGAATCAATTATTAAACTTGCTGAACTAACTAGTAGCTGGGTATCATAGGTACTACGATTGTGTCATTTCATAAATCAGACATCTTGTACTAAAAATCTCTTCTGGAATTTTAAGAAAAATTGAACAGTTTTAACAAGAGTGAATTTCTGGCACACTCCGCATGGGTGTGCTGTATTCACATTTATCAACTCATTTCCTCCTCCAAATAAACCACCGCATCGCCTATTCCAATCCAGCCATTAAACTGATATACTTCTATACATGCAAGGAATTCAAACACCAAAGAGTAAAACAAAGGACTGTCTTTGAACAGCACCTCCTCTCAGTTAAAAGGAGCACAACAATTTGGACAAACCTTCTGCTTAAAGAAAATATTCAAAGAACTACAACAAAAATCTAAAAATTATAAGTTGACTTCTTATTTCTAAATAATAAAGTGTGAGGTCTTAATATCTTGTTTACTCTAAGATATTGAGCTAAAGATCATTTTTCCCCATTGAGTGCCAGAACTATAAAGAGACGCCGTGAGCACATTTCCTCTTAATTCTGTCATCCATACCCCTGTGTCCTGTATAAACTCTGGCTCTGGGAAGATAGCTTCTGCAATGCAAGGATCAATGAGGTACTATACTGCCACTTAAAGTGTCTAACTGGCTTGATCACACCGTTGACCGTGTAAAAAAACTAGGAGATATCTGACCTGCATGTTACCTGTGAGCCCAAATCTGCTCAGAGAATGTAGAGGAGGTCATACTTGAGGCATGATCGGTAAAACAGCTACTACACAGTGTCCCCAGTATAAGCCTTGTAAGGAATAATCTGTTTTTTGATCTAAGAGATGAAAATTATTCTTATAGCCATGTCTTGGTACAGGGCCTCATCATCTCCTGTCTGAATTATTGCAGTTTTCCTCCTGCCCCAATCTTTCCCCCTCTTCGTCCTTTCCCTCTCCCCTTCTCTTTTCTCCTCCCCCTTCCCATCTTTCTTCCCTCTCCCTCCTCTTCCCCTTCCTACCCCCATTTCCTCCCACTCCCTCTTCCCCTCCCCCTGTCAGGTCTCCCCATGCTTTAGGTCACTTTTACCTCTAAAACAGAGATCTGATAGTTCCTTCATTAGAAATGCTGACACTTAACTGACATGCTGCCCTGCCCTGTAACTGTCCTGCACTAACTCTCCTAGCGTTAAAAGACTTCAACACCTCACTGGTTTTCTTCCAACCTACGTTTCCAGACTCGATTCCTTTAATTGTTTGATATACCCAGCACCTCTTGCAAACTGGACCGCTTAATCTCCCTCAGTGTTTTGCTGAGAATGGACAGGACCCTTTGGTCATGTCGCCTCTGCTGCTTGGGACACGCTTTATTCCGCGATCTGAACCTGAAGCAAGAATACTCGCCCTGTAGGAGTGGGATGGCCAAAGGTTCATTCGTTTTTTCTGTAAGATAGCTCTATTAGCGCTTAGTTTTACTTAACCTCATTTGAAACAATTTTGTTAGATTGTATTGTGACCACTGTCATATCAGCGTGTATTTTAAAAAAATCAAAATTGGCGAATTTTTGCGTAGGCATCTTAATGTTGCAGATGGAAGAAAATAAACAACATTTTTGGCATATTATGCTTCATTATTTCAAGAAAGGTAAAAAACACACCTGAAATGCCAAAAAACGACTTGTGCAGTGTATAAAGAAGGTGCTGTGCCCAATTGAATGTGTCAAAAGTGGTTTGCGAAGTTCTGTGCTCCAGATTTCTTGATGGATGATGCTCCACGGTCGGGTAGACCACCTTGAGAACAATCAACATTATACCACATGGGAGATAGTTGACATATTCAAAATATCCAAATCAATCAAGCTATTAGTGAAAATGAAAAATGTGTCTTTTATTTTATGAAAAAAACTAAAGGGCCAATCCAATAGTTTTTCAGGCCCTAAAATCCTGGAGTGTTGCAGTAGGCTCCTGCAACAGTCTCCAGTATTTTCCTTCCTGCTATCTTACTCCACTCCAATCAGTCCCTGAGATCTTTCCAAAGGTCAAATGTTACTCTGCTAAAAATTCTTCAATGGCTCTTCAGCCCTATGGCATTAAGTGCAAATCCCTTTACATACTGGATAAAACCCTTCCTCTTCTGGCTGGCTCCCACTTTCCCTGCCCCCACCCTTTCTATGCATCCTTTCTTGCAGTTTCCAACGTGGAATACACTTTCTCCCTACTCAATAACCTTACATGTGTGCACCTTCTTCCTTGACACTCTCTGCCTTGCAGTTGGCAGGCGAACTCCTCCTTCTAAGACCAGCTCAAAACAATCTCCCTCAAGATGCTGACCCTAAGCTTCCACCCTGGATAAATCAGTTACTATCCCAGTCCTGCTCCCAGAATCCCCACTTCATACTTCTACTTCCCTCTGTCTAGTATTCTACTTTAACAAGCTATGTTTTTTTTGGTTTTGGTTTTGGGTTTTTTTTTTTGCCTTCCTGATTGAATTGTGAGCCCTCTTCTGGCTCCCGGTATATAATAAAGCCAGAAAATACAACAGATTGCAGAAGGTACCATAAGAAAAATAAAGATTAAATATTACAGAGTCCCTGTGTAACCGAATGCAGGTCCAGCTGCCTGCTGCTATGAAAGCCAATACTCGAGAGGCAGGTGCTGACGTAAAGGGAAGTGGTTTATTTTCAGGTTCAAGCCACCTGGAAGATGGGGGACTCATGTCACAAAGCCCACCTCCACATCTCAGCAGAGGCAGAGGTTTTTACGATGAGGGAGGGGGGAACAGAGATGAAGGGAGGGGGTTGAAAAGTTCTTTACATGCGGACTAGCACAGTCCATTCTGATAAGGCAAGTGATGGTTCAGTGGGTGACTGTCATCCTGGCTTAGTCGTCCTGGATTCACACCATCCTGACTTAACGGCATCCTGGCTTCATAGATGAAGGTCAGCAAATCTCCCAGTGGAGCAGGGATGCTTGAAGATCCAGGTCGGTATCTTTCAAAGTTAGTTCCTAGGATTCTTAAACAAACATGCACTTCATCTACAAGCTACATATTAGTCAGGGTCAGCACTTACAGACACAATGTCAAAAGGATGGTGGAGTAAGTTACAGTTTCCCACCGTTACAATTTTCCACTGTTAATTTCCACTATTTTTTTCCCCACTGTTTCAGCTAGGGAAGAAGAGCAGTCTCTGCAGTGAGGGATTCATGCACTTACTCATTCATGTGTCTGCTCATTGCCTAAATATGGGTCCTGTGTGTCTACCAATCTCTTAAACCAAAAAACAGATTATTCCTCACAGGGCTTATAGTGGGGACACCATGCAGCAGCTATTCTGTCAATCTTGCCTAAAACATGACTATTCCTGTTCATTCTCTTAGAAGATTAGGACTTACAGGCAACCTGCAGATCTCAGATGTTTCCTTGCTTTTTCCACAAAGGTGCGCTCAGGCCAGGCATAGCCACAGCCACACTTAGCCTTAGATACTTTGGTGTTAAAGGAAGCTCTTGCCTACCTCCTGCAGACAGACTTCAGGTTAGCAAGCCTAAAGTTGGGATTCTGCCCAGTTCTAGAGGCAGAGAAGACGGACCTTAGTTCAAGTTTAATAGAACCTGAGCCGGGCTCTCTAACTGCCTACTGCTGCCAGGCCAAAGGACACACAGAAGCCTTTGCAGTAATGCTCACTCTTCCCAGGGGCACCCCAGCATAACTACACTGCATTCAGGTCTCTCCATTAGGGCATTGACTCAGGGCATCAGGTTGTAGCAAAAAGATCTTTATAGCTTTCTTTTCAACATCCATTTCTCTTTCCTAGAATCACAAAGTGATTTCAGATCCCTGACTTCGAAACATTACTACTGATGACAGTTATGGGTATGGCACTTAATCCAAAATTGTGTATGCACACAAGTGCAAGCTATGTGGAAAAAAAAAATAATCCCCCAAGCTTTCACAGGCAGCTTGATGAAGACACTAACAACTGAGACACGTGGGAGAAAGAGTAGAGCAAAGCAGATGTACTTCTGAGCCGGGTGACCTGGATTCAAGCCCTGGTCCTCCCATTTCTCGCTGTGTGATATTGAGAGAGTTGCTGAACTTCTCAGCCCCCAGTTTGTTCATCTAAAGTGAGATACTGTTAGTTTTTATATGTGAGATCTTTTATAAGGAATAAATTAGATCATTCCAGTCAAAGATTTTTAAACACATTTTCTGGTACATGATAAGCATCAACAAATGTTTATTGTTACATTGTTATTGCTGCTGTTGCTGTATGTAAATTATCTACAGACAAATATTCATTAAATTGTCATGTTTTTTTCCTCTTAGAGGCATGCACATGGGATTTAAAACATGAAAAATGTGTGTGGAATGTAGGTTGCTGCCTATCATAAAGTGAGAGGCCAACATATGACTGTTCAATCATTGATCCATTCCTTCATTCCAATGCAGTCAGTTCTCAATTTTTCAGACTAAGAAGGAGGGAAAGAGATGTTAACCAACAGAAATGTTTGATAATCCAAAAATAATGTATACTTGGTTTATGGAAGAGTGGTTCATACACCTTTAATAGAAAAATATGTCCAATGTTCATAAAACTCAAGTCAAAGTGATCCTTTCACTCAATCAACAAATGCTAGTTGAAACTAGGTCCCTTACCAGGCACTATGTTGACAGTCTTTGATACAGAGGTGAAAAAAACCATTGATCTCTGCCCTCGTGGCACTTAAATTCTAGCCCTGGCCAGTGTGGCTCAGTTGGTGAGAGCATCATCCCATAAACTGAATGGTTGTGAGATCAATCCCCAGTCAGAGCACATAACTACTTGCAAGTTTGATTTCCTGCTTGGGGGTCCTATGGAAGCAACCAATCAATGTCTCTCAGATCGATGTTTCTCTCTCTCTCTCTCTCAAAGCAGTAAAAATGACCTCAGGTGAGGATTTTTTTAAAAATTCTAATGGTAGCAAATAGGGTTGTCTTTCATGGGCCCTAGGCAATTTATGTGCCTTTTCCTCCAAAGAATAGATTTTAAATTATACTTTATGCTGTATTTTCATAAATATGAATTATTAATATTATATATTAAAATATTTCTTTGATCTGGAAATTCAATTTTCATCTCTTGATTTTAAAATAAAACATGTTTATGGATCCCTAAGAGTATTTTGTTTTTTGTTTGTCTTTTGTTTTGTTTTCATTTTTTTACTGTTGTTCTAGTACAGTTGTCTCTGTTTTCCCGCCATGACATTTCCCTGTTCCACCCACCCCATCTCCCACCCTCAATCCTTCCCCCCTTTGGCTTTGTCCATGGGTCCTTTATGCATGTTCCTTGATGATCTTTCCACTTCTTTTCCCGTGTTATCCCCCTCCCCCCACCCCTCTGGTTTCTGTCTGTTCTTTATTTCAAAGTTGCTGGTTATATTTTGCTTCCTTGTTTGTTCTGTTGATTAAGTTCCACTTATAGGTGAGATAATATAGTATTTGTCTTTCACTGCCTGGCTTATTTCACTTGGTATAATGCTCTCCAGTTCCATCTATGCTATCACGAAGGGTAGTAACTTTTTCTTTATTTCTGCTGCATAGTATTCCATTGTGTAAATATACCACAGTTTTTTGATCTACTCTTTTATTGTTGGGCATTAAGGTTGCTTCTAATAGTTGGCTATCGTAAATTGTGCTACTATGAACACTGGGCTGCATAGGTTCTTTTGAATTGGTGTTTCAAGATTCTTAGGGTATAATCCCAGCAATGGAATTGCTGGGTCAAAAGGTAGTTTCATTTTTTAGTTTCTGGAGGAAATTCCAAACTGTTTTCCACAGTGGCTGCACCAGCCTGCATTCCCACCAACAGAGCACTAGGGTTCCCTTTTCTCCAGAACCTAACCAGCCTTGTTGTTTTTTGATTTGTTTATGATGGCCATTCTGACTGGTGTGAAGTGGTATCTCATTGTGGCTTTAATTTGCATCTCTCTGATGGCTAGTGACGCTGAGCATCCTTTCATATGTCTCTGGGCCCTGTGTATGTCCTCCTTGGAGAAGTGTCTGTTCAGGTCCTTTGCCCATTTTTTAATTGGGTTTTTTGTCTTCCTGGAGTGGAGCTATGTGAGTTCTTTACATATTTTGGAGACCCTTGTCTGAGGTAGCATTGGCAAATATATTTTCCCATACAATTGATTCCCTTTTCAGAATTTTGCCAATGCTTTCTTTAGCCACGCAGAAGCTTTTTAATTTGATGTAGTCCCATCTTTTTATTCTTTCCTTCATATCCCTTGCTCTAAGCCACATATCAGTGAAAATATTGCTACATGGAATATCTGAGATTTTCCTGCCTGCGTTCTCCTCTAGGACTTTTATGGTGTCACAACTTATGCTTAAGTCTTTCTCCATCTTGAGTTTATTTTTGTGTATGGTTAAAGGTGGTGGTAGAGTTTCATTTTTTTGCATGTAGTTGTGCAGTTCTCCCAACACCATTTGTTGAAGAGGCTATTTTTACTCCATTTCATGCTTCTGCTCCCTTTGTTGAATATTAATTGACCATAGAGACATGGGTTTATTTCTGAGCTTTCTACTCTGTTCCATTGATCTATGTGTCTGTTCTTATGCCAGTTCCAGACTGTTTTAATTATAATGGCCTTATAATATAGTTTGATATCAGGTATTGTGATCTCTCCTACTTTGTTCTTCTTTCTCAAAATTGCTGAGGCTATTTGGGGTTGTTTATGGTTTCATATAAATTTTTGAAATGTTTGTTCTATATCTGTGGAATATGTCATTGGTATTTTAATAGGCATTGCGTTGAATCTATAAATTGCTTTGGGTAGTATAGATATTTCAATTATGTTAATTCTTCCAGTCTGTGAACACAGTATATGCTTCCATGTATTTGTGTCTTCCTTAATTTCTTTCTTCATTGTTGCATAGTTTTCTGAGAACAGGTCTTTTACATCCTTGGTTAAGTTTATTCCTGGGTACTTCGTTTTTCTTGTTGCTATAGCAAGTGGATTTTTTTCCTGATTTCTGATTCTGATATTTCATTGTTGGTGTACAAAAATGCCTTCAATTTCTGAATATTGACTATGTATCCTGCTGTTTTACCAAATTCACATATTAGGCTGAGTAGTTTTTGGTGGAGTCTATAGGGTTCTCTATGTACACTGTCATGTAATCTGCAAACGACAACAGTTTAACTTCTTCCTTTCCCATTTGGATGCCTTTTATTTCTTTTTCTTGTCTGATGGCTGTGGCTAGAACTTCCAATACTATGTTGAATAGAAGTGGTGAAAGTGGACACCCTTGTCTTGTTCCTAATTTTAGAGGGAAAGCTTTTAGCTTTTGCCCACTGACTATGATGTTGGCTGTAGGTTTCTCATATCTGGACTTTATTATAGTGAGGTATGCCCTGTCTACCCCCACTTTGCTGAGTGTTTTCAGCATAAATGTGTGCTGTACCTTATCAAATGCTTTTTCTACATCTACTGATAGGATCATGTGATTTTTGTCTTTCCTCTTGTTTATGTGATATATTATGTTTATTAAGTTGCGAACATTGTACCATCTTTACATCCCTAGGATGAATCCCAGTTGATCATGGTGTATGATCCTTTTAATGAATTGTTGAATGTAGTTTATGAATATTTTGTCTCATGTATTGGTGGATACGGATTTCCAATAGGCCAGTAATATTGGCCTATAGTTTTCTTTCTTTTATGTCTCTATCTGCTTTGGGGATTTGGATGATGCTGGCCTCATAAAAAGAGTTTGGGAGTATTGCCTCTTCTTGGATTTTTTTTGGAATAGTTTGAGAAGTATAGCAGTTTGTTCTTCCTTAAATGTTTTGTGTAAAATTCTCTTGTGACACCATCTGTTCCAGGGCTTCTGTGTGCCAGGAGTTTTTTGATTACTGCTTCAATTTCACCAGCTATTATTGGTCTGTTCAGACTTTCTACTTCTTCTTGATTCAGTTTTGAAAGGTTATACGTTCCTAGAATTTTTTCCATTTCACCCAGGTTTTCCAATTTCTTGCCATATAGTTGTTCCTAGTAATTTCTTACAAAAGAGTCTGCTTAAAGGCTTGTCGATTTTGCTTATCTTTTCAAAGAACAAGCTCCTGGACTTATTGATCCTTTGAATTATTCTTTTAATCTCTATATCATTTAATTCTGCTCCAGTCTTGATTATTTCCTTCCTTCTACTCACCCTGGGCTTGGCTTTGCTTGTTGTTGTTCCTCCAGTTCTTGTAGCTGTAGGGTAGGTTATTTATTTGAAATGTTTCTATTTTTTTAGGTAGGCCTGTATTACAATGAATCTTCCCTCTCAGGACTACCTTCGCTGTGTCCCATAGGTTTTGGACTGTTGTGTGTTCATTTTCATTTATTTCCAGAAACTTTTTGATTTCCTGCTTGATCTCATTACTAACCCATTCATTGTTTCATAGCATGCTATTCAGTCTCCATGAGTTTGAATGCTTTTGAGTTTTTCCCTTGAGGTTGTTTCTAGTTTCAAGCCCTTGTGGTCCAAGAAAATACTTGATATGATTTCAGTTTTCTTGAATTTTTTGAGGCTTATTTTGTGTCCTATCATGTGGTCTATCTTTGAAAATATTAAATGTACATTTGAAAAGAATATGTAGTTTGCTTCTTTGGGATGAAAGGTTCTGTATATATCAGTGTAGTACTTTTGATCTAATGCATCATTCAGTGTCACTGTATCCTTGTTGATATTTTATTTGGGAGGTCTATCCATTGTTGACAGTAGGGTGTTAAAATCCCCTCCTATAAGTGTGTTGCTGTCTATATCTTTCTTGAAGTCCTCCAGGATTTTTCTTATATATCTGGGTGCTCCTATGTTGGGTGCATATAGGTTTACAACGTGTATGTCTTCTTGGATTCTTCCTTTGATGGATTCTTCCTTTGAGTATTACAAAGTGGCCTTCTGTGTCTCTTTTTATGGCCTTTGTTTTGAAGTCTATTTTGTCTGATGTAAGTATTGCTACCCTGGCTTTTTTTTTTCCTGTCCATTTGCTTGGAATATTTTTTTCCAGCCCTTCACTTTCAGTCTGTGTAGGTCTTTTGTTCTGAGGTGGGTCTACTGAAGGCAGCATATGTGCAGGTCATGTTTTCTTATCCTTTCAGCTACTCTGTGTCTTTTGATTAGAGCATTTAATCCATTTCCATTTAAGGTTATTATTGATAGGGACTTATTCGTTGACATTTTTTACCTTTGTCCCTCTCTCTCCCACTCTTTTTTTTCACCTTCTTAAAGCAGTCCCTTTTGCATTTCTTGCAATGCTGGTTTGGTGAAGGTATATTCTTTTAGCCTTCTTTTCTCTGGGAAACTCCTTATTTCACCTTTCATTTTAAGTGACGGTCTTGCTGGGTAGAGTAGTCTTGGTTGCAGGTCTTTGCTTTTTATTACTAGGAATATTTCTTACCATTCCCTTCTGGTTTGTAGTGTTTCTGTGGAGAAGTCAGCTGTTAGCCTTATTGGGGCTCCCTTGTAGGTTACTTCCTGTTTCTCCCTTGCTGCCTTTAAGAGTCTCCCTTTGTCTTTGAAATTTACCATTTTAATTATGATGTGTCTTGGAGTGGCCTCTTTGGGTTCCTCTTGATTGGGACCCTCTGTGCTTCCTGAACTTCTGTGACTTTTTCCATTTTCACTCCGCAAATTAGGGAAGTATTGCATCATTACTTTTTCCAACAGGCTTTCTATCCTTTGCTCCTCTCTCCTGGTATCCCTATTATATGGATATTATTATGTTTCATGTTGTCCTGCATCCCTTAACTCCTCTTCGTTCTTTCTGAGTCTTTTTTCATTTTGTTGCTCTGTCTGGGAGCTTTTTTTCTACCTTTCCTCCAGCTTGCTGATTCAATCCTCTGCTTCATCTAGCCTGTTTTTGATTCCTTCTACTATGTTCTTCAATTCAGAAATTGTATTCTTCATTTCCTCTTGGCTCTTGTTGATAGTTTCTATGTCCTTTTTCATGCTGATATAGTTTGCAGTAAGTTCTTATAGTTTCCTTACAGCTTTTGGTAATTCTCACTGAGTTCCTTGAGCTTCCATATAACCATTGTCTGAACTCAGTATCTGATAGTTTACTTGCCTCTATTTCATTTTGCACTCTTTCTGAGGATTACTCCATTCTTTTTGACTGGGTGTTGGTTCTTTATGTTACCATTTTTTGTGAGACTCTCTTTTTCCCTTCTGCATCTTAAAATAATCTGTTTTGACTCCCTGACTTTGTGGTATGAACTTCTATGGTAGGAGACCTGTGAGATTCAGTGGGGCAGACTCCTTGATCTTCTTAATTTGATAGTCTTGGGATGCCTTTTATGCCATTTATGTTGGCTCTCTGGTGGTAATTGGGTTTTGATTGTTGTTTGGACATTTTTTTGTGGGTCCTCCCCTCCAGCTCATTGACTGAGGGTCACTCTGCCCACCATGTCTTGTGTTATGTTGTGCAAGTGCTGCCATAACAAAACCACAAAGCCCAGGAAACAAATCTTCATTCACAAAAATAACTCGGCCCTGAAATCCCACTATTAACAGCAAATGAACCAGTATTAATAATGCTATAAAGAGATTAAGAGTATTATAAGAAAGTAGAGAAATAACTATAGTATAAAATCTGGTGACTTAATATGCACAAATCTGATGGGCAAGAATTGAATGTTAAAGAACCATGTAGTAAAGAAAATATTGCAAATCATGGAGAAGACCACATTGGATTTCCTCTCGGTAGCCTCTAGTATTTACTGCTGTTTTTTCTTTCTGGATCCACCTCTGATGATGTCAAATGTTGACTCCGTCTGACCTTAAGAAGTCTGTTCAAGACTTCCAGGGATTAACTGTCTATGGCTGTCCTCTTCAGTTGTTTTTTAGTCACTCTGAACTCAACAGTCAGGCTTAAGCACCACAGGGCAGAGCAGAGTCATTCCTGGGGGCAGGGCTATTGTTTTCTCTCAGGCTTCTGCTGCTCAGAGGGAAGTAGTCTGCCTGAGCAAGATGACTGCTGCCCTGTGGGGAATAACTCAGCACCAGGATCCTACCAGCTGCTTTCTCAGTTCTCTCCCCAAAGCCTCCGTCCCCAGTATCTCCTCAGGCATCTCTAGCCCACTCTGCCCTCGCCTTTACTGGAGGCCAGGGTAAGTGGCTGCAAATGTAAATTTATGCATTGGCCCTTTAAATGGCTCTTTCAGTCTCTAGCCAACCATCTCTGGCAAAGAGCAACCCTTCCGCTTTTTGCAGCTGGCTGTTCTCTGTGTACTTTTTAGGCTCTGATGCTGTTGGCTGGGTATTTCCACTTAAGATTTAGACCCCTTTCTTTTCAGGGGGATACAACTGGCTGCTTAAATATCCCTCTGACCCTGCTACCTATGGGTGCCCAGCCAGCCTTCGAGTCTCCACCTCACTCCTTACCAGTCAGGTTGTGCTGAACTGATTCTTCTGTCTGTCCAAGGTTATAAGGCTTCTCTCTCACTATTGTTCGGTTGTTTGTTCCGGGTGACTTCTCCACAATTTAGTTGTAATTCCCCATTGTTCCTGGGAGGATGTCAGTGTGACTTCTGTTCACTCCTCTACCATCTTGCCGGTGTCCCTAAGTGTATTTTGGACTCTACATACTGCACCTAAGGGAGAAGATGATGAAAAATTAAAGTGAACATAAGAACAAATATTCAAAGTGACTTTTTTTTTTCCTGAACCATTTGCAGACAGGTTGCGAACATCATGACATTTCACATCAAAATACTTCAGTAGGCATCTCTTAAATGAGGACATTCTCCTACATCTCCACAATATCATTGTCATACCTCAAAAAATTAACATTAATTCATAAAACTACAATATCGTAGCTGACATATACCAATTTCTGAATGTCACATCATAAAATTTTATATGTTATATTGATACATCTATTTTGAACCAAAATTATATTACCTAATTTATCCATTCACATTATTTTCCACATTTATCTTTAGATGACATTTGGCTATGTCAAAATACTCTCATTTTTAATGCTTAAAATGTTTCTTGTGCTACACTGCCAGTGATGCTTTCTTGAGATACAAATTTCTCTATCCAGCATTCTTTCATTTTGATTCCCTGATAAATTTTTTTCCTTTCTCCCCAAAATCTTTAGCCCATACTTCTTTTCAGAAGGGTTTTTTTTTGTTTGTTTGTCTGTTTGTTTGTTTGTTTGTTTGTTTTCATGAATCTAGTTACCTGGACTGAAATATTACAAAAGAGAAATGTCATGTTTCATTGGCTGGATGTCATTTTATAAGGTGTATATGATAGTTATTGAAGTTAGCAGGAGATCTAAATCTTATTTCTACTATACTGTCATGTCTATAGTGTATCCTTCAAAAAAGACAATACATAAACTCAGAGGAAAAACTTCAGTATAAATGTGTGATGATCTCATGACCTGGTGAAGGTAGATTGAAAGAACGGCTAAAGTTGTTATCAGTACAGACATAGCCTTAAATAGAAATCTTGACACATCCGTTTAAATAATCTTAACCCCTCTCAGTCACAGTCTCAGATGAAAAATAAGGATGGTAACAACAATGCTGTAAGACTAAATAAAATAACCTGTGTGAAGTACATAATATGTAAACTCTATACAATGTCTATCTCCTTCTACCTTTCTATTTCTTCCCTAGTATTTCCCTAAGAGACCATCCCCAAGTATAATACCCATGAAGATAGCTATGCCTCCCCCAAAATCTATACTCTTTCCACACAAGAGGTCCAACTGGGGACCCCACTGAGAAGTAACAAAATAACAGGTAATAAGAGAATTATACAGAGATAGACATTTGTTTTATTTGAAACATGAAATAAAATATCAACTTATTTAGTAATGAAAAACATTTAATCAAAGTTCTGTTTGCTAAAGCAGACAAATAATACCACAATCATTCAGAACATTAAAGAAGGGGAATTACTGTATATAAATATATGATTTTTCCTGACTTGTTCAATATAATGCATCCAATCCAGCCACATCTAAAAAATGCATAGGGAACATTCACTTCTGAGAAGATGTAGTAGACACTTTTCCCTATTCTTCCTGCTAAATTTAACTAAAATCCCTGAACACTGGCTTACAGAAGTAACAAACACAAGAAGTCTCTGAATGATAGAGAGAAGAAAAAACAATTAAGGGTAACAGAACTAGAGGGAGAACATGTGTTGAGTTCCCCAGGTTTTCTTTTTGCCTCGAATATTCCAAGCTGAATAGCTGGCAACTGAACATCAAAAGGTAGAATTTTAAAAAACAAAAAATAAAATAACAAAAGTCTCCAAAAATAAGTCTGTTCTCTTAGCCAAAGGACTAAAGCAGGCAAAGCCTAAAACAACTTTTAGATAATAAATGTTCTATTGAACCTAAATACCAGAAGAAAACAGTGGTCCCACACCCAGTCATACCAGCAAAGACTGAGTGGAGAGGTGACACTTCCACCCTTGCAAGGTAATAAAAAGGGGCCCCAACATCCCATCAGAGTGATGTTTGAAAAGGCCAAGTGGGAAACTAGGATTTTCATCCCCACCGTCTGGTAATGAGGTCATGACCTTCATTCCCACCTCCAGCTATGAGCTTTAGTATTTGAAACTCAATCAATGTAATCCACCATGTTACCAGAAAAAAATCACATGATCTAAACAATGATGCAGAAATAGCAATTGACAAAATTCAGCACCCATTCATGGTTAAAAAAAAGCAACTTTCAGAAAAATACAAATTGAGAACTTTCTAAGCTTTATAAAGTATATCAGTAAAAGAAAACTGCAGCTAAAATTATAATTAATGGTGAGACTGAGTGTTTTCCCCATAAGATTAAGAATGATGCAAGGATGTCTACTCTCACTACTATTGCTCAACATAGTGCTGAAAGTTCTAGCCAGTGCAACAAGACAAGAAAAAGAAGTAAAAGGCATGCATAACAAAAAATAAGAAAAATAAAAATAAAAAAACTGTTTGCAGATGACATAATTGTCTGATAGAAAATGCCAAAGAACCTGCACAAAACAAAATCACAGAACAAATAAATGAGTTCAGCAAGGTCACAAAGTACAAGAAAAACATAAAAATCAATTATATTTCTGTATACTAGCAATGAGTATACACAGACACTAAAATTTAAAATTCAATACTATTTCCAGTTCCTCAAAAATTAAATACTTATATGTAAATCTAACAAAATATGTGCAAGAAATGTATGCTGAAAACTGTAAAACACCGATGAAACAAAGAAAGAAAATCAGTAAATGAAGAGACATATTGTATTCATGAATTGGAAGCTTAAACATAGTAAAGATGTCAATTCTCCCCAAACTGATGTGTAGTTTTAACACAATTCCTATCAAAATTCTAGTAATACTTTTGTAGATACAGAAAAGATCATGCAAAAATTTCTATGGAAAGGCAAAGCAACTGGAAAAGTAGAACATTTGTGAAAAAATAAAATAGGAAGAATTAGTCTGCCTTTTTCAAGATTTATTATTTAGCTATAGTAATCAAGATAGTAGTATTATTACCAGAGGGTAATACTAAACTCATAGACCCAGTGAACAAAACAGAGAATCCAGAAATAGCTTCATACAAATACGTCCAACTGATTTTTGACAAAGGTAGAAAACAATGCAGTGGTGAAAAGATTGCCTTTGCGATAAATGGTACTCAAGCAATTGAACATCTGTAGGAAAAAGTAAGAAAAGAAACATACAAATATTAACTCAGAGTGATCACAGACATAAATGTAAACTGTAAAACTTTTAGGAAAAAAAATAACAGAAAATCTTTGAAATGTAGGTCTAGACAAAGAGTTCTTATACTTGACACCAAAAGCATGATCCATAAAAGAAGAACTTGATGAGGTGGGTTTAATTTTTTAAATTTTTCTTTGCAAAAGACACTGTTAAGAGAATGAAAAGACCTCCTGGAAGAAAATATTTGCAAATCACCTATGTGACAAAGACACGTATATAATAAACTCTCAAAAATCAACTCTAAAAAAAAAGCCCAATTAGAAAATGGGAAAATGACATAAAGAAACATTTCACCAAAGAAGATATACAGATGGCAGGTCAGCACTTGAGAAGATGTTCAACATCACTAGCTATTAGGTAAACGAAATTAAATCATGATGAGTTATCATTACATGTTTATCAGAATGGCTAAAATAAAAAAATAGTGACAGCATCAAATGCAGGTGATGATATAGAGAAACGGAATTACTCATTCATTGCTGGCATGGATATAAAATGATAAAACCTCTCTGGAAAATAGTTTGGCAGTTTCATCAAAAACTAAACATGTAACTTTCAAATAACCCAGCAACAGAGGCGGATTTAATGGCAGGCGCACCCGGTGCGCGCCCCAACTTCTGAAGGCATGTATTTTTTATTTTCCCCCTCTCTCTCTTTTTCTTAAGGGGCCCAATATTTTCTTCTGTGCCCAGGGCCTCAACTGACCTTAATCTGCCTCTGTCCAGCAACAGGATTCCTCCTGTCCCAGAGAACTGAAGACTTACATTCACACACATACACAGACACACACACACACACACACACACACACGAACATGCACATGAATGTATATTGCAGCTTTATTTGTAACAGCAAAAACTGGAAACAACTCAGATGTCCTTCACTGGATGAATGGTTAAATAAACTCTAGTACAATACATCTGTATCATGGAATACTACCTAGCAATAAAAAAGAAAAAACTATTGATATATACAATGGATGAATCACCAGAGAATTATGCTGAATGAAAAAGGTTTCATGCTGTATGATTCCATTTATATAATAACATTGTCGAATTGAAAAAACATTATAGAAATGGTGAACAAATTTAGTTGTTGCCAAGAGTTAAGGAAGCAATCGCTGTGGAAAGAAAAGGAGGTGTGGCTAAAAAAGGCAACATAGGAAATTCCTTGTAATGATGGAAATGTTCTGTATCTTGACTGTATCACTGTCCATATCCTGGTTATGATATTGTCCTATAGTTTGGGATAAAGGTTGTATAGGACCTCTCTGCATTGTATGTTACAACTACATGGAAATCTACAATAACCATAGAATGAAAGATTTAATTAATATGCACCTAATATGCACAGCTTGCCAAAAAGCCATGTCCCTATCTCCACTAAATCAGATGCTTGTTAAACTCTTAATCCTGAGTGGGAGAGACTCGGGACTCAGGTAGGGACTCAGGCATTATTTAGAAGCTCACCAGGAGATCCACAAGCACGCAGAGTTCAGAAGTACAAGTCCAAAACAAATAGACAAAAGCCCACCATCACATTTTAAAAAATGACCAATAGTCATAGATTTCTTCTTTTAAAAAATGGCAGCAATATTGGTAAGAATAAGGAGAAAACTCCATTCTCATTTGTAGCTGAAAAGAGAATAAAATAATTTCCAAACCTTTCTGAAGATCAGGTTGGTATCTCTATGGAAATACTAATCACTTCCAGGGAGACACCTACAACCTTGAGCAAACCAGAGGGAGAACTCTATATTCACTGACCTCCTCAGTCTCAGGGAGAATGCAGTCAGCCCCTAGACGCGTTCTCAGTTAGAAGCCTGACCCTCAGGCGGCAGCTTTTGAAGAATGCATAGGCCTCTTTCAGGGAAAGATTGAGAGATGTGAGTATTGGTCTGCTCCCTCTATGCTAAGCCCTGGGAGATAGCCACAGAGGGTCTTCATGAGTCCATTAAGAACTGTTTCTTCAAACTCACAGACACAGGAAACAAAAAGGCCCTTACCAGATGGGAAGAGTGTTGGGGGGAGGATGAAGAGGGTAAAGGGCGGTTGAATACACAGTAACAGAAGGAGACTAGACTTTGGGTGGTGAGCATACAATGGCATATACAGATGTTGAATTATAAAGTTGTACACCTGAAAACAATACTATTAACCTCAGTCACTCTGATAAATTTAGTTTTAAAAAAACAGAACAATGCCATTGTTTGCTACAGTCTTTTGGGTCTCTTGAACTAGGTATTTGGGGAGCCCATTTTTCAGGTAGAAGTCTTAAAATTTGGGACACCAGATGTTGGTTCCAAAACCCTTCCATACTAAGGGAGAAGCTGCATTTGTGAGCTTTCCTCCCAATTGTATACCCTGTGCCATGGTTGGGTTTATGGCAAGAGAGGATCTCTGTCTCCCCTACCTATCTTGATGTGGGTGTTTTTCTCATATACCCAATGTGTAGGAGCTGCTCACTAGTTTCTAGATTTCTTTCAGAAAAAATTGTTCCATATGTAGCTACAGATTTGCTGTGCCCAGGGGAGGGGAGAAGTTCAGGGAACTTCTATTTTGCCGTGTTGGACTGGAGATCTCCTCTTTTGATTTCTTAAAATCAACAGGGTGAATCTCTGACCTTAAAGAGAGGTGATGCTTGACCAACTGTGCTGGCATAGGGCTTCCAGGATGTTTCTTATTAATTCTTACAACTTCAAGTGAATTGATATTTATCACAACAAAAACTTCAATTAAAAATGCATGGCTAGTCACAGAGTTCATTCATCAAAGATGGTCACCCTAACAGTATCATATATATCGGTTGTCTGATGAAATTCATCCTTACACCATTCACTCCACCTAACTTATTTTTGGAGTATGCAATTGACTTTTTAACAACGGCGGGTTGGGGACCGACATCCTATCTAGTCAAAAATCTGCGTGTAACTTAATTCAGTCCCCCACATACGCAGATTCACAACCACTAATTTACCCTTAAACAGCTTGGGTTTCAACTGCATGGGTCTACCGAACTTTGAGATCAGCTGAATGCTGTGTGTGGGTCAATTTTTTTAAATCTATGTATAAGTGGACCTAAGCAGATCAAACCTGAATTGTTCAAGGGTCAACTGTATTTATAGTCTGGCTGCTCATTTATGTTATACTTTATTCATTTCTTTAGCTCTTAATTTTTGGTGTTTCTCCCATGAGTATGATTAATACTTTTGTTCTTTATTGCTAGTGGTACTTTTACCTTTTGGTTACTGTTTTATCATAAAAAATTTTAAGTATGTAATAATATAGTTTCCCAAACAGAGAACACAGTGAAATAGCTTACTAGAAATAAACATGAAAATTCTTGTCATGGGTATTTGGTCATTTATTTTAATAGTGCCAGGCACTATTATCGGTACTGAATATACAATAGCAAATTAACAAAGTTCCTGCCTTCTTGGAGGTCACGGTCAACCAGATTGAAAAGATAAACAGACATATAAGTATGTAATATAATATCATGTAATACTACCAAATACCATAAAGAAAGTACACCTGGGTAATTTTGATAGAAAACAATGGGGACATGTGCAGAGAGGGCAGTGGTCCTAGACAGGTTGTCTGAAAAGATGACAGTTGAGCAGGGATTTTAATTGCATGATAGAGCATTAAGAGTATAAAGTTCATAATCATTGAGACAAAACAAATGCTGGCTCTTCTAAGACAGATGCTTGTAATGCTTGATTCCCAGAAGAGTTAATTAAAAAATAAATGCTCAACAAAATTTCTATATCTTTCAATCCAAAAGCTGAGGCATTTGGTTATTTAAAAAAAGGCAGGGGGGATGGATCAAATACTAAATGCCCCACTCTTTCATTTTCCTTTTTTTTTTGATACTTTTTAAAAGCTTGTCTAGATCCAAAAAGAAAAAAAAAAAGGCATTTTAATGAACATTGCAATTAAGACATGCATCCCTTGGAAACTAACATCCTTTGAACTGCTATGAAGTTGGCCTCTTCCTGATTTGGGGTCAATAAAGTTATAGTGTTGTGTCTCCCAGGGAAAATCCGTGCATGTAAAATCATTTGACTTTCTCTGACTTCCCCAATCCTCCTAAGAAGCTCAATCTGTAGATCAGAGCAGTTACTCCTTTTCAATTAACTCTCTTTCTGACTTGATCATTGTCCTTGTCTTCACTTATGTCAAATGGTGCTCCCTGTGGAGACGGGCAGCTGGTTATTCTGAGCTAACTCAGATAATCCTTATTGAAATAACCGCCTCTCTTTTCCAAATCCATCTATCACCTTCACCTTGATGGCCAGTCAGCCAAGTGCCTGGTGTCATCTCTGGATCCCAAATGGTAGGCCTCCCCGCCACCCACCCCTCCTGCAAAACTGCACCATCAGCATGGGGACACTGTTTGCAAAGGGCAAAATACATGTGGAGAAACTGAGCCATTTTCTTTTTTAAAAGTTCACTTCAAGAAATATTAATTAAACAAATGATATAGGCCCTGGGGGAAACAGTGTAGGATCCTAGGACGACTTTGCCTAAAAGGTTTCCCTGGGGACAACTGGGCATGTGCTGGGGTAGTTCCTGATATCTAGGATGATACAATGTGAGGTCAAGTTTTCTGTGAGGTCGTAAACCGCAGCCAGGGATGTGGGAGTAGGGGAGGGTAAGAGCTCTTGAGAACTGATAACTCTAGGCTAAGCCTGAACAACTATATAGGATGGTGGGAGTTAACACACTTTATTCATTATAGAAAACTGCCTGAAACGAAAGAAGAGGGGCCAGCTGTGGGAGGCAGAGGTCACAAGGCAGCCCCTCCTATCATCTCCTTCCTCGCGAGGCTACTCTCTATGTTCCTCCTGGAATGTGTGTGAGCTGCTCTCTCTTGACTTTAGAAGTAACCTACCCAGACTTCTAAATTCAAACTCGCACTGGGATTGAAAAGTGCAGAGGAAATAGAAGGAAAAAGAGTGAATGGGGCCTACAAACCACTCCCTGATATGACTTGGGTGAGCATCATTCCTGAGAACCTTATTGTTCACTCTTAATGTGAGGACTGAACGAGATGTTACAAAATGTTGGGCCTGTCATGAGATGTGAGGAGCTAGTGTCCCAGGCAGGATGTACCCTTAGTTATGCGGAGAAATGAATGGGGACTGTTTAATTCTTATGTACATATGACTTAGTCAGTGTAATGATCCCTAAAATGAATTGGCAGACCCCATGGTACATGGTCATCCACCTTTGGAAAATGATGACCAACCTTCTTTGACAATTCACTAGAGGGCCCACAGGTTTGGAGTCGCATATGGCCTCCTCCTCTAAAAACAGAGAATTAAAATCAGGAAAGATGAGTCAGAAATCAAATAATAAAGAGCATCAAAAAAGGAAAAAAGGACTGTGCTACTAGATGGATCTCTGCATATGCAAGAGCGTATAAACCAAGACCATGAGAGAGAGAGTCCTCTCAGGACGCAGTGGACAAGGAAGGGTGTTGCTAAATCTGTGAGTATTGCTACCAGAACTGTAATCACCAGCCAGCATGTAGGAGGAACTTAAAACTCAGGAAGAGTTACAGGTTCCCTGTTATAAGAAGTAAGACCTCTACAAGTATAGCTGTAATAAGCAGACCACGCCAAGGGACACACCTTTGCCGCACTAGGTAATGTGAGAGGAGAATCCTACTTTGGGAACTTGGAAAGTCTATGAAATTTGGTTACCAAGTCAGTAGAAATTTGAACATTTGCTCATTTCCAAAATACATTTCCTCCTTCTAATCAACTGTAGCTAAAGATTTTGTAGATAAAGATTTCAGGCTGTGGTAAGAGTGGGGTCTGTTCTCTTGATCTTATCAAATCGTTATCGCCCATACCCTAATCTGAATAATTAATTATTCTGTAGTATAAATATATTTTTGTCATTCTCATTCTGACACTCATTTGATGTTTTCTCATTGTAATTAACAGCAAATTTAGAATCTTTAACATGGCTTATAAAGTCTAAACAATTTCTGTTTCTAGTTTCTTCTCTCATCGTTTTCAACAGGTAGCCATCCTGCACATAAATGGCACATCTTTCTTTGAATGAGCCAGGCTTCCTCATCTCAGATTATTCCCTCAGGCTAGTTCCCCCAGCCTTTTACTAAGCTCCTCTCCATCCTTCCGGCTGCACTCAGAGTTTACTTTCTCTGGACACTTTCCTTACCCCTCGTATTGCATTATATAAACCTCTCCATGTGCTCCCAAAGAATATCATAGTCATTCCATGGTACATACCATGCTGTATTAGTATTGCTAATTTATCCATAACCCCTCGCCAGTCTGTAAATTTCTTGTGGAAAGGTACTGTATCTTGTTTATCTTTACATTCCCAGCATAAAACAGGATCTATTGAATGACTAAATGAATGTATGGAAACAGCATTGTCAGCAACAGGAAACCTGCACTCAAGCCCACACCTCACTATTTAACCTTGCTTTTTCAGTTAACTATAAACCTCCTATTGAAGAGAATGTAGCAGTAGAAATGTGATCTTCAGTCTGCACAGAACCAGATGGCTGGGCTGCACGATGCCCTGACGGTCCTGTCGAAACAGTGGAATCAATAGCTCCATACGCACAAGATTGCCAAGCACATCGGGATGCTCTAAAATACATAAAATATAAGCACCCCTGGGAACTCTGAAGAAGGGGAAATGTGAACAGTCTCAATAAATGCAGAGATTCAAGAAATCTCTTCTCTCATTGTTATGAGATGGAGAGAATAAACTGAAAGGACCAGTATAGAAACACGAACACTTGACCAGATTAAATACCCCAGCTGAGCTCTCTAAGAATCAAGTGTTATTAAAAACTAGCTTTCATTAGGAAGGACTACGATCTTTGTTGACTGGAATTAATTTATTAATTTTTAGCATAGCTTCCAGTTCTCATTCCTGCTCTTAATTGGAAACCTTTCCTCAAGTGAAAAATGCTCACTTGTGCAGAATCTGAGCATTTCCCAGGGCCGACCTCCGTTTGACCCCTGTTGCTGTGGCGAGGGCAGGGTCCTCGCCACTCGAGCAGCGCCTTGGCCCTGCTTTCGCTGGCATGCAAATGCGGAGTGTGATCCATCATGTTTTATTTAATAGAGTCACTGAGAGAAAGGAAAAGGATATTGTTGTGAATTAAATGTCCTTGTCTCTTCAGGCAAGAAGATAAAAGTTCTGATTGATTGCTGAGATGGCTGGAAATGGAAGTATTAATGCAAAACAATGATGTTGTTATGTTTCTATTCTCTGGAGTGTTGTAAATGGCAGTGGAAATTTTAGTTCAAAGTAGAATAAAAACAGACTTTCTCCTTTGCCAGAACACGCAAATTTGGTGAAGTCAGGAAGTAGCAGGTGAAGAGCCAAGGAGTAGGACCTAGAGACCTACCTTCCGGCCCTGGCCCTGCTATATTTTGGTGGCGCTGAACGAGTCATTTACTGACCTGACCTCGGATTCCTTAAGATTTGAATGTTTGGCTACATATGAGATATAAAGTCTCTTTACTACCTGTAATGTCATACAATTCTTTCTTCTAAATTAACCCAAACAGTGGGCCTTAAGTAGACACCCTCCTCTGGAAGATGCTACTGACCTGCTCTGCCCTCTAGAATCTTAAATAAAATTATCAGAGATTCCACCGAGTTCTGCCATTTCTCTTCAATGATACATAAAGAAATGATTACACTAAAGTATATAGTAACAAAAGAAAGTACAGGTGTTAAGGGACTCTACACAAGAGATTAAACTTGACAATTTACCAAAATTAACTTAAGCCGAATTATGTACCCAATGAACTACATGTAACATGCAATATGGTTTTGGTGTGTCCTTTTAAGGAAACTTCTACTTCCTCACTTTAAAAAAATGGGAAGATCCTTAGTTAAAATCAAATTATAAAACTAGCACTGTCCTGATCCGATCCAGTTCCTCTTTTGTTTTTCCCCTTAGTGATTCTGCAACTTTCCCTGATTTGATGAATCCCTGAATTTATATTGTTCCATTTCCCAGCTTGTACATAGAGATATTGGCTCTTTGATATATCCAGGCTTTCAAAGTCCTCCGTACTTGACCACAACTGCGAAGAGTTCGGAGTTTAAGTTAAGCACCTTTTATCTGTTACATTTCTTACTCTTCCTCAAAACTACCATTCAGATTCAGGTATTGCTGAAACTAAGGGAGGTTTCATTTTCTCCAGTGTGGGTTTCTTCTGCAAAAGCACCCAAGGTGGTTATTCAGAAATGGCTGCTCTCATTTCACTCTGTGGCTCCTCCTGTGGTGCGTGGGCGTGCGTGGGTGTGAGATGAGAGAGAGGGAGAAAGAGGGATGCAAGCACAGAAAAAGCTTTTAAGAAGTAACTACTAAATTCTACAGCTCAAAATAGAGTCTGGTTAACCTCAGGCCATGCCCCATATTACCCACTGGATCGGAACCCAAATTCAAGGCCAGATTTTAAAATGGAATTTAGATTTTGGCCTTCGAACAAAAGCCAGACCACTTTCAGAACTCACTCCAATAAGACATGCACTCTTAAAGTGGTTGTGGAATATTCTTTCACTTCATATGTGTTTCAGGTTTTTTTTATTAAATATCTGATTCTTAAAACACGAGCGCAATTTACATCCTACAAAACTTGAAAGCCAATTCTGTTTGAATCAGAAGAGATGCTGACTTCACTATTGCTTTTGTTCAAAACGATTGCTTCATAATTCTTACGCTGCAATATCCATTTCTTCACACCAGGTCTCGAGCACACTGGTTTTCTCTTCTGCTTTGACGGTTTTATTTTATTCACAAGTTGTTTCTGGATGCCAAGGAAGTCAAGTATAGAAAGATGAACTCTGGCGTTATGGGTAAAGTTGATGAAGTCAAATCTTTTCCCTCGCTGAAATGACTCTCTGTAATAAACAATGATCATTCTCTCAGGCCACCCGGGCACAGCCACACACACACACAGTGTGAGTAATTCCCTAGCAGAGTAAATTAACAAATGTAACTCAAATGAACTTAACTTGTTAGAGCAGAGAGTTAATGAGCCTGAAACATGCGAGATTAGTTTAGGAAAGTGGGTTTGGGCCGGCTCCAAAGCAACAGACTGCGTCCCAAACACCAGCAAATCTAGGCCATTTGTCACGAGGAGGAGCAGGAGCAAGCGAGTCAGTAACTGCCATCATCTTTGGAGGAAAGGCAACTAAAAATGGATTGGCGGAGTGTTCAAAAGATAGCACAGCCAGAGACTTTATGGAAAGGGGTGAAGCATTTTCAGGTGTATTAAGTGGATTTGGAAGACACCGATTTATATTTATATTATGGTCTCTATGTTAGACACTGTATTTGTTCTTAATACCTTATATGTTCATAATTCAGTCTGAAAGTGCATTAAGTTTTGTCCTTTCTATTTTTTTAAATGTTTAAAAGTGAAAAATAAAAATAAAAATACAATTATGAGGAAAATGTTATCCTACTTAAATTTCTTAAAATAAACTTTTAAGTCTTTGGCCAGTCTCAGAAGTCAGACTACCTGCTGAAAGATGCTGATTTTTGTGATTCCTGAAGTCAAATATTCTTCTTTAGACTTGGGTAGATCACATAAACTTCCTGTGCTTCAATTTCTTCTGCTGAAAATGGGAATAAAAGTAGTACCTACCTCCTAGAGTTAAGTTTACTACGTGCCTGGTACTAAATGGATTTTTGTTGTTATTTCAAAAAACATATTATTCTCAAAATAAAATGAAGGTAGATTTCCACCTTATACCACACCAAAAAAGAATAGCTGGATGAAAGATGTGAAAGTTAACGACGAAGATTAAAGGATCCCTATCAAAGGGCACAAAGTTCCTGTCACACGTGGCAAGTCCTAGTGGCCCGCGGCACAGCGCACACGACAAACGAGACTGTACTATGTAAGCAACATCTGGAAAAGGGGTGACTTCGCTGTGTTCTTATCACAAAAAAAAATGACAAGGGTAAGAAATGGAGAGGATGGGAGGAAACTTGTGGAGGGTACGGATATGTTTACAGCGCAGGTTGTGACAGCTTCACGTGTGTATATATACTTACCTCCAAACTCATTGTCTTACACGTTCAGTATGTACAGCTTTTTCTATATCAATTACACCTCGATAAAGTGCTTTTAAAAAGGATGCAAGAAAATATATTTTATTTTACAATCTTGAGAAGAAGCCTGTGTAAGCAGGACACCAAAACTAGGAATCATGGCAGAAATAACTAACAGATTAAAATTTATAAAGATTTAAACGGTCTACATGGAAAAATAGTTTCCATAAATCAACTGAAAAAGAAAAAGAAAAATTATTTTAAAAATATATGAGTGAATGTGACAAAAAGGTAATGTACTTAAGATATTTAAACAGAGAAATTAAGAAAAGACTTCACAATGGGAAAAAATATAGGAAGAGTACATGAACTGGCTACTCACAAAAGAAGTAATGTGTATTTCTTTTTTAAATGCTCACTTCACTAATAACCAAAGTCATGGAAATTAAAACAATATTGAGATTGGTAATAATCAGGGCCACGTCAGTAGTGAAGCGTGAATCTGGTGAAGATCTGGGAGATGAGAAACCAGATTCAAGAATAAGAAAATAAGATGGAAAATGTGGAGACTGGGCTCAACAGGGAAAGGAAAGGAGTCCGGGGAACCCGGCCTAACTGCTGCGGGCGGCCCGGGCGGCCCTCTGGGCCTTGGCCTGAAATAGGCCCGGGTCTGAATCTTTTCTCTGATGTCACACCTTACACAGCCTCGGAAAGTTACTGCCTTTTATAATTCTTAGTTTCTTGATCTACAGCTTAAAGTGCAGTTGTAAGGATTGAACAAAACGATATATTTGGCTCTGAAACTCCCTCCTCCCTGCACCGGGCCTCTAGATTTAGTAAAACTGTTCTTCCTGATTCATGGAACTCTCCCTCCCGCCGCTGCTCACGCTGAGAGCATCCAGCCCAGGAAGAACAGGCCAGGCCTCCTTCATCCTCATTCCTCATCAACAGAACTGTCAGCAAGGCTGAAAACGGCGGACTCCTTGCAAGGTTAAAAGCAAAATGGACATGAGGAAGTTTTCAGATCTCAGTCTGAGCTGTCTCCTCCAACAAGCAGGAACAAGCCCTCTTGACCAGTGAATGAGGCAAATGCAGTCGGTTTTGCCAGTGGCTTCTCTCTGAGGATTACACTACTCACATTTGGTCTTTGGTTATTTCATGTAGTTTTCTTTTTAGTGAGGGCTTTATGTTTGCTTTTTAAAATATGGTCACCTTTTATGCATTTTATGCACATTTATTAAGTGTAAGGGACGCTCCCTCTTGCTGCTAAAGCATTCAGAATCTCATTGTAGAGATGGGAACGAAGGTTCTGACAGTAAGAAGTAAATAATAAATATGTTCATAAAGACATAAAGATTTCTTGGAAATAAAAGGTAAAAATGTAGCATGAAAGAGAAAAAGGGAGGGAAGTAGAGCGAGAGGGAGGGAAGAATAGAGGGAGGGGGGAGGGAGAGAGGGAGAGAGGGAGGAGGAGAGGAATAGGAACTGCTGATTGCAAATGAGAGGGGGGTTTATCCGACAACGACTGCCACCTAGTGGAATTGCAGCTGCACCTGCTCCTTTGGCCTCAGCTCGTCCTGGAAGGCAGCCAGGGCCGTCAGCGGCGCTGACCTGCGAGCCTTCGAAGCAAAATAAAAAGCAGATGAATAAATGTTGGTGCATCAGTGGATTCTAAATCTTGACAACACAGAAGCCTTATTTAATTTGATCACTGAGCATCAGAGACGTTAAACTGCCATTAGTCAAGCATGCTGCCACTCTCTTCTCAGTTGCAGAAGGTTAATGCTATTTATGGGGCATAAACCAGCTATATTTCATGTGAGCAAATGAAAGGAAACAAAAACCTCTTCTGGTAAAATGAAGAATGAATATAAACACTATTGCCTTATCCTGCTATGCCTTCACGAACCTTTTTCAGTCCCTTTAAATAAGTTCCTCCAGAAAAGAGTACCTATATATTTGAAATTTTGGAATCAGTAGATATGTTTTCAAATGACCAAAGTGATTTAAATTAGACTAGATTTTTAAGAGGTTAATTCGATCCAGTAAAAAACATCATATTGGTGGAAACAAAAATATGTTCATATTTAATGTTTTCTTTCTATTTTATCAAATATAACAGTCAAATCATATGTATAAAGAATTTATTAACTCCATGCCTCCATACTATTTTGTTGACTTAAACAAGGGTTACTATAATATATGCCAAAATATATCTAAATGGCAAAAGCAACTTTGTACTTCTAAGCCTTTCTATTGTCTTTATGTGATAGAGAAAAAGGCAAATGAGATTCGTCTATTGTTTTTTACTCCCGCCAGGAAAAAAAAATTAGAAACTCTCATATTCACTTTAATCACATTTTCTACTTCTAGGTTCCATATTCAATTCTCATTTAGAGATTTCTAAGGTTTG
Organism: Mormoops blainvillei; assembly: GCA_004026545.1. Lineage (NCBI taxonomy): Eukaryota > Metazoa > Chordata > Mammalia > Chiroptera > Mormoopidae > Mormoops > Mormoops blainvillei. The sequence continues at coordinate 77,554 of PVJD01001895.1, read as the reverse complement.
CATGATTTTTTATAAGCAGAGCACCATGTATCTGTTTTGAGTTGAATACTCTGAATTCACCTGTTTCAGTGCACACATTTAATGACCATCCAGATTCTGGCACAGAAAACAGATAAACAGATCCAAGAAGATACTTTCTCTCCTGTTTACATTAGGGAAAAAGTTAATTGACTAAAGCTAGAATATATGACCCACTAAAATACTGGGTTGGCCAAAAAGTCTGTGTGGTTTTTTTCCATAAAATGAAAGACATTTTTCCTTTTCACTAATAACTTTATTGATTTGGATATTTTCAGCATGTCAGCTACTATGTGGTATAATGTTGATTGTTACCAATTATGTCTCGATTTGATCGCTATCAACTTCAACCAGGCCACCCAACTGTGGAGCATCAGCCAGCAAGAAAGCTCCAGCACAAAACTTCGCAAACCACTTCTGACACTTTCAATCAGTCACAGCACCTTCTCCACACACTACACAAATCTTTTATTGTGTTTTGGTTGCATTTTTACGTCTCCTGAAATCATAAAGCATACTATGCCGAAAATGTTGCATATTTTCTTCCATCTTCAATATTAAAATGGCTACACAAAAATTCACCAATTTGGATGTTTATTTTTAAATAGATGCTGATTTGACAGCTGTCACAAGACAATCTAACAAAATCATTTCAAATGAAGTCAAAAACTAATAAGCACTACTAGAACCATCTCACAGAAAAAACACGAAATGAACTTTTTGGCAAACCCAATAAAAATAAAAACAACAGTTAACAGCAAATTTTTCATTTGTGTACCCAATCTAAAAAGCTTCTCAAGAGATAAAAAAAACTTCAGCCCTCTAAACACAACTTTTGCCTTGGTTAGAGGATCTCACCACTTTCTTACTGAGGAAGACCTACCACTCTCTCAAAATTCCACATTTTCCTTTGATGAATAAATATGTGCCACAAATTATATGTATTTTTTTATTACAGAAAAAGCATTTAAGTCATTCCCCACAAATTCTTTTGCCGTCTTCATGCGATGTCAAGTTCAAGAACCCCCTGGGGGGAGCGGTAAACAGAGAGTCCCTTTGTCTAAGCACACAGGTCTCTACTCAACAGGGCCATGTTCGGGCTAGTGGCACAGCCTCAGCATCGCTCTGCGGCATAAGCGGGTGAGTGGGGAAGATGGCTGAGCACTCAGGCGCATGCGCGGCCTCTTTCTGCTTCCCAGCTGACTGACAGCAGTGGGATAGGCTCTCCCACTTACTTACTCCAGGCTGTTCCCCCTCATGCATTATATACTCCCCTTTGGAACTGGCAAATCCTGTCCTGGGAAAAATAAATAAATAAAGTTCAGCCTGTCAGCAGTACAGTGGGAAGTAAATGCATTTACAAGTTCCAAAGTTATCTTAGCAATTTCTCTTCTACACATTTTGCAATAATAAAAGGCTGACTTGAGAAAAATATACCCTGCCCTCAGATTAATTCCTAGAAGTAAAATAAACAGGCAGGCTTCTAAGTAATTAGGCCTCTTACAGAAATGCGAAAGTCCAGGGCCTCAGATTCCGCTGTGTTCAAGACTTGAGCTTTACGAACAAGGAACTGAGGTACGATTACACTACTGCGTTCCATTTCAAAACTGTTCTCAGTCTCTAAAAGGTCACTAGAGTGTGCTCATATTTATTGTGTCTTTTAGTGTTTTGCTAATGGCTTTTGAAAACTTCCTACCGCAGAACAATAAGGCTTCAAGGTGGAGACAGGGGTGGTTCGCAGCCAGTGGGACCGAAGCGCGCAAGCTGTAAAAGCTGATGACGTTGTATCCCACTAAGGGATGGCCCGGCCACTGCCGCCATCTAGGTTTTTCCAGTTTTCCTGAGCAAGGACGAGAGGTCAGCTGTCCATTCTTCTGCCATTTCATAACCAGCACCACACATGGACCCTGGAATCTAGTGACAGGTTGATGGCTAGTCGCATAGTCCTCAAACTCCTTATTTCCTTAGACCAGAAAAATGGACATCCCTGTTGGTTATGAGAACCTAAGAGATCAGTTGTTAAGTGGTATAAACGACCCCTTTACTAACGCTGCCATAAAAATGATCTTTCAGCAGCAACCGTGTAATCAAGGCTCTCCTTAAAAATCCTTAATTGCTCCCAGCACCTTGGGATAAAGTTCAACTTTCTGTGTTTCTCTTTACAAACACCTTCATAATCTGTCCCTTCCTATCTTTATAGCCTAATTTTCAACCACTACCATCACCATCACCACTGTCAATCCAACCCTAAACTCCAGTCGAATGTTTGAAATTCTCGGGTCTGACCTTGCTCATGCTTTTACAACTTTGTTCCTTTGGGGTCTTCTCCCATGAGTGTGCCTCTCATCTTCCATCCGCTCGAGTTCGCCTTGATGAGGTCCTCAGTCCAACAGCCCGGGAGCAGATCCTTCCGGGGCAAAGAGCCAAGATGAAAGATGACTGCAGCCCCAGATGACATGTCAGTTTCAGCATCATGAAAAACTCTGTGCAGAAGCCATCCAGTTACACTGCGCCCAGACTCCTGATGCACAGAAGCTCTGGTAAATGTTGTTTGAACCGGTAAATAATTAACACAGTATCTCCTGACACTCAGCTCCTAGTACCAGTCCACAAAAAATTAACTCCTCTCTCCTTTCTAACCTACTCTGCTTTCTCTGCCTCTGTCACAGGATTTTCATGCATGTGTTTTCAGCAGCGTCGTCTCTCCCATTCTGGTTGAAGCTGTTCGAGGTTGGGGAAGTGTCTTTCCCTCTTTTTAATCCTAAAATCTTAGCACAAAACCTGGCACATGGAAGGACACAGTAAATGTTTGTGAACAGATGAATTGAGTGAATTAAATAACAACCTAGTTTGAGAATTGAAATTTAAAACAAAATTTCCAAGTCAAATTTGTTTTCTTTCAAATATAGGGGATTGTGCTAGGAATTGTCAGGGTAGCAAAAAAAAAAACCCTATTAGAGGTTTCTTTTTTATTCAAAGACAACCCTTTCTGGCCACATCATTATCCAACGTGAGAGGTATTTGAGGTTATTCTTTCTGGGTGGGGCAGAGAGTCAGTTAAAATGGAAATCTCTCTCTAACTGATGTGGCTCAGTGGGTTGGACGTCACCCTGCAAACCAAAAAGTCACGGGTTCAACTCTCCGTCAGAGCACATGTCTGGGTTGCGGGCCAGGTCCCTGGTCGGGGGTGTGTGAGAAGCAACCTATCGATGTTTCTCTTGCATATCGATGTTTCTCTTTCTTTCTTCCTCTCTCCCTTCCCCACTCTCTAAAAATAAATAAATAAAATCTTTTTTAAAAAATGGAAACTGCTCAGGTTAAACACCCTCAGAGATACAAATTACCCACTTGGGACAAGGAAGAAGCATGTTGCTTTATGCCTGCTTAAAGGATAAACTTTCTAGAAGGAAGAAGTTTAGGAATTGGCGGGGAGCCAGGCTTGATGAGCCCTTCCCCAAGAACAAGGGCATTAGGTGGGAATCCCCAGGGATTCTAGATATTTCAGAAGGGAATTACAAAATATCAGTGACTGTGTTTATTGTATACACTATCTCCTATTTTGAATAGTATTAAAACTCATAAAGTCAAAAGCCCCTGGATTTGTCTTCTAAGAAGCAGTATGTATAGACACTAAGGGCCAGTTTTGTCCATGGCTCTCCTATAGCTGTAGAGAGGCAGATAAAATTAGAAAAGATGGAAAAAAGAGCTAATTTTCTGAGGTCAGCTGCAAGGGAGGAAAGTAAAAGTAATCAACTTCATTCACGTAGCTAGCTGACCTCCCAGCTGGTACCACACCAAGCCTACGCTGCCAGTTCAACAGCATTTCCCATGTTCTGGTTTCAGAATCCAAACTTTGGGGAATTAACTAGTTTGTCTTTAGTTCAACAGCATTATTTGTTAGTAAACAATAGGATAGTGACTTAAAGCCAGTACTCAAAGGCTTCCATTCAATATCCTTTCCTCTTAGACTATGCATAAGGTGTTGACTTAGACTTCAATTCACTTTTCTGTTCTTTTAATGAGCACTTACGAGCATAGCTCATGTGCCGGGAGGCTCTTTGCTGAGGGAGGCACCATGAGAGGGGACTCTAGGGTGCAACAATGGAGGATCCAGCACCCAGAATGAATTTCCTGCCAGGAACGACCCTTATATTTGAGAATTTTTTTTTTCAGCTGATATTTTTCTGTTATTATCTAAAAAGTTTTCTATCCATATCCCTGTTGCAAGAGAACAAATATTCTAGCACAAGCAAAATTGATTTCATCAAGTGTAGGAAGGGAAAGCTAATGGAATGCTTGAATAAATGATTATTCCAACAGTACAACCTGTTTGGTACCTTACTTCATGACGCACACTGCCCCAAAAAATATGCTCACTTGCCTCATACTTCTCTACGTGGAGCACAGCACTTTGTGGCTTGAAATTTTAAAATCGGAATAAAATCGACATGAAAGTTTGCTGTATCAGTTGAATATCCAGAGGCTCCCAACATGTGAAGTACCCACGTGGCCACACACTCCACCCCCCTCCATGAAGGCAACACGAGGCATTTAATAGATTGTGGTTAGCAAGTTAATGAACCAGGTGCTGCAGCTGGTGCTTTCTGCATATTGGGTCACGGATTGCTTCACCAGCCCTGTGAAATCCATGTTCATATATCCAATATGCAATTACCTAACATATATTTGGCACCCATCAAGTGCCAGGCTCTGTGCTAAGCATTCGAGATAGCTTTTCTCATGTATTCAGTCATTGAATAACTATATATTGAGAGCTTATTATAGTCCAGGGACTGTGTTAACCCGTGAGTATGTAAGAGCAAGTAAACCGAATAGGTAGGGTATTATCCTCATGGTGCTTACTTTCCAGGTGGGTGGAGGTCACAGCAAAAACAAAAACAAATAATTACAAAGTAATTATTGATTATGATAGTACTTGGAAAGAAAACACTTAGGAGACAAAATACTTTTAAAAAAATTTTTTTAGTTGATTATGCTCTTAAACTTGCCTCGTTTTTTCTCCCCATTATCTCTTCCACCTTGCACCCCCATCCCATCATTCCCTACCCCTTAGTTCATGTCTATTGGTTGTACATATCAGTTCTTTGGTTTCTCAATTTCCTATACTATTCTTAACCTCCCCATGTCTATTTTTTTTTTTTTGTTTTGTTTTGTTTTGTTTTTGTCAACATTTTCCCACCACCACTTTCCCCAGTCCCACCCACCCTTACCTCCCACCCTCAATCCTTCCCCCATTTGGTTTTGTCCATGGGTCCTTTATGTATATTCTTTGATGACCCTTCCCCTTCTTTTCCCCTGTCATCCCCCTCTCTCCTCCCCTCTGGTTACTGTCAGTTTATGTTTTATTTCAATGTTGAAGGTTATATTTTGCTTGCTTGTTTATTTTGTTGATTACGTTCCACTTATAGGTGAGATCATATGGTATCTGTCTTTCACTGCCTGGCTTATTTCACTTAGCATAATGCTCTCCAGTTCCATCTATGCTGTCACGAAGGGTAGTAGCTCTTTCTTTCTTTCTGCTGTGTAAAGTCCCACGGTGTAAATGTACCATAGTTTTTTGATCCACTCATTTACTGTTGGGCATTTAGGAGGCTTCCAATTCTTGGCTATTATAAATTGTGCTGCTATGAACACTGGGGTGCATAAGTTCTTTTGCATTGGTGTTTTGAGATTCTTAGGGTATAATCCCAGAGGTGGAATTGCTAGGTCAAAAAGGGAGTTCCATTTTTAGTTTTTTGAGGAAATTCCATATTATTTTCCACAGTGGATACACCAGTCTGTATTCCCACCTATAGTGTACTAGGGTTCCCTTTTCTCCACGGCCTCACCAGCACTTGTTTGTTGATTTGTTTATGATGGCCATTCTGACTGGTATGAAGTGGTATCTCATTGTGGTTTTAATTTGCATCTCTCTGATTTGCATCCTTTCATATGTCTCTGGGCCCTGTATATGTACCCCTTGGGGAAGTCTCTGTTCAGGTCCTTTGCCCATTTTTTAATTGGATTGTTTGTCTTCCTGGAGTGGATTCATGTGAGTTCTTTATGTTTTGGAGATCAAACCCTTATCCAAGGTATCATTGACAAATATATTTTCCCGTACGGTTGGTTCCCTTTTAATTTTGCTGATATTTTCTTTAGCCATGAGAAGCTTCCCATTTTGATGAATCCAGTTTGTTTATTCTTTCCTTTATGTCCCTTGCTCTAAAGGACATATTGGTGAAAATATTGCTGTGTGGAATATCAGATTTTCCTGGCTATGTTCTCCTCTAGGACTTATATGGTGTCACGACTTACACTTAAGTCTTTTATCCATCTTGAGTTTATTTTTGTATGTGGTGTAAGCTGGTGATCAAGTTTCAGTTTTTCCATGTAGCTATCCAGATCTCCCAACACCATTTGCTAAAGAGGCTATTTTTACTCCATTTCATGCTTCTGCCCCCTTTGTTGAATATTAATTGACCATAGAGACATGGGTTTATTTCTGAGCTTTCTATTCTGTTCCATTGATCTATGTGTCTGTTCTTATAATAGTACCACACTGTTTTGATTATAGTGGCCTTGTAATACAGTTTGATGTCAGGTGTTGCGATCCCTCCTACTTTGTTCTTCTTTCTCAAAATTCCTGCAGCTATTCAGGGTCATTTATGGTTCCTTATAAATTTTTGAATTGTTTGTTCTATATCTGTGAAATATGTCATTGGTATTTTAATAGGGTTGCCCTGAATCTATAAATTGCTTTGGGTAGTATAGATATTTTGATGATGTTAATTCTTCCAATCTGTGAACACGGTATATGCTTCCATTTATTTGTGTCTTCCTTAATTTCTTTTCAGTGTTGTGTAGTTTTCTGAGTACAGGTCTTTTACCTCCTTGGTTAAGTTTATTCCTGGGTACTTTTTTCTTTTCATTGCTATACCAAATGGGATTTTTTTTTCTGATTTCTGATTCTGATATTTCATTGTTGGTGTACAAAAATGCCTTCGATTTCTGAATACTGACTTTGTATCCTGCTGTTTTACCAAACTTATTAGGTTGAGTAGTTTTTTGGTGGAGTGTACAGAGTTTTCTATGTGCACTATCATGTAATCTGCAAACAAGGACAGTTTTGCTTCCTCCTTTCCAACTTGGATGCTTTTTATTTCTTTATCTTGTCTGATGGCTGTGGCTAGGACCTCCAATACTATGTTGAATAGAAGTGGTGAAAGCAGACATCCTTCTCTTGCTCCTGATTTTGGTGGGAAAGCTTTTACTTTTTGCCCATTGAGTATGATGTGGGCTGTAGGTTTCTCATATATAGCCTTTATTATGTTGAGGTATCACCCCTTTTTGCCACTTTGCTGAGTGTTTTTATCATAAATGGGTGCCGTACCTTATCCAATGCTTTTTCCATATCTATTGATATGATCATGTGATTTCTGTCTTTCCTTTTGTTTATGTGATGTATTACATTTATTGATTTTAGAATATTATACCATCCTTGCAATCCTGGGAAGGATCCCTCTTGATGGTGGTGTACGATCTTTTTAAGGTATTGCTAGATGTGGTTTGCCAGTATTTTCTTGAGGATTTTAGTGTCTACATTCATCAGCAATATTGGCCTGTAGTTTTCTTTCTTTGTTGTGTCTTTATCTGGTTTTGTGATTAGGATGATACTGGCCTCATAAAAAGAATTTGGGAGTCTTCCCTCTTCTTGAATTTTTTGGAATAGTCTGAGAAGGACAGGGGTTAGCTTTTCCTTAAACGTTTTGCAAAATTCTCCTGTGAAACCTTCTGGTCCAGGGCTTTAGTGTGCCAGGAGTTTTTTGATTACTATTGGATCCCCCTGAGAAGAGTGGGGTCTAAACCATAAGCAGGTATCCTGAGCCTACAGCACCAAAACCCAAAAAGTTCACAGATAACAGCCAGCTGCGAAAAGGGGAAGGGCTGCTCTCTGCGTGAGGCCAGCAGTGGTAGACTAAAAAAGTCATTTAAATGGCCAATGCATAAATTTTCATCTGCAGCCACTTACCCTGGGCTCCATCGTAGGTAGGGGTAGAGTGGGCTAGAGATGCCTGAGGAGAGACTGGGGATGGAGGCTTTGGGGAGAGAGCTGAGAGGGTAGCCTCAGGGATCCCATTGCTGAGTCATCCCCCATAAGGCAGCAGCCATGAACTCACACAGATCGCCCCTTCTGAGCAGCAGCGCCCTGAGGGGAAACATTAGCCCCAACACCAGGAGGGAGTCTGCCCTGCCCTATGGTGCTTAAACCTGACTGCTGAGTGCAGGGTGACTAGATTAACAACTGAAGGGGACAGCCACAGACAGTAGATCCCTGGAAGTCTCAAACAGGCTGCTTGAGTTCAGACGGGGTTGACATTTGACATCACCAGAGGTGGATCCAGAAAGAGAAAACTGGTAAATACTAGAGGCTACCAAGATGAAATCCGCTGAGCTCTTCATGATTCTAAATATTTTCTTTACTACATAGCTTTTTAACATTTATTTCTTGTTCATCAAGTTTGTGCATATTAAATCACTAGATTTTATACCATAGTTTATTTCTCTCCTTTCTTATAATAGTCTTAATCACCTTACGGCCTTATTAATACTGGTTCATTTTCTGTTGATAGTGGGATTGCAGGGGGAAGTTATTTTTGCAGACATGGGTTTGTTTCCTGGGTTTTGTGGTTTTTCTATGGCAGACAAATAATGGGAAGACAAAGAAACAACCCTCAATCTAAAGGAAAGGAGGAATCCTCAGAAAGACTACTAAATGACATAGAGGCAAGTAAACAATCGGATATTGAGTTCAAAATAATGATTATAAGGAAGTTCACTGAACTCTGTGAGCTCAGTGAGAATTACAAAAAACTACAGAGAAACTATGAGGAACTTACTGCAAACTATATCAGCATGAAAAAGGACATGGAAACTATTAACAAGAGCCAAGAGGAAATGAAGAATACAACTTCTGAATTAAAGAACAAAGTTGAAGGAATCAACATCAGGCTATATGAAGCAGATGACTGAATCAGCGAGCTGGAGGACAAGGTAGAAAAAAATTCCCAGATAGAGCAAGAAAATGAAAAAAGACTCTAAAAGAACCAAGTGGAGTTCAGGGAAATGCAGGACAACATGAAACATAGTAATATCCATATAATAGGAATACCAGAAGGAGAAGAGGAGGAGCAAGGGATAGAAAACCTGTTTGAAAAAGTAATGATGGAAAACTTCCCTCATTTTAGGAGAGAAAAAGTTACACAAGTCCAGGAAGCACAGAGGGTCCCAATCAAGAGGAACCCAACGAGGCCCACTCCAAGACACATCAAAATTAAAATAGCAGGCATCAAAGACAAAGAATCTTAAAGGCAGCAAGGGAGAAACAGGAAGTAACATACAAGGGAGACCTAATAAGGTTAGCAGCTAATTTCTCCACAGAAACACTATAAGCCAGAAGGGAATCTCAAGAAACATCCCAAGTAATGAAAAACAAAGGCCTGCAACCAAGACTACTCTACTCAGCAAGGCTGTCACTTAAAATTGAAGGTGAAATAAGGAGTTTCCCAGACAAAAGAAGGCTGAAAGAATACATGTCTACCAAACCAGCACTGCAAGACATGCTAAAGGGACTGCTTTAAGAAGATAAAAAAAAAGAGTGAGAGAGGAACACGGATATGAAGGGAAAAAATGAATAAGTACCCATTCATAATAACCTTAAATTTAAATAGATTAAGTGTTCCAATTAAAAGATATAGAATAGCTGAATGGATGCTGCCTACAAGAGACCCACCTCAGAACAAAAGCCCTACACAAACTGAAAGTGAAGGGCTGGAAAAAAATATTCCAAACAAATGGACAGGAAAAAAAGCTGGGGTAGCAATACTTACATCAGACAAAATAGACTTCAAAACAAAGGCCATAAAAAGAGACACAGAAGGCCACTTTGTAATACTCAAAGGAAGAATCCATCAAGAAGACATAAACATTGTAAACCTATATGTACCCAACATAGGAGCACCCAAATATGTAACGAAAATCCTGGAGGACTCCAAGAAAGATATAAACAGTAACACACTTACAGTAGGGGATCTTAACACCCCACTGTCAACAATGGATAGATCTTCCAAACAAAATATCAACAAGGATGTTGTGGAACTGAATGACGCATTAGATCAAATGGACCTAACTGATAAATATAGAACCTTTCATCCCAAAGAAGCAAACTATACATTTTTTTCAAATGCACATGGAATATTTTCAAAGATAGATTATATGATAGGACAAAATACAAGCCTCAACAAATTTAAGAAAACTGAAATCATATCAAGCATTTTCTCAGATAAAAATGCTTGGAAAGAAGGATGTTTACCTACAGTAAAAAGCATGATTGGGGAAGGCACTCTGGGGTGGTGACATCCAAACTAAGGCCTGAAGAATATGAAGGAAACAGTCATGCAAAGACCTGGAGGAAGCAGTAGAAAATGGCCTGGCTTGGTAGATGAGCAGAAAAGACACCAGAGGTAAAATGATCCAAGGCGAACCCAGAAAGGTTGGTAGGAGTCATGTGATCCAGGGCCTTATGGCTCATGGTAAGGAATTTTCATTCTATTTTAAAGCCACATGAAAGCACTGAATGCTTTAAGCAGAGGTATGGTACGATCTGATCTGTACTTTTTAAAGATGATTCTGATTGTTGTGTGGGAAATGAACCTGAGATGAATAAAAGTGGAAGTGGGGAAACTAGTGAAGAGGGCATTACTGCCATCTAGACCAGAGAGGGTGGAGGCTTGTGCAGGGCAGTGGCAGTGGATATGGAGAAAAGTGGATAAATGTGAGGTATCTGCAGTGGTGGAACCAATAGAGCTCACAGAAGAATGTAATGTGAAAAGTGACCTTATAGGGTTGGTTGGCAAATTCATTGCCCATTTATTATATGTTTACACAGATTTAAAAAACCTGGAACTTAAGATGTTAAATTATTGTCAATTATATCTCAGTAAAATTGAGGGGAAATTACTGGCAAGAGCTAGAGAGTGGAAGCACTGAGGTTTACAACAGGTGTGCTCGATTTGAAGCCTTTAACCACATCATTGCTTCAGACACATCCCTACTCCTTATTCAGGATTTCTCCAGATGGCCTCAGGTTTGTCTCATCTTCTACTCCTGGTCCCTGACCTTTTATTTTTCTACGAGGACTGCCACATGCAGGTGCTTAAGTTGTGCCCTGAAAAACTAGGGGAAGGAAGAGACACAGGAGGCTTTAAGGACCAGGTTATAAGTTCACTGATACTCCTCCCCTCAAAGTGCTTAATTCCCCTGCTCTTGAGTATGGACTGGTGTTTGTACTGTGGTAACAGAACATGCAGAATTGATAGGATATCACTTGTGAGATTAGGTTATAAAGAGACTGCAACTTCTGTTGGAGGGACTCTCTCTCTCTCTCTCTCTCTTTCTCTCTCTCTCTCTCACTCTCTCTCCCTCTCTCCCCACTATCTCATCACTGACTCTGGGCAAGATGGTTGCCACATTATGAGGACACTCAGCAGCATACGGACAGGCCCACAGGGCACAGCACCAAGGCCGGCAGCAACCATGCGGGTGAGTATGGAAGCTGATCCTCCCCCAGTCAAGCCTTGAGATGACTTTAGCCCTGATCAACAGTTCGAATGAAACCACTCAAGAGGTTCAAAGTTCCGACCCACAGAAACTGTGACATACTAAATATTTATTGCCTTAAGCTGCTAAGTTTGGGGGCATTTGTTACACAGCAATAGATAACTAATGCGACTATAATGTGAATGCTTCCTGGAGCTCCGCGGCATGGCAGCATTGTTCCCAGCTTCTCTGCTTTTCTATTACTGTCTTTGGGCTTTTTATTCCAGTTAGACTTTAACCACTTTGCCAGACAGTACCCCATTCTCTGCCTACTGACTTCACATCTGCCCTCCACAGGTGAAGTGCTCCACTTCCACCCACCTCAGACTCAGTGGATTGGTCCTGGCTGGACCTGCACCTTTGCCTGCATTAAACAGTACAGACCAAAGTTTTCTACTTTACTATCCCTGTATACTCCAAGCAAACAATACTGATTGTCAATCAGTGTCCCGAAGGGTAATGGTATCAGAACCTGTGAGCTTTACACACATACAGATCCCTTAGCCCCAACACTAGAGAAGCTAAGTCAATAGGTTCTGGTAGGGTCCAGGAAACTGTATTTTTAAAGAACTCCCAGATAATTCTGAGGCATGGTCAGGTTTTATAAACTCTGGCTTAGTGTCTGTCCCTGACTTGCTGTGGAAACAAGGACCATCACTAGAACCAGAAACTGCACTTCCTGTGTCCTCCTCAGGTCTCGCTCATACATGCAACACAAAGTTTTCATTTTTCCTCTACACAGTTTCTTGAAGGCAGTAACTGAATGATATTTGCTGAATGCCTGCAAAAATGCAGCAATAAGTATATATTGAATTTACATATGAGACACTTGTACTTTTAGGAAACAGGGATTTAACTTGATGTAAGTTAATACTCAACATATAAATTCATTTTCTGTGATCTTGCTTTTGTAGGAACAAATTTAATTGGCATCTTCTCTGACTCTGGAGAATGTGAAGTGTATCTCAATAAATTAATAAATGGTAACTTTAGGTTTATCAGCAATCGAGGCTGCAAAACTAATAGCTAAAGAAAATGTAGCAAAGCAAAAATAGAGCCATTCATTCTGTTAGTGTTAAATTCACGCAAACAGGACAGTCAGCAAAATGCCGGAGTCCAAGACGCTGCTGCAGAGGGTTTCCAGCAAGAATAAAGGAAGCGGTAGTTTTCTAATTAGTAGTGCAACGAATACTAAAAAAAATGACCTTAAAATAAAACTTAAAAGGTATTTTAATGAGTTTTGGGCAGGGACTGCTGGTGAGCCTTTTTTCATAAGTGAAGAGAAATGTCTTAAAATTAACCAAGGCTTATGATCATCATATTGGAATCATATTTCAAGGAAATAAAACCCTTAGCTGCAAGTTAAGCAAAGACCCAGCAGGAATACTAATCAAGCTGTATCTTATTCTAATAACTCTAAGAGACAGATTCCTGAAGTCTAATTATTATGGCATTGCCTCCTTTTAACCTTCTTTCTGAGAAATTGTCACTGATTTTAAATACATACACATGCACATACCACACCCACACACACACCCCACTTCACTACGCCACTCTTTCCTAGTTGTCTACCTCACTGTCCTTCCCTTCCTCACCAATGGTTCTTTAATCACTTTCCCAATTCCAGTTCCATTAAAATATACACAAACATCTACCATATTTTTTAAAATCTTTGTTTGCACTAGACTTCTATTTTAACATATTTGCTACCGATTTTCTAAAATATCTCCGTAGGTGGACAAAAACAGCTTACATTCTAGCTTTCAATCCAATGTCCACAACAAATTGGCCCAACTCCCTCCCACAGTCACTTCGGAACTTGGGATAGAATAGGCCAGTCCCTTCTGCAGTGGCCCTTCCTTTGGGCTGTGGCAGAGGATCCTTGTGTTTCTTCAACCTTCTCCCATCGCTTTATGTGTTCCAGAAATTTTTTGAATCTTCCACGTCACTCTACCTTCTCTTTCAGTACTGATGTGACATTCTCCATATTGTTATACTTCTCTTGTCATTTACAAAGAAATATTAAAAACAAAACTTGTGAGCTCAGGAATGGCCCGCAAGAATTAATAAATGTTTATTGTTGATAAATAAATAATAATAAATAAAAATTGATATGTTTATTAAATAAAGGGCTGACCTCTGTCTCATTTCTCTAAAACTGTAATGTAGGTTTTGGGTTCCTCCAGGAGCACTTAGTAGGTTGTCTGGAAACTATATTGATCATCGATGTTGTTTTGGGGGAAGGGGTGAAGACACTGTATGTCTCAGTTTGGTCAGTGAAAACTGGTTTTAATCATCTGTAATAAGTTCTCAGTCTTCTGGTAAAATTTAAAGATTAACAGCAAGAATATAAGAGTTTTTATTTTAGAGCTAGATAAATAAGTTATGTAAATTAGTTAAGAATAAAAATGATTTGTAATAAAGAAACTGGAGGTATTTCTAGGCATTTTATCCATAACTATATCCCTCGAACTCAAAGCAAAACCTACTGTAGCTCAACAGCTTTGCCAAGTGGTGAGTAAAAGATTCAAGGAAAATCTGTCACTTCAAATTCCGGGAGGACCTCTGTGAGTCTGGGTTCTCAGTCCTGCCTTTAGACCGAAGCCCAGATGAAATGAGCTGACAGAGACCATGGTGAAGAACTACCAAGTGCCCTGCAACTGAGAGTGTGGCCCCTTGGACCAGTAACATCTGAAAGCTTGTTAGAAATGCAGAATCACATGACCACACTAGACTTTATGAATCACAATCTGCTTTTTAACAAGATCCTCAGTGTTTGAGGGGTCTTCCCTGGAGGGATCTTCTCTAACTGTGGGTTATAGGAAAGTGCGACAGTGGGATCATTAATCTCTCCAGCTTTGCATCTTCTGAGTTGCTTCTCCTCCCAGCTTTCCTGGGCCATAGGGGTTGCTCATCGAGGGAGGGGCTGGGGTGATTCCAAAGACCAAAGTAAGTGCTGTGAGCCCAAATTCTAGCCGCAAACACACAAACTTGGCAGGGGTAGGGAAAGTCCTGAATTCTATTAGGCTAATATGAGAGAAAAGGCACAGGATTCTTAGAGTTTCATATTAGTCAAGAGCCTGAGTTATAGTAGCAGAAAATCCAACTCAAACTAAATTACTCAAATAAGTTCCCCACTCCTTTACAACTTCTGTTTTCCTCTCTGTTGACTGCTTTATCTGGAAGGCCAGTGCCTTAGCACAGCTCCCCATTCTAGGTCCACATCTTCTCAGCTCTAAGTCCGAGAAGGCTTCTCTCTCAGCAGTTTCCCAAAATTCTAGAACTGAGTTTTCTTGGCTCTGCTTTTTCCAGTTTGAGTCACATGCTCAATCCTGAACCAATCACAGTGAACAAGTGTACGTGACTATCTTAGCCTCAAGCATCCTCTTAGAACTAAGGATGAGGTCAAGTCTATCTGAAGTACATGGACTGAAAGTATGGGAGAGGTGCTACCCCCAACGAAAACTGGGGAGCTGACGGCAGAGGAAGGGAAGATTGATTCTGAATTTAAAAAAGAAAAGAAAAAAGAAAAGCAACAACTGTTTACTAAGGCACTTTTCAGCTGAAAGCTACAAATGCTCTCTCTCCAGAAGCAACAGCATGGCCATTCATTAAAGCAATCACAGTAGATCTTCAGGGCAAAGTGTATTTTTCTTGTCACTTTGAGCATGTTTACTGTTCCATTATAATATCTACAATACAACAAATTCAAAATACACTTAAAATTATGCCAATTGGTAGCACTGCTTGTTTACTTTTGAGAGTGACAAGGCTTGATCCAACTACTTAATGACTTAAGAAAGGTGAAAATCATTAGCCACTGAAAGTACAGAAGAAAAGTCATTGCAGTGGTTATAGAGCTTTGGGCGAGGCCAGGGCATTTGTGCATTTTGTCCCAATCAGTGTCCAGTCATACCTCCTATGAACTAACATGGTAGGTTTTATCTTTGGTCAAAGTTTTCAACAATCTCTAATGCCTCTGGGAAGAGTGATTTGCCTCAAAGAAACACAGATCTTTCTCTGTATCTGAAAAATCTGGATACAGAGCTGTGGGCCACATTTGGTGATGTTCAATTTTGTTCCCTACTACTCAACTCTCAAGTGAACTATTCTGTACAAATCTACTTTAATTATGTATTAATTTCAATATTATTACATTCAGTACACAACTGCTACTCATTAAAAATTCATCTGGATTCTATCAGTTTTATTTAGTATTCATTATAAGGCAATGTACACTTTTTTTAAAAAAAGGCCTCCAGATAAATGTGTTGCTCTACATAACGAAGAGGTGATTTTTCAGAAATAGAAACATCTTAAAAAGAATTCTGCCTGCTTTTTCCCTTCCCTCCGCTCTTCAGCACTGTCATTCACAACCACCAATAACAAGCTGGCGGCAGGAGGAGCTGGCAAGGACTGGTTACATGCAACAGGTGAGGACTCTGCTGTGCTAGGTGGTAGTTGGAGATGGGCCACCAAAATTCTATACTAATTTTTCTATTAAAAAGAATTAATTTTGCACTGGCTGGTGTGGCTCAGTGGACTAAGTGCCAGCCTGTGAACCAGAGGGCTTCCAGTTTGATTCCCAGTCAGGGCACATGCTTGGGTTGCAGGCCAGGTCCCCAGTAGGGGGCTAGTGACAGGCAACCACACATTGAGGTTTATCTCCCTCTCTTTCTCCCTCCCTTCCTCTCTCTCTAGAAATAGATAAAATCTTCTTTTTAAATGAATTATTATATGTCCTTGTGTTCAACAGCCCTGCTCTGAAGATTCTGCATCAGGGATGCTCTTGTTTAGATATTGACAATGAGCCCCAGTGCTTTATTTCTCCATGTCTACTACAGCACATTTTCATGGACATAGTTGCAGAGCAAAGTAATAATGATGCTTAAATTGTGTGGGGAGAATCACAAAGAATTTCAAAGAAGTCTCAAGCTGTTTACTTCTAAATCTGATAATAATAGTAACATTTAAGGAGAACTTACTATGTGCCAGTTACTGAGCACACATTTTATTTAATCCTAAGGTGAGTACTACAGTTACTCTCGCAATGAAGTTAGCATTGTTTTCATAATACCTTGGAAGGATTTCTACACGCGTTCACAATTAATAAGCAATACTTTAACAAAACGATGGCCTAACCATAAATTCACAATTTACAGAGAAAACTAATTTTTGCAGCATAGTTGTGGTCTCTTCTGACAGTATCAAATAAACATTTAAAAGATAAGTTAAGGGATGCATACTGGCTTGGGCATTAATGTCTTAACATAGGAACTGATGCTCCACTTCAGGTTATTTCATGAAAATACTGGCTTTAAACTAGAATTGACTAAAAGAAGCTTTAAAAAAATAATGCTTTGTGGCTATTTCTCAGTGAACTACGCCTGAGCAGGATCCCACTCTATCTTTTTCTTTGACTTTCTCCTTGGCTCTAGTTAACAAACATGTAGAAGAAATAAAAAAAATGTGCTAGGCTAATGCATTAGCTGAACTATTGATGCAAGTACAGAAACCAACTTCAGCCAACAAAAGTAAAAAAATAAAATACATGCAGAAGTGTAGGTGGTATGATATAGAACATACAGGAAACCAAAGACAGGGAGCTGAATCAGGCTTGAGGAAATCAGGGGGACAGGAATGGGATGTGGGTCAGGAACCTCTTCTATGCTTTTCACCTGTGACACTTTCTACTCTGCAGACCAGCTTTCTCTGTTTCTCACCCACAGGACAGAAAATGGCCACTCGTAGCTCCCAAGTCTAAAAGATACATATTGCCCAAATAGAAAACTATGCTTTCTCCCCTTTCTCAGGGTCTGTTTCACATGCTCAAGAGTAATAATGTGAAAGGCCAACTGGAATCAGATGTCCACCTGTGGACTATTCAACTGTGACTGGGGAGTGAGGTCAAATAGGAAAAAAATGGCTATAGGACCCATCAGTGCAGGTTGGAATATAGATGCCAAAAACGAGGGAGTGACTGAAATGTGCAGATGCCCTAAAGGATATTTTGTTAGCCTGAGTTCTACAGAGAAACAGAAGCAATAGGCTATTCGCTCCAGATAGATATAGATAGATGACATAGATAGATAAATGATAGATAGATAGATGATAGATAGAGATGATGATGATGATAGATAGATGATAGATAGATAGATAGATAGATAGATAACAAGGAATTGGTTCACACAATTATTGAAACTGAGAAGTCCCAAGATCTGTAGTCAGCAAATTGGAAACTCAGAAGAGCCAATGGTTTAGTTCCAGTTCAAGTCTGGATGGTATAAATTCCTGTCCAAGAGCAGGAAAAGACTAATGTCCCAGCTCAACAGGCAAGCAGGTGAAGTTCCCTCTTATTCAGGCTTTTTGTTCTATTCGGGACTTCAACTGATAGAATGGGCCCCACATAATTATGGAATGAAATCTGCTTTATTCAGTCTACCAAGTCAAATGTTAATCTCATCCAGAAACAGTGCTCATAGACACACTCAGAAAAGTGTTTGGCCAAATGTCTGGGCACCCCATGGTCCAGTCAAGTTGACACATTAAATTAATCATCACGGGTGCCCTCCAACACAAACAACACAGTCTATTATGGAATCTGACCTTATAGACATAATTAGAATATTCATTTTATATTTTAATTTCTTACAACAACATAAATAATGTCAATGATAAAATTTTGTTAATATAAACTAATTGCTATCTATTTGGAAGGAAAGTGAGATGACAAACAGATGCTTTGACTCAACAGTATTTCTAGAGTCCAACTGATCACAGATTCCTCTCAAAAAAAGACAGCGGTGTAATTAACTTTGTCCATTTCCTTACCCAAGATGATAAAGTGATGATGAGGGAACTCTTCGTATTCAGATATTTTCAGATTTATTTGAAGATTTTAGACTTTTTATGACATCACATTCTGCTTACTTAAAAATATGTGTGTGCCCTGATTCCAAATCCAAACTGGTAGAAATTAAGACTTACCACAGTTGTGAATATGAAGACTTTTTTCAGTACTACATTTGAGCAGAATTAAAAACACAACATTTTAATTCACTAAAGTGAAGGTAACCTATTAGTTTGTTGTTTGCGTTATTAACAAGTTTGAAAGGTTAAACACTCATGTTCCAATTTATAGAATAAAGGCTCCCCTCATTAATCTCCTTGTTGCAGAAAGGAAGTATATTAAGAAGAACAAATATAAACAATTTCAGGATACTTATACCTTTAAATAACTTATAATCCATCCTGGCTGGTGTGGCTCTGTTGGTTGGGCATCGTCTCATGAACCAAAAGGTCACTGGTTTGATTCTTTGTCGGAGCACATGCCCAGGCTGCAGCCTCGATCACTGCTCAGGGCACATAAGGAAGGCGACCAACCAATGTTTCTCTCTCACATCAATGTTTTTCACCCCCTCTTTCTCCCTCCCTTCCCCTTTCTCTACAATCAAAAATAAAATAAAATATTTAAATAATTTATAGTCATTTATTTACTGAATACTTGAATGCCTACTGTATGGCAGAGCTGACTTTAATTTTAAGAGATTTACTTGAAATGCAAAATATATTTTTTTTATTGTTAAGTTATTTGGCTCTATTAAATATTAGGGATATTTAAAGTCTTATCTTTAAAACCAATAATATTCTTTTAAGAACATGCCAATCTTAAATATTGAGCATTTAAATACTCAGAATTACTCTGAGAAAATCAAATTATATCTTATCCATTGTTCAGATGCAGAAAAAATAAAAGAAAGAGCATAATAGGAGAGAAAGAGAGAGAACATGATAAAGCAAATGGGTCAAAATGTAAACGATTGACAAACCAAATAAAAGAATCTAGAAGAGTTCTTTATACAGATGCTTCTCAATTTATGATGGGGTTATGTCCTGATAAATCCTCTGTAAACCCATCGTAAGTTGAATGTATTGTAAGTTGAAAATGCATTTAACGCTGAACTCCAGAGTGTCGGTGGTTCACCCTCGTTACCATGTGCCTGACTGGAGCTGCGGCTCACTCCCACAGCCCAGCACAGAGAACAGTATCACACTGCACATAGTTAGTCCAGGAAAAGATCAAAATCCAGAGCACAGTTTCTATGCAATGCACCACCATAAAGTCAAAAAATCCTAAGTTGAACCATTGGAAGTCAGGAACTATCTGTACTATTCTTGCAACTTTTCTGGCTGTATTTTAAAGCTATATCAAAATTAAAGTTACTCAAAAAATGACAATATTTAAAAATAGAACTACCATAACACCCAACAATTCCACTTCTGAGCATACATCTAAAGGAAATGAAATCACTATTTTGAAGAGGTATCTGTACTTCCATGTTCATTGCAGCATTATTCACAATAGCCAAAACATAAGAACAACATAAGTGCCCATTAATGAATAAATGACAATGTGAGATTCGCACATGCACATCCACACACATATGCACACAATGGAATATGATGCAGTTATGAAAAAGGAAATCCTGCTCTTTGCAACAATATGGATTGACCTTGAGGTCATTATGCTAGGTGAGTAAATCAGACAGATAAAGACACATACCATATGGTCTTACTTATATGTAGAATATAAAAAAATGGAATCATAGAAACAGAAGAGATTGATGGCTGCCAAAGACAGAAGGAAAAATGGGTAAAGGTAGTTAAAAGGCACAAACTTTCAGTAATAAGATAAATAAGTTCTCGAGATGTAGTGTGAAGCATGGTGACTATGGTTAACAATAATACATTATTGTATATTTTAAAGTTATTAAAGGAGCAAAACTAAAAGTTCTCATCACAAGAGAACTTCACATAAGTGATGAATTTAAATAAACTTATTGAGGTAATTATTTTGTAATATATACTGATATCGAATTATTACATTGTACATTTTAAAATAATAATGTTATATGGTTATATGTCAGTTATATCTCAATGAAACCATGAGAAAAAAAAGTTGATAAAGTTGGTGCGTGGATAAACTAGTCACGAAATCAATTTATGTAAATAGAAGGCAGGCAGTTAGCGGGGGCACACAGGATGATTTAGTGAAATCATGAAAGTTACTTTTACTGAATCTATATTTCAACTTTCCTCCCAGTGAAAAATGCTTGGTAGCAAGTGCTTACTTGTCATGGACCTCTGGGTATTTCCAAGTCACTTGCAACTTCAGAAGGTTCATAAATGAGCTCCCAAGCTGTGATTGGCCTGCTCTATTTGACTTTATCTCTTCTGTGGAAGTGTCACCACATCCGATGGGTCTCCATGGGAGCACTGCTGGGTCTGTCACTGGGGAAGACATCAAGTAAGATGAAAACCACATTCAAACTAAAAGTTAGTTAAATAAAACTAAGTTGATAAATCAAATTAAGAAAAGGAGGCTAACAATTTTTTCACATTATTATGAAGAGGGTGGGAGGATTAATCAGCTTGTTTTTGTAAAACACTTTAAAGATAAATTGTGCTGTAACTTGCCGAAACTGATTCTTATTATGTGTATTTGCTGTGTCCTACATAAATATTTAATGGTTTCCCTGGGAAAGTAGCTCCTGTTTAATCCATCATCCTTTTCTTATTAGTAGATAGTATAAAAGAACCAGATTTTTCCCCTGAATCTATTATTTCTAAAAATGCCTCCAAGATAGTTTCTTATCAGTCATGCAACAATCCACAAATAACTCATGAATTTTTTATCTGTCTTAGCAATGAGAACCACATGATATGGCAGAACGTATACGTCAGTGTTCCTTCAAGGTAAAACAGTTGTTGATTTTATCTGCACCACTGTGGCCATAGTCACATTGGTCATTCCCAAGGTAAGCTTTCTAAAATAGAAGAAACAATAAGGGTCTAATTCATTCAGCTCTTTCCAAGTATTACTGACTCTAAAACATGCTTTATTTCTGGAAATTTGAGGGGTTTTTTAAGTATATTTCATTGATTATACTATTACAGTTGCCCCATTTCTTCCTCCTCTTTATTCCCCAATGCCCAGCATCCCCACTCCCACCAGCATTCCCCGTCCTTAGTTCGTGTCCATGGGTCATACATATAAGTTCTTTGGTTTCTCCATTTCCTGTACTGTTCTTAACCTCCCCCCGTCTATTTTGTACCTACCAATTATGCTTCTTATTCCCTGTCCTTTTCCCCCATTCTCTACCCTCCTACTCCCCACTGATAACCCTCCATGTGATCTCCATTTCTATGATTCTGTTCCTGTTCTAGTTGTTTACTTAGTTTTTGTGGGTTTTTTTTAGGTTCAGTTGTTGATAGTTGTGAGCTTGTTGTCTTTTTACTGGTCATAGTTTTGATCTTCTTTTTCTTAGATAAGTCGCTTTAACATTTCATATAAGGGCTTGGTGACGATGAACTCCTTTAATTTTACCTTATTTGGGTTACACTTTATCTGCCCTTCCATGCTACATGATAGCTTTGCTGGATAAGTTAATCTTGGATGTAGGTCCTTGCCGTTCATGATCTGGAATGCTTCTTTCCAGCCCCTTCTTGGCTGTCAGGTTCCTTTTGAGAAATCAGCTGATAGTCTTCTGGGAACTGCTTTGTAAGTAACTGTCTCCTTTTCTCTTGCTGCTTTTAGGATTCTCTCCTTATCTTTAATCTTGGGTAATTTAATTGCAGTGTGCCTTGGTGTGTGCTTCCTTGGGTCCAACTTCTTTGGGACTCTCTGAGCTTCCTGGACTTCCTGGAAGTCTATTTCCTTTGCCAGATTGGGGAAGTTTTCCTTCATTATTTTTTCAAATAAGTTTTCAATGTCTTGCTCTTCCTGTTCTCCTTCTGGTACCCCTATGATTTGGGTGTTGGAACATTTAGAGTAGTCCCAAAGGTTCCTCGGCCTCTCCTCATTTCTTTGAATTCTTGTTTCTTCATTCTGTTCTGGTTGAATGTTTATTTCTTCCTTCTGCTCCAAATCATTGATTTGAGTCCTGGTTTCCTACCCTTCACTGTTGGTTCCCTGTATATTTTTCTTTATTTCACTTTACATAGCTTTCACTTTTTCCTCTATTTTGCATCTGTACTCAACCATTTCTGTGAGCCCCTTGACTACCAGTGTTTTGAACTCTGCATCTGATAGGTTGGCTTTCTTTTCATTGCTTTGTTGTATTTTTTCTGAGTTTTGATCTGTTCTTTCATTTGATCCATATTTCTTTGTCTTGGCACTCCTGTTAAGTTGTAAGTGGCAGAGCCTTAGGTATTCGCCATGGCAGGGCAACCTACTTCACTGCCTTGTGGTGCTGTATGCCGGGGAGGGATCAGAGAGTGAACTATGACACTTGCTCAGCTCTTGTCCCACTTTCAGTCACTTCCCCCACTACCCACAGGCAAATTGAACCCTTCTGGTGTTGATTCCCATGTGGGTGGGCTTGTGTATGTTCTAGAACCCTGTGGATCTCCCCAAGGAACTCTCCTGTAAGGCAGGGAGTTTCTCCTGCTGCCATAACTCCCACTGGTTTTTACAGCCAGAGGTTTTGAGATTTTCTTTTCCTGTGCTGGGACCCTGGCTTGTGAGATCTGTCTAGACCCAGTTGTTCCTCCCAATTTATCCACACACAAATGTGGGACCTCCTGATCTGCCAACCACTGCCTTGCCCACCCAGTCCTCCAGCTGCTCTCTGGCCATGTGTCCTCTCCACCCCAGCTGCCTATGTCCACCCCTTCTACCAGTTTGGATGAATGTTTCTTCTTTAACTCCTTGGTTGTCAGACTTCCATACAGCTTGGTTTCCTGGCAATACTGGTTGTTTTCTGTTTTTAGATTTGTTATTGTCCTTCTTTTAGTCGTGTGAGGAGGCAGAGGGTATCTACCTATGCCTCCATTTTAGCCAGAAGTCTGGAAATTTGAGTATTATAAATTAAGAGGAAACACTCCTGATGTCAACCAAAGTGGTGAGTTTCAACTAGCACATTTCGTGCCCTGCTAATGAAACTAATTGGTGAGAAGTTCGAGGAAGGACTCTGAACACCTCTTTTCACTGTAATTTCTACTCTTAAGTGAGATCAACACAGGCCCCAGGTTCTGGCCAGGGCATTCAGAGGATCCCTGGCTGACATTCCTCTTGATTTGCACATCCCTGGACCTCTTATGTTACCCAGGGACTCCTCCTTTCTCCAGGTCTTGTGACCTTAAACTTGAGCTCCTCCTTGGAGAAGCTGGCCTCTTCGAATAGGTTGAAGAGCCAACTCTGAGTCCTTGAAAGAGTCACATTGCCTCCAACGGTTGAAATAGTGTACAGAGTAAGCCTTGTGGCTTAAAGACCAAGCTGAAATTAAAATCTGGACCCTTTCACTTAAGAGCTGTGTGAGCTCCAACAAGTTAGTCAACATTCCTGAAGCTCAGTTCTCTCAATTATGAAATGAGGAAATAGTTTTCCAATGATTAAATGCCAGATATTACCATAGTCTTTACCCTAAAATGCAATTATGTTTTAATGTAGTAACAGTGAATTTAATGTGAACTAAAACATCACTGACCTTTAAGAGTATACATTTATTTATACAATTATACATCACTCTGTTCTTTAGGTATCATAACAAAAATTTAAGTGAAGTCATCTTTAATTGAGAATCTAAAGATGTTTCTAATTGAAGTATAGCCATACTCTGTTAAGCATTTTTCTTTTCTAAAACCCATACACATAAACTTAATTTTGTTGGTCGTTTCAGGTTTGACAATAAAATTCCTGAACATTCAGGGCTGCTGTGTATGGTCATACACTGGTTATGCACTGACAGCCTTAGAAAACATCATTCACATAGACCACAAGGACATGTCTAAAAATGCCACATTTGATTCAATGAATCACATATTGCTGGAAATAAACCTGTTCTTCATGAAAACTGCCTGAGCCTGGAATGTATGATAGATTTTCAGGCCCTGTGGTGTCAACATTTGTATGATGTGTGACTTGGTTAAACCAACCTCTTTACTTTGAAGATTTTGATTTAATTAAGAATGTAGGGCTGCCTGATATTTTAATGAAACAATTGTTTGTAATCATAAGCAAAATTATTTTCACTGTTAGACAATGAGAATGATGCATGGACTTTATTACGGTTTTAAAGAAACATCTTATCTGTTGGATATCCTACTGTCGAGTGACCAACAAATAACCCAAAACAATTTTAAAATCCCATACTTGCTTTTTAAGTTATATATATCATTCAAAGGTCAATTGGCCTAAAGGAAATATTTTCTGCAAAGTAATATTGTCACTATTCTTACATAGTATTTTAAATATAGCACATTTAACTAACCATAAGATATAAAAATAAGCATTAATAACAATTCTGAAAAGAAAAGTAAGCAAATTTTTTAAGACTATTAAAATCACATAATCACATACACTATTACCACCCAGAGATAACCTCTTGAAACATTTTGCTGTATTCGTTCCCAACTTTTTCTCAAATGGTATACATATGTGTGTGTAATTTTTTCTACAAATTTAAAATTTTCCAGTTATATACATAATTTTAATTTTAACAATATAATTAACATTTTATAAAATATCTAAAAATGATACTTTTTTACCATTTTTTAAGATCTTATTTATTTATTTTTAGAGAAAGGAGAAGAAACGGAGAAAGAGAGAGAGAGAAACATCAATGTGTGGTTGCCTCTCACACGCCCCCAACTGGGGACCTGGCCCGCAACCCAGGTATGTGCCCTGACTGGGAATTGAACAAGTGACCCTTTGGTCCGCAGACCAGTGATCGGTCCACTGAGCCAGGGCCGAGAGAACATTTTTAATGATTGCATATTAACATATTTATCAGTTGTTTGGTTGCTTTTAATTTTAACTATTAAAAATTGTGTGATGAACATCTTTTACATAAATCTTTGAGCAAATATCCCCTGATTTCTATAGGACTAATCCCTAGAATTTTCTAGAAATCTGTTAAGGATTCTCTCACATATTGTCAGTTTTCCTATAAAGTTTATGCTAATATGCATTCCCACCAGAAAAGTTAAAGGCATTCAGTCTATCATATTTTTGCCAACAAAAAATATTTAAAAAATATTTCTGTCAATAAAATCTATATCTCAAAGAGGTGTCTATAATCCCATGTTCACTGTGGCATTATTCACAGTAGCCAAGATATGGAAACAACTCAATGTCCTTTGAGGGATGAATGAATAAAGAAAATGTGGTATACAATGTAATATTTTCAGCCATTTATAAAAAGGAAGTCCTGACATCTGCAAAAACATGGATGAACCTGAAGAGTATTATGCTAAGTGAAATAAGCCAGACAGGGAAAGTGGAATCTTTAAAAAAAAAAAAAAAACCAGTTTCATAGAAACAGAACAAAATAGTGACTTCCAGGGGCTGGAGTGAAGAGGATATGTGGAGATTTAGGTCAAAGGGTTCAAGCTTTGGTGATTACAGTGAATAGTGTGGTATAGTTCACTTGAAAGTCACTGCAAGTAGATCTTACATATTCTTACCACACACAAAGAGAAGAGTTAACTATGTGAGGTGATGGATGTGTTAATTATCCTGATTTTGGCAATTATTCCATAAGGTACATGTATATTAAATAGTCATGTTGGACACTTTAAATATATGGAATTTTATTTCTCAAATATTCTTCAATAAAGTTGAGGAAAATATTTTTATCATTCAGTTGATATTTATTGTTTGGCTACAGTGGGCCAAGATCCTTCAAGAAATGCAGCTTAATGGAATAAACAAAACCACAAATGAATGAAAGAACTGATAAACAAGTGAGTAAGTATAATGTATTATAGTAACATATAATGTATTAAGGTATGTAGAATGAAGTCTTGCTAAGAAAAGGTGAGGCAACTGGCTGAGAGGGAAAAAACCTTAAGTTACAGCAAGTGGTTGTATAGATCAGCTGGGAAGAACTTTTTTAAAAAGAGTTTCAAGATATTAAAATATATTTCTGGTACACAATATTTTAAACGTCACATACAGATGAATGATGAACACAGGCATACAGCTTCCAAAAGTCAGTCAACCTTTAAGTGGAAGCCAAACAACTTTAACCAACATTTTGCACCAACTAAGGAAAAGAACCTTTAACACTCTGGGCAAGATCCAAACACCGCGATGAGTTTGTGGGCAGCAAATTCAAACATGACCCAGTGGGGCACTGCCTGCTGTTCAGAGGCAGCCTTTCCGCAGTGTAAGGGGGCTTGTTGAGCATTTTTTTTTAGTTAAAAACACTAAGATTTTTGTAAGGCTTCTAAAATCAGGAAAAGCTTATTTAATTAATTTGGAAATAATGCAGGCATATTAATATCTAAAATTTTAATGTACCTTAAACATTTTACTACAAAACTTTGGTATCAGTTGAGGAAAGGCATGAAGTTGAAATGAGCAACCCTATCAAGTACATGTGGCCAAAAATGTTCAAAGAAAACACAGGTGAAACTAAACTGGATAAAAAGCTATTTAAAACTGCCAAAATGCAAAATTAAGCTTTTTTGTTCTTATTTTGCAATTAACTTATCCAATTACATTCCTTTGACCTATTATTTATCATTAGTTTTACGGTCAGAATTATAGTTGTTTCTTAATATACTCTCAGTTGTATATGACCTTCGTAAGTGACCTCCAGAGCATTAAAAAAAAAAAAAGCTACTGTCATCAATAGATCAACAAATAACAAGTATCAGTAAGGATGTGGAGAAAAGTGAACCTTCATTAACCGTTGGTGGGAACGCAGACTGGTGCAGCCACTGTAGAAAACAGTATGGATCTCTCTCAAAAAATTAAAAGTGGAACTGCCTTATGGCCCAGTGATTCCACTTCTCAAGATATATCCAAAGAAACCCAAAACACTAATTCAAAAGAATATATGCACCCCTACTTTCATTGCAGCACTATTTACAATAGCCAAGTTCAGAAGCAGCCCCAGTACCCATCACTAAATGAGCAGATAAAAAAGTTATGGTACGTTTACACAACGGAATACTAATCAGCTATAAAAGAGGAAATTTTACTTTTTGTGACAGCATGAATGGACTTTGAGGGTAATATGCTAACTGAAATAAGCCAGTCAGGGAAAGACAAATACCACATGATTTCACATGTATGTGGAATCTCATGAACAAAATAAACAAACAAACAAAATAGAAACAGACTCACAGATACAGGGAACAGATGGACAGCTCTCAGAGGGAATGGAGGTTGAGGGGTTGGGTGAAATAGGTAAATGAATTAAGAAAAAAAATTCATAGACACAGACAACAGTATGGTGATTACCAGAGGAAAAGGAGGGTGGGGGAGGTAGAAAAGGTAAAGGGGGTATAAATGGTGGTAGAAGGATAGGCTTTGGGTGGTGAACACACAATACAATATACGGGTGATGTATTATAGAATTGTGCACTTGAAACCTATATAATATTATTAACCAATATACCCCCAATAAGTTCAATTATATTATATATAATATATATATTTATATATTATATATATAAATATATATATAAAAGCAACTAAACTTAAAACAATGCACGCCTGGCACTCTCTGCAACCCTCTCAATATCTCAAAGCCCTTATGTGTGAATAATCCTGCCTTGGGCTATTGCTCAAGAACAGGCAACAAAAGGTACATATTAAAGGATGAGACTCTAAGATGATATGTCTTTAAGTTTCAACGTTGTGTGATTTTAGTAATTACTTAAACTTTTTTAAACCTACAAAATGTGTATTACCAAAATAAAATTTAATCTCAAGAGTTGTGAAAATTAAGTAAGAATGCATATAAAATATCATAGCATATAGCACAATATTAGTAGTAGGAGTACAATAGAATCGTTATTGTCATAGTGATTATTTACATGTTATGCTTAAAAACCAATTCCTAGTGAACTTATATTTCCCAGCAACTTGTTTAAACACTCAAGGAATCATAGTCATTCAGTTTGGCTTTCCAGATCCAAAGCTTGAAGAATAAAATTTCCACCTTGTGTGCGGTTAGTTTCTAACAGTACATGATGTTCTAAGCCTACCTAATATTTTTTATTCCTCTTCTTAAGCATATTAACCTCATCAGGGTTCATGAAATGCAAGTGAAGAACATATGGATCTATAGCCTTCAGAAATACATTGAAATTTATTACTCAGAATTTTTTCTGTTCTTATGAAATTGTTAAAAAGATGTGTCAAATAGCACAGACTAGACCATCTCTGAGGGGAAGGGTAACCATTTTCTCCGACCAGAATGACAAACACTGCCTTGCCTCAGGACAATGGAGTAGGACAGCTTGTTCTGTATGGATGAGGACATTTGGCTACACATCCTGACTCAGTCATGGCTTTCCTAGGCAGACTGTATTCACAGGTGGGCAAGGGACAAAGAACTCTGGTTTTTTTTATTAATGTATTTATTATATTTTCATCTAATTCTTTTTCATTGAATTTATTGAGGTGACACTGCCTAATAAAGTGATATAGGTTTCAGGTGTACAATTTTGTAATACATCATCTTTATTGTGTGTTCACCACCCCAAGTTAATTCTCCTTCGATCACCATTTATCCCCCCTACAGAGAACTTTGCTTTAATCGAAAAGAAATGACACCCTGTTGGTTATTCCCTGCCTCTTCTAATAATGTGGAATGTAACGGAATGTCCGAGATTTTAGACCCCTAAAATGAATGAGGGAATAAGGCACTCTTGGATAAAGCACCAAATGGTGAATCAAAGTTTACAGGAGAACTTATAAGAACTTATATCTAAGAAGTCATAAGCTTGTCATACACAATGAGAAAGAGGCAAGATTCCAAATGAAATAAAGTAATGAAATCTGTCTCAGTTGTGTTTTAAGAAATGATCAAAATGCAATACGTATTTGCGGAATAACCAAAATTCCTGGAGCAAACCTCTAGTTACTTCATTTTTCACTGTTTTTCCACCTAGATTCTTGACCCAGAGAGATAAGGGAAGACCAGAAACACAGAGAAAGTGAAACCGTTTAATTGCAGGATCATATGCTCACTGGGAGTTTGAAAGTCTGAGTCCTTATTGAAGTGTAATCTGTGTCTCTTTATAACAACACAGCTCCACTTGGGACAGCTTTCTTTCTGAGTGTCTTGGCAAATGAATTTAACTCAAACAAATGCATTTGCTTACCATTCTCTGGAATAGTAACCCTCAATACACTTTCTATTGCTATCCACAAACTTTGACACCTTCCTGCCAGTAGCATTATACATGTAATTCATCAAAGCTTCAGTTCCAACATAAACTCCTCAAACACACCTCACTTTTGAAGTATCTGTGCTGGCTTTCTTCTGTTATATCCCTTCCAGTTAACTTCCAGCTGACAGACCCAGATTTTTTTTTCTTTTCTGTAACCATTAATCTTCACTGAAAAGCTGTTCAAATGCTTTCCAACAGCTTCAGGAGCAGAACCTCATGCTAGAGCTCGTAACTCTCATAAATATTACTGGGTTTGTGCATGTATTTCAGGGAGAGAATTTTAACCCCAGAGAACATGAAAGAAACACCAGCAATGTCATTCTGAGTGAGTTTGAGTTGTGCAGCTGAGAACTGGACAGAATGCGTGCAGAAAATTAGCTGGCAATTAAAAGGTGTTCCACACAAACTCTACTTCTAGGGAGAAGTAAGAATGTCATATTTTATTGTGTGTTATTGTTGCTTATTATTACATCTTATCTTCCGTAAATCATAAACTTCCTGCAAGAAGCATCTCTTTAGTATTTATGAAATATTTGACAGGCATTCGGGAGATGTTTGTTGAATAAATGCATTCATTTATTCATAGGAGTGGAGAAACGGGTAGTAGATGGGTGGATGGGTGACTCACTTGTGAAATAAAGCTTATATTATTCACATGTCAGAAAAATAATCCCTGCTAAGGACATGCTCCCTAATATCAAGATAAGCAAAATAGTACAAGTCTTTTTTTTAAAGAACTCTCACAATATTTGCAGGGGTGGGGGGTATATGTTTATCTTGCAAAGCCACCCACATAACTTTTGTAGCTGACTGTTTTAGAAATTAAAAACAGCACTGTATTTTTTAAAATCTTGATGTTAGTTGTCAAAGCATGTGCTGGAGCCTTAAGAGTATTTTATAAAGAAATATTAGCTATAGAAATTAGTGAGGGAAGATTATGACAGGGGAAAAAGAAGAAACATTTTAAACAAATGAGGTCAAAAATAACCTATAATATCCTCCTCTAAAATTACACTCTAAATTATTGCTCAGTACATTTATATAAGAGCTAGAGGAGAGATAACGTGCTTGTGATGAGGAGATTATGAATTTAGAGTTGTGGAATTAGGTTTAGCATATTTGAGTATTCTAGTGAGAATAATATTCTAACAGAATGCCAGAGTGTTTCTTCTGTTTTATTATTTCAATTTACTCCCAGCAAGTTGGCCAAGTGAGCTTGCTGGTCCGTCCTGTTTCTCTATAAACTTACATAATGGAAGCAATTAGGAGCATGACTTTAAAACTATGCAAATGACAGCTTATGCCCCAGATAGGAACTATTTGACAGGGAATTCAAAATAACTCTGATTAATATGTTAAAAGTTTTCATTGATAAGGTAGAAAACATCCAAGATCAGAGGAGTTAATTGCAT
Source organism: Mormoops blainvillei (assembly GCA_004026545.1). NCBI lineage: Eukaryota > Metazoa > Chordata > Mammalia > Chiroptera > Mormoopidae > Mormoops > Mormoops blainvillei. The sequence continues at coordinate 46,277 of PVJD01001895.1, read as the reverse complement.
CAGAGAGATGACAGAAAGAAGTAAGATAGTAACAGAGATAATGAATGGCTTCAATTGCTCATTGGTAGATAGATCAACACAGCAAAGGAAAAAATAAGTAGACTTGAAGAAATATCAATAGTGATTATCCAAACTGAAATCCAACAAAAAAATAGAAAATTTTAAAAAATAGAATATCCAAGAGTTATGGAACAATAGTCCAAAGGACAAGAAAGATTTTTTAAAAGGCCAGAAAAATAAAGTTGAAGAAATAAGAGCCAACAGGTTTCAAAAGTAATGATAGTCATGAAATAGCTGATCCAAGACTCCCAAACAACAGAAAGCAGAATAAATACCAAAAAAAAAAAAAATCTAGGCCTATTATATTCAAACTGCTAAGAACAGAAACTGAGAAATTCTTGAAGCTAGTCAGATATAAAAGAAATATACAGAGAAGGACAAAAATTACAGTAAACTTTTTATCAGAAACATCCAAGCTATAAGACAATGACATTAAAGTGTTGGAAAAAAAACATGTCAACCTAGAATTCTATGTCAGCAAAAATATCATTCAAAAGTGAGGAAAAATAAATACTTTGCAGACAAAAATTTCACAAATTTATTATCAGCATACCTACTCTATAAAAATGTTAGTAGTTCTTCAAGCAAAAATAATATATCAGACTGAAAATTGGTTATGCAAAAAAAGAAACAAGAGTAAAGGAAATGGAATAAATGGAAGTAAACTTAATCTTTTCTTATTTTTAATTACTCTAAACCAGAAATTAGTAGCAATGCAGTTTATGTTGATAGCATGTGAAAAAGTTAAAAGTATGACAGCAGCACAAAGGACAGGAAGGAAGAATGGAAGAATCCAGCTGTAAGGGCTTTATACTACACATGAAGTAGAACGGTATCATTTGAAGATATTATTAATAAACATTTACAGTATAAGCCCTAGGTTAACCATTAAAACAAATTTTAAAAGAGGTATAAATAGTAACTCAATAGGGGAGATAAATTACAATCATAAAAATGTTCTAAGCAGAAAAAGGGAGAAGCAAAGAACAGATGAAAGAAATGAAAAATAGAAAAATGATCATTCTAATTCAACTATATCAATAATAACATTAAATGGGAATGATTTGATGAATATTGTTAAAATACAATAACTTTTCAGATTAAATAAAAAGTCGAGACCCAAACATATTCTATGCGTAAGAAATCTACTCCAAATTTAAAGATGTATATAGATAAAAAGAAAAAAGATGGAGAAAGATATACCATGCAAACGTTGTACAAATGAAAGCTGGAGTAAATATATTCATATCAAACCAAATAAACTTCAAAAAATAATAGTGGGGTTACAGAAGGACACCACATAATAAGAGGGTCAGTCCTCTAAGAACAGGTAACAATTTATGTATGCACCAAACAACAGAACTTTAAATATAAGTCCCATACTGATAACACTAAAAGAGGAAATTAAATCCACAATTACAATTGAAAACTTCAGTATTTCCCTAAAAACTGATAGATCAAGACATAAATTCATGAAGAAATGAAAGAACTGAATAATATTATCAATCAACTAAACCTAATTAATATATAGAACACTCCACCCAAACAGCAAAGTATATTTTCTTTTCAAGTACATATGTGACATACACCAAAATAGATCATATTCTAAGCCATAAACAAACTTCAAATTTAGAATAGAAATTACTTATCGCCAAATGAGAGTGGAAATTTACACTCCCCAAAATCAGTCTTGCTAACTGGGGGTAGCAGGGGACCTGTGTTTTTCCATGTTTGGTTGAAGTAAGGTGGTTATTGTCAAAAAGTTTTCTGTCTTGCTAAATTACCCTTTAGCTAGAGAGAGCAAGTTCTTCTTTGGGCTTTCAGTCTCTCCGCACTGACCTGTGTTGGGTGCAATCTTCTCCAGCGCCTAACCTGAGCTATATGGGAGGCAAAAAGGATTCTCAGGGAGCTCACCACTGTGTGCTTCCTTGGATCCCGAGGTCCCTAATCAGTCTGCCTTCCTCTCTCCACCTTTCAGTGTCCTTTTTCTTATTTTTAAGATAAAATGGTATATGTCATATTGTATTTTATAAAAAAGGAGGATAAAGACATATAAATGGAGGTTTCTAAACTTCAAACTGAAATCCTAAAATGTTGACACCATTAGACAGTGGTAATTTATGCATGCATAACTGCAATCACTCAAAAACCTACACAGACAGATACACTCAAAAGAACTACACCTGAATCAAAACGTAATCAAAATTAAAAGTATAAAATATGTTTAAATAACTGTTTAAAAGGCAGGAAAAAAAACAGAGAAATTAAGAAAAACAGAGGGAAAAACAAAGCAATTAAATGGCAGGCTGAAACATCAACATATCAAAAATTACATTAAATGTAAATAGTCTCAATGTATAATTAAAAGAAAAGGATTAGCCAGAATGATAAAAACAAAATGACCCTACTCTGTGTTGTCTAAAAAAAAAACCTCACTTTAATTATAACTGATTGAACATAAAATAATGAAAAAAGATACACCAAACATTAATCAAAAAAAAAAGTGCCTATATTAACATTAGATAAAGTAGACTTCAGAGCAAAGAAAATTATCAAGGAAAAAGAGATACATTACATAATGACGAAAGGGTCAATTCACAAAAGAGACACAGCAATTCTAAATATGTATGCAACAAAAAAACAGAGCTACAAAATAAGTGAAACAAGAACAAGTAGAACTAAAACATGAAATAAAGAAACCCACAGTTATAGTTGGAGACTTTAAAACTCCTCTTGACAATTAATAGGACTACTAAACAGACAATTAGCAAGGACACAGGACTTAGTGCTATCAACTTAGTGCAGAGTCTAATTGACATTTATAAAACACTTTGCACACCAACGGCAGAATACATACTGTTTTCATGGAAACGAGGATATATACGTCCCCCGAAGCATCTGCTGTATGCACTACACTTTCTTCATTTGGCATTTTTCAAACAGAGTAACAAACGCTTGTTAATTGTAACCAGTGAAATAATACAAAAAAATGATACATAAAGATAAATCTAGTCATGTCAGATCCACTCTACAATTCCAACCCACGTTGTTATTGTGGTTATGAATGATTGGCAAACCCTTGGTGGGGGGTGGAATGAATGGTCTTGGCAGCCTCTGTAGCAGCAAAGAGAGAATAAGGGAGTCAGTATGGCACATTGATCAAGAGCGCAGAGTTTAGCGTCCTACCTTCCTGGGCTGAAGTCCCACTCCTGAGGTTTACTGGCTGCCTCTGAGATTTACAGTTCTCAGACTCTCTAAGCCTTCTTTCCTTCCCCTGTACGATAGGAATAAGAAGAGCGGCTACATGACAGGGATTCTTTTTATCATTCTCAGGGACTGCATAGTCTCTCGCATCTACTTCTCTCTAGATCTGTTCTTTTCTTTCTTCTGCAGACAAAAAGAAAATGGGATGAAACTCTTCTACACATATGGCAGTTTTAATGTTCTTACATAAATTTTAGTTAGAAAAAAATGAATATGGCAATAAAAATATTGACAAAGAACATTAACAGGCAATTCACAAAAGAGCACATTCAAAGGACCAGAAAGGTATAAGAACCTCAGTTATATTCAAATAGCTAAAATAAAAACACAAATGGATTTTTAAAGTTTCACCCTAGTGACCAAAGAAATGAAAATTAAAACTATTGTGCCATCTTACTTATAAAATTGGTAAATTTAAAATGAAACTAATGTTAAGCATGCAGCATGATTTATATTTGCTTATACTATTGATAGTATAAATCAATACAAACTTTCTACAAGAAATCTGGTGACACACAAAACTTTATAGAAGTAATCCCCCTTTTTGATATTTATATATTATTTGTACTTACTTTAAAGAGTTAGTATACTGCAGAAAACATCAAAAAGTCACACAAATTTTACATCAAAGATATTTACCTTGTTTTAGCTACAGTGTAATGAAAAACTAGAAACCTACATTTACAAAAAGGGGGGTGATGATGAAATGAATTATGATGTGTGCATATGACATAATGCCAGCCATTAAAATAATGTTTTCTGAATTTAATGATGAGTAAATGAATACAATATAATGTTTTGAAAAGCTGCTTACAAATCATAGAAAATATGTTAAAAATATATACATGAGGAAAAACTGGAAGAAAATCTCAAAATTGTGAAGAGTAAGTTACTTCTGAGAGGTAGGAAGGATTTTTCTTCCTTCTTTATGCTTTTATATCTCTTACAGTTATCACATTTTAAAAAATATTAATCTGTCACTTCTCAATAGTTTCTACTAAACTGTGGGCTCCTTGTGGAGGGCCTGTATTTTCTTCATAGTGGCACCTTCCCTCCGAAACCAGCACAGTAGGTACAAAATAGAAACTCCCAAAATAAAGGAATTGCTTCTGTAACAAAAAAAAAACAAAAAAAACAAAAAAAAATCCAATGAATTTTATTGTTAATTTAGTTATAATTTATTCAGGGAATAATTGTTTTTATGTAAATGGATTATAATTAACTCAACCTAATTTAGCATTCTTCAGTTGTTTCTGGAATTTCATATAAGTTGAAAATCATAAAAGAGGGTGATACTAATAACATTACATTATATTAAATTAAAAGAGAGTTTTGTATGTATCTTTATTTTATATATTAGCTCTTACTCCCAAAAGAACTTTAAGTGGTCTAAATAAGAGATAATAATAGTAGTTTAATATTTATCAAGTGCTAACTAAATGTCAGGTTTTCTTCTAAGTGCTTTAACTCTATAGTTATTTAATCTTCATAGCAAATTTATTATTCTTCCAATTTCACAGATGAAGAAACTGAGGTATAGCATTTAGTAAAATATACACGATTATACACTTAATAAATGGATGAATTAGGATTAAATTCAGACCCTCAGGCCCCATAGCCCACACTCGCAGGGTACACAAAACTGCCTCTATACTAGTAGCGATTTGAGACCTTCAGAATCAGCAATGTTCTGATTTTTTAAGCACAATCTGACTTCTCCAGGTGCAATGTTCAGACATTAGGTTCAACAAATTGAAGCATGAACCACACTGGCTAAACTCTGAGATGGACGATGTTCCCTTTTCTGTATGATCTTCTTTCGATCTTTAACCCCTCTTGTTGTTGTAGCCTTCGCTTCCCAAAACAACACGGTGTCCTCATGTGCTCTCTTCCCTCCCCTCTAATAGCACTTACAGACATAAAAATGACCTTTCCGACTTGTTCATTCTCAAGTAAAAAATGGCTGATGTGACATTCCTACCCCCTCCCAAGACTTTGAGTTTTAAAAAGAAACAGATTCTTAAATCAAAGACCGAATCTCTAGCAGTGGGAGTTTTGAGGGTTGACAAGGGCACGAAGGAGATAGTTTGAATATACAGAATTTCTGTTATCGCTAAAATTATATCCACAAAAGACACTGGGCTTCTGAAAACACCATAAGCTCTGGAGTCTACCATTTTCTAGCTGTGTGAACATGGAAAATGTAGTTAATTGGGCCTCTTTTTTTAAGTTTTAAAAGAGAATACAGTACCTGCTTTCCAGGGTTGTGACAAGTGATAATGCACATAAATTAGCACCCAAAGCCTCTGGTGTAGGGTTAATACTCCATAAATTATTCTTATGGGTATTTAGTATTCATTTTGTTGTTGGCATAAACATTAACATTAGTGACATTAACATTAACAGTAATTAACATTAATGAAAAAGTACTGAAGCCAGCATCAGAAAACCTGGATCTGAACTTTGGCTATGCCGTTTACTGGCCTTGTAAGCCTGAAAATATCATTTGGCCGACCGTGACTCTGTTGGGAGAGGCAATCCCGGGGCTCCAAACAGCCTGCATGTTCTTGCTGGCTATGCCAAAAATGTAAGGTCCTGATGGTTAGTTGTGGGCGCCATTTCTCAGGGTTGCTTTTGCTGCAAGCAACCTTGAAGGGTATGGTAACGTCTCCAGCCAGAAAAACAAATTTGCTTAATGCTGACTATAAAAACAATGAATTCCTCTTCTGTAATACAACCCGCTGCATGTGCTGCATCTATCTGGGTTCACCTATGTCACCTCTGGGGACCTGGAGGTCCTGGGGAAATGGAGCCAACATCACGCTCACGCCCTCTGCTGTGCTGCCCGTGTCTCTGACCTAGGAGCTTTGTCTTGTGCCAGTATCCACAGAAGAGTCACAGGCCAGCTAGTCAGCTTGTACATAGGGTAAAATCTCAGAGCCTTCAGAGGCTATGACGCACTCTGAATATTCTCGTTTATCATAGAAGAATGGCATCACCTGCCCTATCTCCCTCACAGAACTATTGAAACAGCTATGCAAAATACATATTGGTGCAGATTATCCGTTTTTATATAAGATGAGAGACTAGTATAACACAAGTGACTATAGGCCATAAGGGGGACCTTATCTCATAGCATCGAGAGATTCTCAAAATATAGCAGTACTTTGGTAATTAAAGGTCTTTTTTAAGCTCTATCTTAAAAAGCATTCCCTGTGGTTTTATTATTGAGAAATACCAAACACCTGTATAATAAAGTCCTGTGAGTAACGTGCTCCTACGCATGCATAGGTAACTCATAAATTGAAGCAAAACCAAAGCCTCCTAAACATCAACTTTCATGTGCTGAAATAACTTCATCCCCTTTTATTGTATTTTTGACGTAATAGCCTACATATTCATTTTTCACTTACTTAAATGAACTTAACTCTGTGAGGATTCTGCAATTCTTTCCATAAGTACTTCGCCTTTCCCTCTGATATAAATTCACACAGAAAGTCAGATTTAACCAGATCCTCCTACCTCGCATGCATCAAGGCCAAAGAAAAAACATCTGCTCTGAGATTAATGCCAACTACAAAGAACTAATGGAACACTAGGGCCTTTGAGTGGTGCAAATGCTCGTTACGGTTTGAATCTATCAAGTGATTACTGGATATGCAATGAAATGACCCATATGCTGAAATCTCCAAATGGCCAGATGGGTCCTGCCCAAATTCACAAAACCATGGATGGTCATTCAAAATCACTGTAACTAGTACCCTTGATATTTACCCAACCATAAACCAAACCTTGCCCAAGTGAACAGTGATTAAGTGAAAAGTCATTAACACAGCTTTAATATTTCAGAAGAAACCTCCTATTCAAGGGTAGCCTTTGTTTCAACATTAAACCAAAATGATCAGAAATCCATATGCATGTGGCCCTGAAGAATGTTTTATTAATGACAAATGGTCCAAACTGAGATCCAGACACATCCATCTATCTGCAAATGTCTGATGAAATAGTGGAAAGCCAAAAGGAAGTAGTAATTTGAATCAGCTTGCAAGCGAGTTTTTGTTTGGTTGGTTTTGGTTTTGAGAGGCGAAAGAAGAGGTTTTTCTTGCGGCACCTTTAAAAACTCCAAGAAATGGACTAGAGAACAGAGTGCAGGCACCTCCCCTGTGCCACTGGACTCATGAGCACAAGCAGAGCTGCCTGCGAGGCTGGGAGATACCAGAGCAGAAACACTGTAGCTTTAATTCCAAGAGACAGAATCAAACCTTGAAACATACAATCTCCCTTGCAATTAGAAATTGTGTTCAATAGCTTTTGTTGCTGCTACACTAACACTTTAACCATGTGTCTGGTCTATTTGCTCTGGTTCAGTGATCCTAGACAATAGACTTCAATGTGAAAAACGAGTATACAGCTCAGCATTAGTAACTGAACACCACAATAATTTCTTCAACATTTGAGGAGATTCTTTGAAGCCTGCATTTTCTCATAATAATAGCCAATCACCAGAGTGGAGAAACTGAAAGAAGAAAGGAGAGAGAGAGGGAAAGTGAGAGAAAGAGACAGCAATAGCTAAAAAATTAAATTCGCGAAGTACTGTTTTGTGGTGCTTCTTTTCTTAAAAAGATCCTATTTTTCGTTTTAGCTTTATTTTTTTTTAATATTAACGCTATGCTACATGATTTTCTTTTTATATAATTAATCTCTTCATAACTATAATAGTGCACCTGTTGCTTTTGGTGTGGAACACTGCTCCTCAGATGAACACAATCGCTTCCTTTTCTGGGTCTTTTCAGGCCTCTGTCCCTGACCCAGCACCCCTCTCCTTCAGATGCTCAGTAGATAAACTGCTCAAAAGTGGAGGGCGAGGCCATGACATTCAGCCTCCTGGACCCTCCGAGAATACGGCCACTTTACTGCAATCTACAGTCTGATCAGGTGGCTCGCCCCTTCTGATGCAGGAACCGGGGTTCCCAGATATGACTCCTTCGTTCCTGTACTTCGTTCATAAACTTCAGGAGGTAAGTTTGGAACAACGGAGTCAAAGACTTTTAAGAACAAAGTGCAGCGAGGAAGGAGACAACTAAACATCATGAAGGCAGGTTCTGCTTTGCTCTCCATTAGAGCTCTCTATAGAGCGCATGTACACTGCACTTATGTCCACTGATGACACTTGTAGTGTGGCTTGGCTGCCTTCGTGAGCAATCAGAAGTTTGTAGCCATGGGCTTGTTGCTCTAATTCTGTTTTGTTATTTATATCACTCGTATATAACACATCAATATAATCCCTAACTCTACTATAAACCATCACCCCCGGGCCCACCAACCTGAACATTCAATGAGGACTATGAGACATGGCAAGAAATTCTCAGGCTCAGCCACTCCAGCAGAACCACTTCCTGGCCATTGCCACTTGTCCCTTCTCAATGAGGGAGGTTATCATTGTCTCCTGTGTGCTCAGAACAGTGCTCCTCCCGACCCTCTCCCTGAATCGTCACTTGCCTTTGGCGCTCAGGGAGTGTTGATGCCAATTGTGGCATGTCTTTTCCACCAAAGCTGAGTTAAAGCGACCAGTGTCCTCTGTTCCTTGTCCCTGCCACAGTTCACTGTGTTCTGCCTTATCTACTTTAAAACCGCCCTCTAATACATCTTCCTGACATGATAGCTTTCATTCTAGGTTTGTATCTTTTTAGATTTAGTGTCCCGCCTGCCTTTCATATTTTAGTACTCTAGTTCTCTCGAGCAGAGGAGCTCAAAAAGTATGGGCAGTGAAATCACAGAAGCTGGGTTCAAGTCTTGGCCCTGCCACTTTCCAGGTGAAAGATATTGGGCAATAATTTCTCTCCATCCCAAGGTGCTTACCTATTGGGATAATTATCCCCATCAAAGCTAGTTGTCAGTTTTGTCTGTTACATTGTTAGATGCCCTCAGACACTGTAGAAGTCCTCTTATTTGATATAATTGGTTCATGGATTACTCAAGAAAGCCAGAAATATGGAGAAACTTTGTGAATTAATAATACTATGATAAGCAAAACAATGGTCTCCCAAAGATGTCCATATCTTAATTCCCAGAACTTTGTGAATATATTATGTTATATGACAAAGAGGAATTAAGATTGCAGATGTAATTACGGTTCTAAATCAGATGATCTTAACATAGAAAGGTTATCCTTAATTATCTTAGGAGCCCAATGTAATCATAAGGGATGCAAAAGGGAAACAACCAGAGAGATGAAAGCATGAGAAGAATCCAGCCCAATGTTTCCATTTTTGAAGAAGTATGAATGGAGCCACAAGTCAAGGGATATAGGAGTCCTCAGAAGGATGGAAAGGCAAGGAAATGTGTTCCTGTGACCTACAGACTTTGTAAGACAATAAACCTGTGCTGTTTTAAGTGACTATGCTGTGTACTTTGTCACAGCAGCAATAGGAAACATATAGATATATGCATTGTATATATATATATATAATTTCATATTAAAACATATTATTCCTTATTCACCTGCCAATCTTTTCATGTGATCCCAAAACCTTTTAATTTGGATGTATATCACAGATTGGAGATATATCAGGTCCTTTTAATTAAGTCACAGCCATATATTTGGCTACAATTTCCAGTTCAATTTTTTTAAGTGAAGCAGATATCTGCTAAAATACCACATCCAGATATAAAAATAACTCTTATAACTCAAGAAGAAAGAAGGCAAACCAACAAAAATAGGTAAGAGTTAAACGAACATGTCACAAAAGAAGTTCTAGGAATGGCCAATGAGCATATGAAAAGATGCTCAACATCACCAGTGGTCAGAAAAACACAAGTTAAAAGCACAACGAGATACCGCTATGTAAACATTAGCATGGTCAAAATTTGAAATCCAGATAATGCCAAGTGTTGGCAAGGATTAGACTTAATTATGCAACATTGAAGTAACATATTTTGTTATCTTTTCTTAGACATTTCATCAATAGTTCAACTAATTCTACAATTTATTCAAGAAGCAAATGGATGGATTTTCCAAGAAAACTTTTATATATCTTTTAAGATTTAAATTATTTTATGGCTGATATTCATAGGAAAAAATATTGGAATAGCATGAGACTTCTTTCCCAAAACAGTATTTCAGAAGACAATGAAGCAACATGGACAGAGTTTCAAGGAAAGAATACTGTGACCCAGAATTACCGTTTATGTGAAAGGTAAAAAAAATAAATAAATAAAGGATCAAAGAAATGCTGGTGAGCCACATAACAAAGAAGGAAGAGGAGGAGAAAAAGGAGGGGCAGGGAGGAAAAGGAGAAAAGACATGGAAGGACGAGAGAGAGGAATGAAGGAAGAAAGAGGAGACTATGGGTGGGAGGGAGAAAGGGAAGAAAGAGACATATGACTTTGAATATGTTTAATGAAACAGGATACGTGTCAACAATAATCCCTGAAAAAAGGCAATATGAAATTTAAAAGATTACATCATAATAATGTGGATCTAAAATTATGTTTTAATATGTTAGGATATAATTAATGATGTGAGAGTAAGAACATAAAAGCACACTAAGATTCTCAGCTTTTACTCTCTGCCATAAGTAAAATGTTTTAAATGTCCAAAAATTGAAGACTTTCACACAACTGTTATATAATCATTAAAAGTATGTTTTTCTGGTTAAAGGTAGCACAATAAATCCATTTCACCTCAAGTCACATGATCCAGTCTTGGTTACCATGCCCATACCTAAGCCTAACATTGGCAAAGAACAATTACAGGTCATCCTGGGTTTGGAGAGAAGCTGATTTTCCTGGAGAACACCTAGCCACAACATCATGAGTCTGTCTTCAGTAAAGAAAGGATAGAAGGATTGGCTGTTGGGAAATCAGTGAATAGTGTCATTGTCCTCCGGTCAAAGACTACCAGGAATACATACCTATAGCTGAAGGATCGGGTTTAGCTCTCATTGTAGTACAGGAGAACACACAGCATGGGGAACCCTGGGGCATCTCAGGCATGCAATGTGAGAAAGGCTTCATTGCAGAGTTGGGCATGGGTTGGGGCATTGGGGGTAGGTTAAAGAAAGCAGGACTTTGTTAAGGATTGTATGCTGTCAAGAAACAATTCCAGGCTGGATATCTTAATAAACCTTATCTGTAAGGCAAAAGGTATGAATCGAGGCTGGAGTTGTGATAGCCATTCATTTTAGCCAAGATAGGAAGATGCTGGGTATTCTTGGGTTTTGTTTTAGGCTGTGCTTAGGAAAATTACCAAGTTTTCTCCTTTTTTTTCTCACTTCAGTGCAGTCACGGAATGCCCTGCTCTGGTGCCCAGGTTCTGTGAGGTTGTTATCATCCAACAGCAAGACGCTTTCCCAGGAGCTGCTTTCTTCCTTTTAATAGTTTTATCCAAATGATGGGATGAGAATTAATCCTAATGCTATTATTTGTACCTAATACTCTTGATGCTCAATAAGAGGCACAGATTTGGCAAGATTTCAGTAACGACCATTTTTAAAGAAAAATGTGTCTGTATCTAAACTAATGAAAGTTAATTTTCTTTGTGCAGGAGATGACAACCCCTCTCCTACTCCTCCATTCCCATAAAGAATCTCGAGGGTATTTCGGTTTTCAATAAAAGCAGGGCTTTTGTTGATTACTTAGTCTCCCCTAATACTCACAAATACTGATTTATATCAGTAGATTTATTTAAACAGCAAACCAAAAAAGAGCTTCCCCAAATGATCATTTCTAAGCCAAGTTCCTGGCCAGAGGGAATATGTTTCCCTTTCAGTTATAAGTCTCTCCAAACAAGGCACTACCAGAGGAGGCCCAAGAAACAGCATGTGCAGTTCAGCTCATCGTGGCTTTATATCAAGTTTCCACTCCAACCAGGGCTGAGTCACACAACACAGAAGGTACAGAAGCAAACGGTTCATTCCCACTGGGAGGTGTAGCTTCCAGGTCAGTGTGGGCAACAAAGAGAAAAGAGCACCTCTCATAGACAAAAAAAATGAGGCTCTTTCTGTCCCCAGTTTACCTTCAGAATGTTGCCCTTCTGAGCTTTCTCACCATTTTAATCCACTTAGCTCAAGGAAACCAAAGTAAGAAGAAAATGGCAATCATTAAGACAGTCAGACAAATAAATCCAAAAATTGCCTGTTTGGTAACTGTCTTCTACAATCTCCTGACTGAGTTGGACACAGAAGATGGCCAGAGACACTATGGGAGCTCGTGTGCCTCTGGGGAACTGGAGAGCCCAGAATGAGGACAGAGCTGGATCTCAGCTGTGCAAGCCCACCCAAAAGTACAGAGACAGCCAGCACAGCCAATCCGTCTGAAGATACGTCCTGTCGTGTGGCCACCAGCAGGGGTGTGGAATTCACTCTCTGCAGTTTTCCATCCTTTCCCATCGCCTGCTATTGGACTATATCAGGCATCTTCTCCAATCCATGTTCTGGTGGTTCCCATGACATTATTACATGGCAGAGCCCTCCAGGGAAAACTTCCCAAGAGGGTAGCCCCTGCCTTGTTTCCCTGATTTTGCCTTCATCAGCCCCTCCCATCAGGAGCATCTGATGACCCATCTATAGCCCCAAGTCCTGATGTGGCAGGAACAAGAAGTACAGGAGCAGTTTCAGGTGACAAGGTGGTGCCTGGACCTGATTCTATGGCTCATAGCCTTAGGATCTGCCCTGCGCCAACGGGGAGACCTCTAGTCACAGCTGCCTTTTCTGTCGCCACTCATTCTCTGTCCTGCTATATTGATCAAGACTCTGGAACATGACTTCTTCCTTCATGCCTTGCCTTATACTCCACTGTTCCCGAGGACTTCCTGAGCCCAAGGAAGCCTGTCTAAGGCACAAAGGTCATGCCAGTCTCTGTTGGGATACTGGGTACTATTTCAAATCCCTGCTCTTGACTGGGGACATCATTTAAATAGCATTGGCTTTACCCTTCCCAAAGTCAAGCCTTTCACATTTATTCTGACCTCAACCAAAGGTCTCCAACCCTCTATTTTTCTTCAGAATATTCTGCACTGAATGGGAAACAATAAAAATCAGATTCTCCAGAAGCCTCAAATCAATGATATGATGAAATCATTTAATCATTAAAGGGGGATACCTGTAACAAAAAATCAGTTTTCTGTGAATGACAAGCCTGAGATGGCTTTTATTCAATGTTAGTGGTTCAGACAGCCCTCTATAAGTAGGGAGCACATATACATGAAATTAAATGCTTGCCTAGGAAATAGCTGCATGTCAATTTTGTGATTAATTAGCTCCACATAAAGGTCACATTATAAATATCATTAAATGTGTTTAAAAAAATTTTGAATGTGGTCCCTTCCAACATGGGGACTCTCAGTTTCTCTGCTCGGTGCTAAGTCACGATTCCATGGGGCTTGCATTCCCTCTCCCCCTTCCTCTTCCAGGATGGTTCTGAGGGCCATGCATTTGCCCTTCAGCAGTGATGAATGGAGTGTTGTGCTAATTCTCGGAGCCACCATCATTCATGTCTCCATCCTCTGTCCAGGCCTTTAATTGAAGCATCCTGGAACTGAAAGCAAAAACTGTATTACAGAGCAAACTTTCATCTTCCTGATTGTAATACCTGACAAAAGGCAGGCGTTTCTATTAATCTCAGGTACCTTCCCTGGGGGGTGAGCGGGGGAGGGAAGAATTCATTCACTTACTGACCCATCGTACACATGCATAGCTCACATCCAGGCGGTATCACATGGAAACAGAATATGTGGCTCTTGGGGTCTATAACTTCAGCCTGAAGAAGCTGAGTTGATGATCATACCACTCCACTGCCACATCCTTAATCAGCCTATTACAAGTATAAATTAAGAATTTTACCAGAGAGAACCTGTGTCCCAGAATTCCTGACTGCCAGGACCCAGATGAGCTCTGCTGAATATAAAGTATTGCAGCATATTCTAGCTCTCTCACTGCAGCCTATTGTAATCCAATTCATGCTCATTTGAATGCCCTGAATTTGTCAGAGTCACCTCTTTTTCCTTTTTGGTTCTTGAAGCGATACTCAAAAGAGGATTTTCAGTTACACAAATTCTATCAAAAGGATATTGACCAAGGAATTATTGTTCAATACATATAATTATCGTGATTTTTGTCATAATTAAGGAAGAGACAGAACAAGTGACTCGCCCATCAGAGCACAATGAAAGCATCAATTTGGGTTACAAGATAGTCCGTTACTGTAGATGATCATGGTTTCTGTTAAGTCTTGGAGCTACAAAGGTTGTAACTTTGCTAGCTGCTACTCCATCAAACTGTTGATAGGAAAGCTTCCAGCCTGGAGGAAAAACGGTAATGCAGCTGCAGGCTGCTTGCCCCCTCTTTTTAAATTGAGACTTTGAAAAAGTCTAGGATCCAATCCAAACTGCAGGAAAAAGGTAAATGACTTCATGTAGTACAGTGCCCACAGACCCGGGAATCCACAATTGTAAGTGTTCGACTGTGATCTATTTTGAATTTGCTGTACGGGCATACCTCATTTTACGATGCTTTGCTTTGTCGTGCTTCACAGATGTGATGTTCTTACACAGCCCTTGACCACGAAAAATATTACCACTCACTGATGGTTCAGATGATGGTTAGTGTATTTTAGAAATAAAGTATTTTAATTAAGGTATGTACATTGTTCTTTTGGACATAATGTTATTAAAAACTTAATACATTACAGTATAGTGTAAACATAACTTTTATGTGCACTGGGAAACCCAAAATACATGGCTCGCTTTAGTTTTGTGATAGTCACTTTATTGTGATGCTCTGCAACCCAACATCTCCGAGGTGTGCTTTGGTGTTGGCCACTGTCTCAGCCGCTGGGGATACCAGATCAAGGAAATACAGTGGGACTTGAGAAGTCTTTACAATCACTCTCACCACACAGAAACAGCAACCCTCCCTCCAGGCTGCCAACACTGGAGGCCACTAACCAACCTCTTTACAGCTGTGGGGACATTGTGAAGGGAGCATAAAGGAAAGGCAGGGTCTTTGCTCCTTCATCTGCCCTGGCTCTCCTTGGACCTCCCTCCTCTGAGTCCACGGTAGAGTCCCATCTAGTCCAAGACTGACTATGAGGGCACAGAGAGAAAAGAGTCATGGGCCTGCTCCTAGAATATTCACAGGCTAGTGTTCCTGAACAGGCAACTTCAAGGTTTCTTTAAGTGGCTTAGGTTTTACTAAGTAAAGGGTCTTCATAGCTATAAGACGGAAAAGAAAACATAATCAACTACATTTTCAGCTAATCAATTTTAAAAAGAGAGTCTGGGTCATAGAGCAAACGCTTTTCTTGTCTGTAGTGCCAGAAACTGATCTTTTTCTGGCAACTGTCCCCTTTTTCTTAAAAACCAAGGACGAATCTCTTCTTTTGATATCTGGGGCAAAACTGGCTACATCACCTCACGGTGGGGCATAGGAAGAGACAGAAGAGATTCCTAGTTGGTGGAAATGGCCAATGAATTTTGAACAGTGGTTTCCTATTTTACCTTTTGATCTCCTTCTTCACAGAAGTTATAGTGTATGTGAGTTATATGTGAGTTGTGTGTGTATATGTGTGTGTGTGTGTGTATAAACAAACAGAGGAGAGAAATTAAAACAAGCTTTTAGAGAGTCTCTACTCCCCCAAGCATCTCCCGGGAGATGAATAAGTCAATTGCAATAATTGCAAAGATAGCATATTATACTTCTTGGCAAAAGTGTTATGTGGGCACTGAGGAGAGTGTGGGAAGTGCTGTCAGATGAAGGTAGAGAAGGCTTCATGGAAGAGGTGATAGCAAATTGACTCTTGAAGGATGGGTAGGGATTTCCACATAGCTTAGGGGTTTACGATCATTCCTGTTCTGCCTAGGTGAGTGGTTCTCAAACTTTGGCACGCACGAAGTCATGGAGAGCTCGTTAACGCACAGACTGCTGGGCCTCACTCCAGGATTTCTGATTGAACAAGTCTGAAGTGGGCCCATGAATTTTCATTTCTAAAAAGTTCACAAGTGCTGCTCATGCTGAGAACTGGGGGCTTAGGTGCAGGGTGGGATAGGATATGCTGGGAAATAGGCAGGGCCTGGATCCTAAGGGACCCTGGGGCCCATGCAGAGACTACTCACTATCTGGACAGTAATGATCCATGGACAGGTTTTAAGCCACAAAGTGCCATAATCATATTTGTGTTTTGAGAGGGCAACTCTGGTAGAAGTGTAGGAAGAAAGTGTAGTTGTACCATGGTCCTAGTCAGCCACTCAGGAAATGATGAAATTAGAATAAAAGCCCTGGGGAATGATGGGAATGTTGAGAGGGATCTGAGGTTTCTTATGTGAAGGCGAGAACAAAAGCCTGGTCTCTGGAGCTGCCTTCTCAAAGGGGGGAAATGAATCAATTTTCTCCTTTGCCTCTAGAAATTTATATTTGTTCTCATCCCTCATTAAATATGCATGGCGTATCTTCTGGGAAAAGACACACAGATTTTAGCATCATTTACTTAACTGCTATAGTTTGTTCATTCTCTTTCCCCAAGAAAAAGGGAAGCGTCCAAGAGTGCCCCTGTGGGTGCTCCACACGCACACGTTTCGCACAGAAGCCTGGGTTAAGGGTGCGTAGGAAACGACAGCGGGAGGGCTGGGGGGAGCCTGTGTGATCATAGTTTGGGCTAAGGCAGACCAGAGAAGGCTGGGATAACACAGGCTAGTGATGAAGAGAAGGAAGGAGTGGTAGAAATACCAAAAGTTGGTGCATCTTCAGGGAATGGAATGAGGACTTATGGGAAGCTTAAGAAATACTCGGTAGGTGACTGAATTTCCTGTAGAATATGCTAGATGAGGTAAATATAAAATATTAGCAGTGGCATTAATAAAAGTTAATATTACTGATGGTTACTGTCTTGGTCTGGGTTAGATCAGAAGCAGAACCTGAGACAAAAGTTCACATACTGGTTGATTCAGGATAGGGGACCCAAGAGAGTAGGTGTGTGGAAGTGGGGAGTGGTTTGGGAGTGGTAAAAGCCAGTCCCAGGCAGCAGGATAAAACTGACCCCTGCTCGTTCCTCCCATAGAATCTACCTGTAGTTTGCGAAATACGTCTCAGAACCGTCCCCCCGGGGAAGGAAGAGGGCAGGGTTCAAGCACAGACCACTTTCTCCTAGTGATCAAGGGCTGACCCAATCGATGTTAATCTCTTGCATTTCTGAGTCGCATGCACAGGTGTGCCTCCTGCAGCTACCAGAGGAGCCCTGGGAAGGTCATGAGGATGGTAAGGAGCCTTTAGGTTGCCCCTGCGCCATGTGTCAGCTTTGGAGGTGAGGCCAAAGCGTATGTGCTGGTATGTGAAGCGTCCAGTATACTTTCAATGGGCCAGGTCCTGAGCTGAGGGCCTTGCATGTGTTCTTTTATTTACTCCATACAACAATCCTCTGAGGCAGGCATTGCTACCCCTGCTTATGGATGAGAAAATGAGGGCTAGAGACCCAAGATGAGACAGCTAGAAAGTGGCAGTGAGAACTCAAATCAACTTCTTTCTGGCTTCAAAGCCCAATCTTAACCACAATATTAGACTGTACCCAACACATTAAGCTAGATGGTAACTCATAAAGTCAGTTCAGGAAGCCATATCAACAGAGTTTAAGATGCCTGTTAATGTTATTTTTATCCTAGAAATCTAACTTAAGGAAATAATCAGAAATGTGCACAGATTGATATTTATCCCAGTCTTCTTTATAACGGATAAGATAGATGGATTAGATAGATAGATAAACAGATGTGTGTGTGTGTGTGTGTGTGATGGAGAATCATGCAATTATATAAAATGATGACTATAAAAACAATATAGAAATATTTATGATACGAGGTAAAGAAAACAATATAGCCTACAGAGCATATAGTGTGAGCTTAACGGCAAACCAAATATAAATACATAGAAAAAAAGACTGAAAGGATAAATCAAAAATGTTAAAGTAAATGATGAAATAATACTAATTTAAATTTTTTCTTTATCAATATTTTTTACATTTTTTACAAAAACATCTATTTCTTTTCTGATCAGTGACATTTTTATGTTAGTTTAACATGCAGTGAGTAAAGTGACTGTAACCCACCACGGGCTTCTCACTGATGCCCCAGATCACCCTCCAGCACTGAGTTGGGTAGTCTGTCCTGTCCTGTACCCATCACAGCAGCTGCTGTCACTGATGTCACTGAGGAAGAGTCCTTTATGGCTAAGAGAAGGCTGTGTGTCCTCACAGAGTCTCTTCCAAAACACTGTGCTGAGACCCTAGAGCTGTGTCTCTACTCCTAGGCTCCAGCGATGTCTCTACCACGCCAAGATGGGCATCACTGCAGCCTGACCACTGCTCTCTGGGTCCACAGCAAGGCGAACGTCCCTGGAAAGCTTGTGCTTGAGAAGAACTTAGCTGGGGGCAGCCCTGGTGCAGGTCTAGCCTGGGAAGATGGGCATTCTGTCCTGGGTGAGGCTAGAACTCCTGCATTCCCTAAAGGCCCCAGAGTCTTTCTGGTACCTAGAGAAGATGAGAATGTGGGAGAGGAAAAGGGGCATCGTATCTATACCATCTCAACATTTACTAATACCTCCAGTAATAGGTCTATTTTTACACCCTAGACTGCCCAATTTTCTTCACTCCCAATGAAGAGATTCTTCTATCAACAGGTTTTCCCACTTCTGAGCCGGCCAGTAAGTCCCTCCCTGCATTGTGCTTTTTTTAGGGCCAAAGGTGCCCCTTGCCACATGTCTCTCATAATTGCTGTGTGGCCATTTCCATCATTACTTTATCTTTGGAGTCTCTTCTCCCTACTTTTCTTTGGGGAATAATTCCTGGAGACCCAAAGCTAGAAGAGCACTATATTCAGAATGGTCATGGTCCAATGCTTCACATTAACGTTCTAAAAGGCCACATGGTTCTCTTTTGTCCATTAATATGAGCAGTCAGAGCTATTTTGGGAAAAATGGAGCTGCTTGGCAGGGTGCCCAATGGAAGAGACAAGGCTTTAAATTCTGGCTATAACTTGAAGAATAGTTGCTGTTCTCTGTCACTCTATATTATCAGATATCAAGAGATAGTTTGATGAAAGCCATTTGAAGGAAATCTTGACACCAATGTTTTGCTATTTTAGTGGTTGTACAGTATATTTAAAAGAGCATTCCTATATGTCTACAGAATTTTATACACCATAAAGGAGACAAGAGACCAAACTACCCAGCAACCTTGGCAATGACGTGATGGTAAATGTTTCACAGTCAGTTTTCAGAGAGGGTGAAAAGCCCTGATTTGTAGCATCTGCCAATCTCTATGGTATGAATACTCTTATTGTGCCTATTTTAAGTTACCAATAGCTTTAAAACTGGGCTACACAATCATTGACATTGGACAGTCAGCTTTCAGAAGCTGATCTGAGCCAGCTTCAACACGCAACTGGGCAGGCCTACGTGACTTCGAGTCCATAGCCAGATGCACCTGCCTGAAACAAGCTTTGAAGAGAGAAGAGAGAAATACCAGGAAGCAAGCTTCACATGCACCCTATCTTTTTTGCAAAGTGGCAGAGGAAGTGTCCTGTTTGGAGGGTAAAAGACATGATGGTTATAATGTTTGGTCCCAGCACCAGCAGCATGAGTTGCCATGTACACGCCCGTAGTGGCGGCAGTGGGAGAATCGTTCCTGACCTCGGAGCATCCTGCCCTGAAGTTCTGTGAACACTTCCACATTCTTTAATAAGTTACTTTCATGCATTGAATGAATAGAGTGGATTCTCTTATTTGCAAATAAGAGGCCTAACTGATTCTGTCTGATACAGAGATAGAATTAAATATTGCTTCCATGAAATTTGTCTTTAGAGTTTGGTTTTCCCCATGGGCATGAGTCCAGGTTTCATTTAATCCCCTGTGCCCCCCATTGATAGCAGTGGTGGACAGAAATCATCTCAAACTTGGGTTACTCTGCAGCTCAAGACGTAGGAAGAGTGCAGCTGTATCATGCAACGAAGCATCTAATAAGAGTCCCACAGAGGTCCCAAAGAGTGAGGAGTAATTTACTCTACCTCAGCAGTGCCAGTTCTCAATCTACCAAAAAAAAACTACAGAAAAACTCATCTGAAGAGCAACACAGACACGATACACATTACCTCTCATGTATATTTTGATAACCTCTAACAAACAATTAATCCCTCAAACATAAGAGATTGTTCCAGCGCTTTGTGGGGTAGCCTCCACCCTACCTGAAATCTTGGTAAAAATTATTTTTGCCTTGCCAGATCTCCTGAATCAGGTTCTGTGGGGGTAAAGACCAGGAATTTACATTTTCAACTTGTGCTTAAAATATTTGAGAACAAAACATATTTTATGACCAACACCACAGAAAAGGGAACCCCCTCAAAAAAAAATGTTAAAAGGCTTAACAGAAAACGCTAGATATATAACTCAACTTACTACTCGGATCTTTACGAAAGCCCACATCTCTTTGTAAATCATGTATTCATTAATTCCTTTTACACAAGTCCCTTCATCAAACAATTCTGAGGTCTGTGTTGTTGCTTTGTGTACACTCATATTCAACAGGACATGACAGATGCAAGGGGTGTGTACATGTTATCAGGCCAGTGCTCTCTTTCTTTTCAAAAGCAGTATCTGGAAGTTTGGGAATTGCAGAACCCAACAGAGGCAATCACTGCCTAGGGATTTCGGGAGTCAGCTATCTTTTCCTTCATGCTCTTTATCTTTTTTCTCCAAACAGCAAGAGCATGGATTCTTTACACGTGGGTAAAAATGGAATGCAGAAAGCTTCTCTTCCAGCCCTGGCTGGTGTAGGTCAGTGGATTGAGCACTGGCCTCAAACCAAAGGATCACCGGTTCGATTCCCAATCAGGGCACACGCCCAGGTTGCAGGCCAAGTCCCCAGTAGGGGGGCTCCTGAGAGGCAACCACACATTGATATTTCCCTCCCTCTCTCCTTTCCTTCCCCTCTCTAAAAATAAACAAATAAATAAAATCTTAAAGAAAAAAAAAGGTACAATGAACCAAGAAGTATTTATTCAAGAAAAGTAACTGAATATCAGTAACAAGGAACACCTTGTGGTGTTCACACTTGTCCTATTACCACCCTTGTCTAAATCAGAGGTGGTACTATTATTTGTTGAACAAATGAATGCAGTGCACTTTGATTGATTAAGCATCAATTGGTTGTGGGGTGCTCTCAGCTTATAAGTTCGAATAGTAATTTTTTATGTAATTATTTCTATTATTTTTCTCATGAAAACCACTTGCTCTCACCCTGTAATCAGGACACTATTTGGGTTTCTTTCTGAACCTGTGTTACCCCAACTGCAATTCTTTGATCCCAAATAAATATTGTTCCCTCTCATTGCAGTTTTAAAAAAAAATTATTGTTTTTCAATTACAGTCGTCCCCATTTTTCCCCATCAGCTTTTTAACTTCACGTTAACATACCAAAAGATGCTCTTATCAACCCTATAGCTCAGAAAATTACAAGTTTTAGAAGCTCTGTGCTAGGAGCTGGAGGCAAAGACCAATCATATATTTCTTATTATATCGCAATATCGTAGAGGCACATCAATTCTTTCACCAAAGAGAGAAACTAAATTCCATGAAGGCAGAACTGCACTTCGCCAGGCCTGGGGTTTGGTGCATCGCAGGCATGCAGTGCGTGTTTGATGTAGATTTACCTATCGATCAACACAGAGCACATGCAGAGAGCCTCAGCAAAAACCAAAGCGGAGCAACACTGGGTGGCCAAACTGCTCATCGATCTCAATAGACACACAAATGAATTAATGTAAATATTCCACATCAAATGTACAATTCAAGGCTATAGGCCTTTACCCTCATGTATGGAAAGGTGTCCATTGGTGCTTGTGATGAGTCAGAGGAAATGAAGGTAGAGAGATAAGTTAATACAAAAGTTACCCAACATCTGTTTATTCCTACCATTGGTTTCCACACCACCACAGTACCTTTGAACAGAATCGCTAATAAAGGAGGAGGGAAACCATCCCCTGACTTTCCCCTCCTTCTTCTTCCCTCTGCCTCCTGGGAGCCTTGATAACAAGCTGGCAAGAACCAGAAGAAGAATGAGAATAAAGGGAGTGAATAATCCATGCGTCTCAGCTCTCAGTTGTCGAGCACTGTCAGTTTCTGACAAAAGATCAGAGTCATGCCCAAGGCTTAAGCAACCTGACGTGCCAGTATTCGGGATTCTGTATCCCCAGTCCTGGTCCCCTTGCTCAGGAAGCTTCCCAACACTGGCTGCCTGTACACCTAAGAACCAGACTACAATGGGAGGTTGGGCCCAAGTGTTGTACACACCTGGACAGCTGTTGAATGTGACCCTGAGCAGTAAGATGCAAAAGATAGCCCCTGCTGTACTTTTCAATGGAAATGCTCCTGTTTGATCTGTTTCAGTGCAGACTGCCTTTTCTACAAGCCTGTCATTGTATGTGATGCCTCTATTACATGCACAGCTTCTGGTACAATGGACAAGGCTGAATCCCTGCCCAAAATCAAAATATGCCAAAGATGATCAAAATATGAAGCAGTGCTTCAGCTGTGGTGGAGAACAACTCGGATGCACAGATATCTAACTCTACTCTTCCTTTGCCTCTGTCTTTAATTTTCAAATGTACTGCAGCAGCCTAACTGAATGCAACACCACCACCTTCCTCCCTGCTCTTCAAAACCATTTTCACTGCCAAAACTCACCCAGATTTCATTACAGCATGCAATGCTATCCATTGGATTCCAGCAGAAAGGCAATGGAAACATAACATGACATCTTCCACTCCCAAAGAGTCCAGGGAAAGCTTTGCTTCTCTGACAAATGTTTGCTTTCAGGCACTCCCAGCATCCCCAGGTGGTTCACATGCACACCCCATTGGAGAGTGGCACTTTCCAGTCTACAGCAGCTGCTCCACTGAGCCATCTCAGAAGGCTGCCTCAGTTAAAAGCCAGTTTTTTGTGGCAATGCCCACAGATTAATAAAGCACGTGCAAAGAGACAGCCCTCCCAATAATTACCCTATTTTTCTATTGCAGATCTTGGAAAATTGTGCCTGACCCAAGACTGCTTGCAATTCTGGATCCTCTAATCAACACAATGCGAGCGAGTAAAGTCTTCTGTTACAAATATTAGGTTTCTTTCTTAAAGCACAGGTGAAAAACACAGGACAGAATAATTTATCCCAGCTAAATGTGAATGTGCTTCTCTGTCTGAGCTGGAAGGCACCAATGGGATGGCCATCAAAGCTCCCAACTAGAATGAGTCCTCATTTGGGGAGAGGTAAGACAAGGACTGATGTTAGGTTGTCTCTAATCAGTATGTGGGGAGGCGCAAGAGAAAAAGGATTGATAATGTTCCTTGTTGGTGCTGATTCCTGCAGCTGTTTAAATAATATGTTTCTTACTATAAAAGTTATTCATGCTCACTGCAGAAATACAAACAAGCATAGGAAGAAAAATAATCCACTTATCAAAGGTAAATTTTTAGTGAAATTCCTTCTTTCCATTCATATGTGTTTGTGTGTGTGTGTGCGTGTATTTTCTGTTGTGAGTACTACTGTGCAACTTACAGTTTTACTTAATAAAACTGCTATAATATTAATAATATTCTTGTACATCTTTTAAAAGACCACATTTATGGGTACAAAAATTAGCTGACAATGATTGAACCAGGAACCTTGCTGAATTAGCAAGTTAAAAGATAAATTGAGGCATTTAAAAATATTTAAGAGTTTATTTGAGCAGAAATCAAATCAAATCAGGCAGTGCCAAACTGGTAGCTAGGGATGCCCTACCAATAGAAGCTGAAAGAGAACTTTAGAGAGAAAAGATGAAAGCAAAGTGAGTGAGTTATTGATTGGCTCTCGTTTAAAGCTTCATCGGCTGTCTATGATTAGCTTTCCTTAGGTTTCCGTTTAACTTTAGGCATTAACAGGCTTAGATCTCACTTGGTTACATAGCTACCATGGGGCTACAGCCACATCAGTCTAATGGCATTCTCGTTTAATTAATTTAACACTTTCTTAATCTTCACAAGGACGTTCTAAGTTAGGTACTATTATGTTTTACGATTTTAGAAATGAGGAAGCAGAAGTGTAGAGATAAGCTATGTGATACCTCTTTTCTGCTCCTCCTTCCCTTCTCCTCCTCCCCCTATACTTTCCTCAAACCAAGCAGACAGGAGGCAGCTCCCATTACCTGCTCATATCTCTGCAAACCAGCCCCAGTGCACCCTGTGAAACAGGTCGCACCCAGGCAGATCTCCCAGGACCTGCTCCGTGGGGCAGAGCACGTGTGCAGGTAACAGAGACTCGGGCTCCCAACCACCACCTCCTGGCACGTCTCTGCCCTGTTTCCGCACAGTGTTGGACCCAGACTCAGTTTTAATATTCATGTGGGTGACACATGGCACTATTTCCTGTGCAGTGTTCCCTGGGAGTCATTTTTAAATCATATTACATGGCCTCTACTTCAATCTTGCGGAGAGCAGGAATCATATTCACCATGCTTTCTCTTGTTTTATCACCTCTTATTAAAGAAAGTGTTGAATGTTTATCTCTTGTTTTGAGTTATTTTTCTTCCATGTCTGTTCTCTTTCTCTTTATTTTCATTACTACTATGTCTCTGTAAGATACATGTGTCCTCCCTTCTTCTTTTGTTCCCTTTGTTCACTGCACCTCTCCCCCACCTCACCCCGGTACCTTCCACCACCTAATGGTTTCTCGGACTCAATTTCTATAAATATCGCTCTCATATAGAAATTCCCCCTCCTTCCCCAAGCTTGCTCCTTCAAGGTTGCTCTTGCCGTAAGGAGGAGCCAGTGACACCAAAATTGACAAATTCCCACTCTATATAACAAAGAGATGGTGGGAAATTATCCCCTCTAGAAGAACCTGCTAGCGGCTGCCACACAAGCACACATTCCCCTGGCCAAGTGAAAGCTGTTTACCTGACTTTGAATCTGTCCGCATTCCAGCTACACTTGCTCCCAATACAACCAAAACCAATACCATATTGTTATGCTAAAGGGTCTTTCCTTGAGCCTCCCCTCTCAGTCAGCATTTTGCTCCACAACAGATTATACTTCACAAATGCGAAGATGAGTAATTTGTGCAGAGAGGTTACCGTGCACCCTGCAGGTACCATCTGGAGTCAGCCCTGCTCAGCTTTCTGACAAAGGCCAAGGTACTTTCACTGCAGTCAAAACTTGGAGCTAGAAGTCAGGCTGCTTAATTTCACTTGTCACCAGTAACTCAGGTTTAGGAGTCAGAAAATTGCAAGCAGTTTAGAGTAAGGAGGGGGCAGTATGAAACGCCATTCATTCTGCCTTCTGGGCTGCCTCTCCAGCAAGGCTTTAGGGAGTACTTATTTTTCAGTTTTATTATATCCCCTTCCCACTCCAGTATCTCCAGTTCCTCCTGTCTTTTCTCTGTGGCCCTGCCTGCCCCCCCCCAATTTTCACATGTGTGCACACTCACAGACACACGCACATATACATCCCCAATGAAAATATATACCCAAGAGTCCAAGGATTTTCAAAACGAACTCACTGATAGAAACCAAGAGCTGTTTATTAATAGGTCTTTTTGTTGTCATTGCTTTTAATTTGTACCACAACATAAAATAAAGAAGATAATTAAAGACAAGTAGAGGTTATAATGAGGACAAATCTCTACATATCTGGTGAGACGTGACCACTGAAAATCTCAGAGGACTGGACAGCCCCATGGAGCTGGTCTCCATAGGTCTGTTGCTTTAGGGTCCTGAGGTGTTGGCAACATCACCTGAGAATAATGAATGATCCAAGACTGTAAGTTGTGGGTACTCACTAGGTTTGCTTTCTAGAAGTAAATCCAATCTGGATCTGTCCTCTAATGGTAACATGGGGGAGCTATTTCAACAGACATTAGTGTTGCAGTGAATAGTAAAAGGCTCCCATTTGAATAATATAAAATCAAAATCAAGTTGCTGCTTTATCTCAACACACAGTCTCTAACTCAAAGCTAAATGATAGTGGTACAACTCTGCTTTTCACTGAGCTAGTAAAGAATCTGCATGATTTTCTCAAGGATGACAGAACCATGAAAAATAGGTCAGAATGCAAATATTTCTCACTTAAGACTGAGTGCACAAGATTAAGACAAAGTCTATGGGGGAATCAGAAGAAGCATTGATTTGGGAAGATGTCAAGCAGGTAGGAGAGAGAGGGAAGTTTTTAAATAGTTACTGCTAGCTATAAAAACAAGTGAACTGTAAATTCTTCTGACTGTAGGTTTCCTAAAACAGCAGAGATAGAAATATTCCTATAATCCTAATACGGGTAAAGTCACTCCAATAAATACTTCTTAAGGGAATTGATGCATTAAGAGGAAGCATTTGCAGACTAAAAGCCACATAATACACAGAGGTTGCATCCTGACAGAATACTTGTTAAAAGAATCCATTTGCAGTTCCAATATTTAGGGTCAGTAATTTCTCAGAAAAAGGTTAATGGAAACAAAACAGAATCCAGGCACCTTCTCCCCACTAGTGTACCAAAATATATAAGCAAAAATAAACCCTTAGAATATCCTCGGGCTATAGAATGCAAAATTATTGTAACATTGCATTGCGTAGAATTTGTGATCAATACGATGGAGAAAAGAGGGAGGCTGGATGTAGGGATGCATTTATGTGTGTGATTGAGCAGGTGGATAAATTACCTCTGGTCATTTCCAGCCTGAAGTTGCAATGAATGATTTCATGTTTGAAGGCAGAGATTATGGATGTGAATCAACCAAGTGGTGACTGGATGCAGCTATGGAAACTTTCTCAAATCAGCTTCCAAACCTGAAGCTGCTCTGAAAATTTTATAAATGTGTCACAGACCTACAGACACCAAGGCGAAAGAATGAAGCCATAAAACCTAATGGTCATGGTCTAGTCTTCCTGTCTGGAGAGGGAAACCTGATCTGGGCAGCAGTATTCTAGAAAGGTTGGGTTTCAGGGCCCACAGCAACAGTGGAACATCACAAACAGTGACAGTCCCAACAGCCCAAGAGAAGAATCAAGCAAGAGAAGATGTCAAGAGGTAGTCTAGAAACACAAGGAGGACATAGGAGCCTTGTGGAACAGGAAGAAGGAATATGAGGCTAGATGGAGTCCTTCAGAAGGGGATGTCAAAGCTATTCCAGCTCAAATGACTTTAGAAAATACACCACTGCATTTAACGAGCCCTAAGGATACCCACACAAGTCAGCCGCAGCAGGTTTTTCATGTTCTTTGGCTGAGGGTTGTGCGTGGTCTAGGCTTACCGGGAACGGCTTTCAGTGAGGTCTCACTGCCTGCCAGTGTCAGGGAAAACTGTTCTGCAGACAACCTCTTAGTTACTGTCTTCATTGCAACCCTCCATCCTCATCAAACCACTCAGAGAAATAATATTTAGTAAGGATTGATGGATTTCAAATTGTATTGTTCAATTAAATTATAAAATCAGAAAGTTACACTAAGGACCGTTTTGGAGTACATGGTGCTCACGCTCTCCTCACCTCAAAGTCCTTTAACTGAAGAGCCCTGCGGTATCACCCTATTACCCACCCGCTGACAGTGTAAGAAGAAATCATGTGAAAAGTATCATTGTGTTAATGTAAGGATATTATCTATTACATTACGCAGTATTCTCCTCTTGAGTCCCCAAGGGACATAACTCCTGATCTTAGTATTAAGAATTATTATAGCTCTCCTAGCACCTGGCATGTTTTTATATTATAGACACTAGATCATACAACTGGTCCTGTTTCCCTACTTGCATTAGCTGCTAGGAAGTTCTAAGCCAGATCCGTGCCCTCACTCAAGACTTGCTATTACCCTGGCTTCATTCCATTTTTTCCTTTTCAATTTAGCTATGTTTTATTTTTTATCCTATAAAATTTTGCATTGTTTAAAACTCTTATTGTGCAAGATGAGGCATAAACACATACATATATAAATTCATACATACAGACTTAAAAGTGCCCTAGTTAAAAGGGTGTTTTGTATTATGTAGATTTTTCCACAATAAATAAATAAATAAATAAATAAAGTGCTATGGCCAAATTGCAAATACAATGCAGGTAATAATGGTTTCATGTACGTATAATTGAAATTAGTGAAATTCCTCTCTGTTAAAATTATTTCTTCTGAATATTTATAAGTAACCCAGTTTTCCTGCTTTACATTCTCATTGAGTTTATTCATTTTCAACTTGCCAAAAACCCGAATTTCTTTATTCCCCATAGAGGAGGCAAGCCTTCCAATTTATGTGGAACAACTTCTCCATCTATTGGCACAATTTAATATTGCAAATAATATCTGAAATAAAATGTTTCCTTATTACTCTGTGAAGATTTTTCCCCATTCAGTGTCTTAGGAAGTTCCCACTGTCAAATATTAAATACATCTCTGCTGCAGTAAGCGCTTTACCTTCAGGGATTAAAAAACCTATAGAATTTAAATCCACGTCATTACCACTGGGCTAATACTGACCAATACTGACTACTGAGATGGAACCAGTCTCACTACTCCTCACCTACAAATAAATCTCTACTTTTTTTTTTTTTTGGTAGTATTGGTTTAGTGGTGACAAAGTCCTTTTTCTGGTCTGAGAAGCTCTCTATCTGTCCTTTGATTCTAAATGATAACCTTACTGGGCAACCGTGGTAATAGTTTCTTGATTTCATCACTTTGAATGTTTCTTGCCAATCCTTTCTGTTAAGAAATTAGCCACCAGTCTTATAGGAGCTTGCTTGTAGGTAACTAACTGCTCTTCTCTTTCTGCTTTTAAGATTCTCTACTTTTGGATAAACACTTGCCTTTATCTGAGTAGGCAATCCCACTTTCTCATAAACAAAATACATCTCCCCTAAAATATTTTAAGGCATAAAATATTATCAAAATCCCTGTCATGTGGCAATCTCTATATGATTCTGTATGTCTACTGCAAATTTATTCGTATGTACACCCCTTGAATTATTACCCCACAGATCTGAGCTTAAAACCCATTCTTCCATTTATAAAAAGTGTGCAGCCTTAAGCAAGTTATTTTTACCTTTGTAACATTCTTTTCTCATGTGTGCATTAAAATAATGCTGATTACCTTGTAGGACTACTTTGAACACTAAATAATATTTTTTAAAATATCTAGCACTGAGACTTCTGGTCAAGATGGCAGTGTAGGTAAACACTGTGCTTACCTCTTCCTATGACCACACAAAATTATAGTTAAACTACAAACAATCATCATTGAGAAATTTCTGAAGTCTAGTTGAACACAAGTCCTATAACTAAGGATTTTTTTAAACCACGTTGAGACTGGTAGGAGAGGCGAGATGCAGAACAGGCAGATCCCTTACCCACATGTGAAGGTTAAAATATGAGGACATCTTGGCTGTGGAGATCTCCCATAAGGATCAAAAGGGTCCCAGCCTCACACCAGGTTCCCCAGCCCAGGGTTCCAGGGCCAAGAAGAGAAGTCTCTGTAACTTCTGGTTTGAATACTATGCAGGAAGAAGCCAATGGGAGAAGAAGAAAAAATAAGAATTACCGTATTTTGTCATGTGTAATGCGTACTTTTTTGCCTAAATTTTTGAGTGAAAAATAAGGATGCACATTACATGGGTATCATGATTATATATCGTGGGTATTAATAATTGGCATAATAATCTCATGTATAATGTGCACAAAAATGTGGGTGTGCACTAGGCATGGTAAAACACAATAAATAAGAAGCCAATTAAATTAAAATAGGAAATCATTAGAGAAAAATCAATAAAGCCCAAAGTTGGCTGTTTGAAAAAATCAATAGCATCAGTAAGCCTCTAATCAGGCTAACTACACAAAAAAGAGAGGAAACCCAAAAATAAAAGAGGGGACATCATGATAGCTCTCATGGGCATTAAACGATAACAAGGGAATACTATCAACACTTCTATGTCCATAAATTTAATAGCCTAAATGAAATCAGCCAGTTCTTTGCATGACACAATCTGCCAAAGCTCATCAAAAAATACATTATCTAAATAGGTCTATGGATATTTTAAAGATAAAATAAAAAATTAATAACCTTCCAAGATAGGAAGCACTATGTTCAGATGGGTTCATTGGTGAATTCTACTAAACATTTAAGAAATAAGTTTTACCAACTGTCTACAATCTCTTTCAGGAGACAAAGCAGGGAGAATACTTCCTAACTTATCACATGAGGCCAGCATTCTCCTGAAACCAAAACCAGGCAAACGCATTACAAGAAAACTACAGACGAGTATCTCTCATGAACACAGACACAAAAATCTTCCATAAAATATTATCAAATCAAATCCAACAATGTATAAAAATAATTATAATTGTTAATAATTATATACTATGAGCAACTGGGATTTATCCCAGGTGTGCAAGGCTGGTTCAACGTTCAAAAATCACTTAATGTATATAATCCATCACATCAACAGGCTAAAAAACAATTACAAAGTTATATGAATAGATGTAGACAAAGCATTTGACAAAATCCAATATCCATTTGTGATTTTAAAAACTCAGAAAATTAAGAATAGACAGAAGCTTTCTCAACTCAATAAAGAATATCTATAGAAGAACCTAGAGTTAACAGCATACTTAATAAAGTGTTTCCATTAAGATTAGGAACAAAGCAAGGGTGTAACCTCTTACCACTGCTTTCAACATCTTACTAGAAGTTATAGCTAATCCAACAAGATAGGAGAAGGAAATAAAAAGTACACAGATTGGGAAGGAAAAAATAAAACTTTGTTTGCAAATTACATGGTTATTTATGAAGAAAATCTGAAAGAGTCAACAGAAAGAAAGAAAGAAAGAAAGCAAGCCCTAGAACTGATAAACCATTGTAGCAAGGTTGCAGAATACAAAATTAATATATGAAAGTCAATCACTTTCCTCTATACAAGCAATGCCAAGTGGAATTTGAAGGAACACTTACCCTTTACAACAACATGGATGGACTTGGAGAATATTATGCTAAGCAAAATAAACCAGTCAAAGAAAGACCAAGGCCATATGATTTCACTCATATGTGGAATCTAATTAATTAAATAAACTGGTAAATAAAATAAAACCAGATGTATGGATACATGGAACAGGTTGACAGGTCTCATAGGGGAGGGGTATGGCAAGGACTGCCAGTGAAATATTATAAAATTTAAACATAAATTGTCTATTACCCATGTTAAGCAAATAAAATGTTCTGCTCCAAAGTTTTTAAAAATAATCTCAAGGATTACATATCATTGTGCCGCTGGAGAACATCTTGCCGATGAATTAGCCAGATCCAAATTCATAATGACAAAAAAAATTTAAGAAAAATTTGACTAGAACTTTATCCTCCAACCCAAGTAATACTTATACCTTTTTTCCCAAAGAGCTAAACAGCTTTTTCCAGCTTTACCGAGGTATACTTAACAGATTAACTATTGTATATATTTAAGTTATATAATATTATGATTTGTAATATGTATATAATGAGAAATTATTTCCATGACCAAGCTAATGAATATACCAATCACCTCAATAATTTCCTTTTCTGTGTGTGTTGTGAGAACCCCATGTCTACTCTAAACAAATAAAACTATAAGACATTGATGAAAAAATCTGAAGAAGATACAAGTAAATGAACAGCTATCCTGTGTTTACATATTGGAAGAATCAATATTGTTAAAATATCCATACTACCAAAAGCAATCTACAGATTCAATCCTTACCAAAATTCCTGTGGTATTTTCACAGAAAAAGAAAAGGTAATCCTCAAATTCATATGGAACTGAAAAAAAAACTTCAAACAGCCAAAGCAATCTTGAGAAATAACAACAAAAAAATGGTATCATACATCCTAATTCCAAACAATATTACAAAGCTATAGTAATCAATACAGCATAATACTGGCTAATATTTACATTCTAAAAAGTCAAGTTTTGAGTTTGCTCTTGCCTTCTTAATGTCATGTAATAACTATCCCAGTGTTTCATACTTCCAAACCAGGCATGTCAATAATCACATTTCTTTCCAAAGTTCCTGACACAGAAATGCGGGCTTTCAGTTACAACTATAATTTCTATCAAGGCTAAATCAGGAATATTTTGGTCTTATAATTTATTTACAAATTAATGTTCAAGAAATATAAATTTCAATGAGTAAAAACTATTAATTCTACCATTGAATAAACAAAAGTTTAATAGTAATATCCAGTATTGTTAAGGATCTTAAAAAACAGTTATTCTGCCTCAACCAGTAGAAATTTAAACTAATACACGTTTTCTGGAGGACATTTTGGAAATATTTTTAAACTTTTAAGAATGCTCAAACTCTAACTCAGAAATTCATCTTCTAGGAATTTGTGCTAAAGAAATAATTAGAAATATGGTCAAAGTTTTAAGCCTAAAAATGTTAATCTATATAATGAAAAAAAGGAAATTTTTAAATAACTGAAAATGGGAGAAGATCAATGGTTAAGTAAAATACAATCTACTGATTGATGCAATATTATGCAATAATACAAAAATCATATTTTCAATTAACAATTAATTTTAATGGCCTAAGATAAGTTTTTGATGTTATGTCTTAGGAAACATGCAACATAGGAAATTACCTATTGTTTGCTCCCGACTTTTTGAGATAGGACAGAAACAATAGAATTTAATGTATTAACAGTGATGTCATCCATGGATGGTAGGATTATGGGTAGTTTTTAATGGGGGTGGTTGTTAATATGCACACATGCATGTGTGAATAGGGAGTATTTTCAAAGCTTTTTTGCCATGAACACGTTTTATTTTTATAATGATAATGAAACTGATGTACAGAAATGTTCTTAGTTTAACCTTTGTTTAAAACCACTTTTTTAAAATTTCCTGCACAGCAGTAAATGTCTCCAAAAGTTGCAAAAACAACTTAGATAATGAGCAGTTTATTTTCAATAATAACATATTGGTCTACTTGGGGAATTAGCTCATAGAACTTTTCCCTATGGCAAAACAGAAATGTCATACACAGAGTCATTACAGGGTTTATGCTAACTCTGGCATTTTACATACTTGAGCTCATTATTATTCTCATTAATTTTATGATTGTTAATAGCACTTCTATTTATATGATGACTTAACCTTTCCAGATTTCAATCAAAGATTTGAAAACTTAATGAAGAATATTTCTAGAATGTAAGAGGGCATATATCTCAGTGATTTTTCCCAGTGGGGAGCATATTTTGATCCTCAATGTTTTTAAATGATTGTGTTGCCTAACCAGAGAAAAGTCGAGAAACAATGATCAGTAAACTTATAAAAATCATAAATGACTAATTGGTTTTCATAAAAATGTGTATGAATATCAAATATGCATATGAAATGAAAACAACATATGGGGGTATTTTCTAGATCTTCCCTTTTATGTACATACTCTCACACTATGCAAGGAGTAACAACTTTTCAACAAGACACTTATTTTTAGCAAAAGCTGTCCTAGGGTTAAATTTGAGCAAATAAATTATAAAATTCAGAAGGATAAAGATATAGAAGTTTCTCTGTTTTAATCGTTGAGAATGCAGCAAAGGCGCCACTGTTCGCTCTTGCCAACAAACGGCTTCCGCTGCCATGGGCAACCACGATGTCCTCGGGCACAGAGTTGTTCATTAGTTCATGTCGGCTGCGTTTGTGTGTAGTTTGAAGTGTTTACAAGCATTATTAAAGCCAATATATATGATAAGCGTAAGCCAGTAAGAACTACCGTATCTTCCATTGTGTTCCGTATTTTAGAGCAGTTTTTAAAGCATGATAATACCTATTGTTTAAAAGAGCCATCTGATGTCAAAAATCAGAAAATTTGCCAAAGTACTCTTTGGCCGAGGCTGTGGTGAAGTAGGCACTCAGCAGTGGAAATGCGTAACAGTCACACCTACAGAGACATTACCCACAGAGATTATTAAATATTTACCTCTCAGCTCCAAGTATTTCCTTTTATGCTCTGCTTCTCGATGCCGGGACCAGGAAACTCCAACCACTTTTCTGTTTGCCAGGTGGTTCTAGGTTAGAATACGTCAACCTAGAGGCCAGAGAAAGCGAAAGGGACTTGCTCTCTCCTGTCTATTTCCTGGGGGCTTCCTGTCAGCTTTTAGTTTTCCGCATACCTACAAACTCCTGTTCCCCACAGAGACCCCAGAATCAGGCGGCCACTCCTTCTTCAAGATCTGAGTCCCAAGCCCACAGGGCTCCCCATTTCAAACTCAGAACTAGCACCTAGCAGCCAGCACCATTTCCTCAGAGGTCTGGGTTGCAATTGCAGGGATCCCGCCTCTGTCAGCTGAGGGCGGATTGTCACTCCCACACTTGCTGAGTTTTTGATACCTTAAGAGTTCTCTGTTTTACTCTCAAAGATTAATAACACTATATCTAGAGAACAAATCTTTTATTAAATTCCATTGAGTCAAATAACTGTGTGGTTTCCAAATAGGGCCTTGTTGGCTGCTTGGAGAAATTACTATAGACTAGAGTCTTAAACAAAAAAAAAGAACACTTAGTTCTCACAGTTTTGAAGGCTGAAAGTCCAAGATGAAGGTTCCAGCATGGTCAGAGTCTTGTGAGAACCATTTTCTAGGTTGTAGACTGCCTTTATTGCATCTTCACATGGCAGAAAGAGATGAAGCTAGCTCTCTACCTTTTTAAGAAAGGCACTAATCCCATTCATAACGGCTCCACCTTCATGATCTAATCAATCCCCAAAGGTCCCACCTCCCAATACCATCACTTTGGAGAGATCAGAATTTCAACATATGAATTTTAGTGACACACATTCAGTCCATTGTAGACCCTAACTGATACAAAAAAGAATTTGAACAATATCTAACAAACATGACATGAATTTACCATATTTTGCCATGTATAATGTGTCACCCACATTTTTGACCCAAACTTTCAGGGAAAAAAAAATTTTCATTTCAATGTTTTAATTCAATTGTTTATTTATTTATATTTAGAAACAAAAACCAATTATCGTATTCCAGAGTATTATTTTGCATATGGATGTTGTTATTGCTTTCTAGAGTTATGTTTTTATCACATAAGCATAAATAAAAGAATTTAAAATATTTATAAAGATACAGAATTTGTACCACCCATGTGTAACACACATCCTTATTTTTCCCTCAAAAGTTTGGGTAAAAAATGTGCATTATAAGTGGCAATATATGGTACCCTTTGACCCATCAATAGCACATCTAGCACTCTATGCAAAAAGATATATGTTTGAGGATTTTCTTTGAAGCATTATAATAGTGAATATTGAAAACAAAATATCTATAAATCATACTTACACATAAAAGAGTATCATAAAGCTACCAAAAGGAATGGAAAAAGGCTCTACATATTACTGTGGTGTCATCACTATAATATGTGGTTAAGCAAACAAATAAAAAACAAGGAGGAAAAATGTGTAAGATGCTGCTATTTGTCTACAAAAGAATAAAATAAAAATATAGGTGAACAAGAAGACTATAACCTACAAAGGAAACACCATAAATTATCATCAGACTTCTCAGTAGAAACTTTACGCAACAGGAGAGTCAAAGGAAATATTCAAAATACTGAAAGAGAAAACCATCAGCCAAGTACAAAATATCCAGCACAGTTATCATTTAGCTCTGAGGAAGAAAGAAAGGTACATACACACACAACACTGAGGAAATTTGCCACCACGAGACCTGCATTACAAGAAATTTTAAAAAGAGTTCTTCTACTGGAAACAAAAAGACAAAAGTATACAAAACTTTGAATAGGATAATTAACAGACAAACAGAGGCAAGAAATGACAAATTTACTACAGGATAGATTATTAAACACTTAATTATACCATAAATGTTAAAGATAAAAAAGAGAGCATTAAATATAACTACAGTATTTTGGTAACAAATGCACAATATAAAAAGGTATAATTTGTGACAACAACATCATAAAATGAGAAGAGGAAAAGAACTGAACAGATGCAGGTGAATAAAGATAAGAGGCAATCAGAAGAAAAAGAACTATTGTATGTATGAGGTATTTTACACAAACCTATTGATGACCAAAAACAATTATCCAGAGCTAAGAAACAAAATATTTAATTTAAGAAAAAGAAATAGAGAAAAATGCCACAGGAAACCACTGAACTAAAATAGCAGACAAAATCATGAAGAAATAATAGAGATGCGGAGAAATCAGAAACAAAAGTTAAAATGGCCTCTTATGTCAATAACCACCCTAAATGTAAACAGACTGAACTCCCTCATCAAAAAGCACAGAGTAGCAGTGTGAATTAAAAAACAAGACCCAACTATATGTTGCCTTAGGAGGCTCATCTTAGCTCCAAAGACACAGGCTTACAGTAAAGGGGTGGGAGATGATACTAAAGCAAATGGCATCCAGAGAAATGGGGATGTAGCAGCACTTGTATCAGAAAAAAGAAATAGATTTTTTCAAGATAAAAAAAGTAACAAGTGACAAAGATGGGCAATTTTATAATGGTAAAAGGGACAATTTATCAAGAAGACATAATGCTTATCAATATATACATACCCAACCTGGGAATACCAAATACGTAAAGCAGTTACTAACAGGCCTAAAGGGAGAAACTGACAGAAGAACATTTATAATAGGGGATCTGAACACACCAATAAGAAAATATTGGCCTTAACTGACACATTAGACCAAACGTACTTAATCAATAATTTTAGAACTTTTCATCACAAAATGACAGAATATATATTCTTTTCAAGTGCACATGGAACAGTCTCAAGGACAGCCCATATGTTGAGGCACAAAACTAGTCTCAATGAGTTTAAGGAAACTGAAATCATACAAAGCATATTTTCAAGCCACAAAAGTATGAAAATGGAAATTAACAAGGAGATGCTGGAAAAACCATGAATGTGTAGAGATTAAACAACATTCTAATGAACAACTATTGGATCAAAGAAGAAATAAAAGATCAAAGATATATAGAGACAAATGAAAATGAAAATACGGCATACCAAAATTTTGAGGACGCAGTAAAAATGGCACTAAGAGGGAAGTTTATAGTACTTCAGGCCTACCACAAGAAACAGGGAGAAATCTCAAATAAACATTCTAGCATCATACCTTAAAGAACTAAAGAAAGGAAAAATGATGCCCGAAGTCAGTAGGAGGAAGGATATAGAAAAAATTAAAATGGAAATAAATAAAATAGAGAATATAAAGACAATAGAAAAATTAATAAAACAAAAGCTGTTTCTCTGAAAAGATATCAAAAATTGACAAACCTCTGGCTAGGCTCACTAAGGATAAAAGAGAGAAGACTCAAAAAAATAAAATCAGAAATGAAAGAGCAGAATTTATAACAGATATTACAGAAATATGAAGGACTATACAAGAATACTGTAAAAAAACTATATGGCACCAAATTCGATAATCTAGAAGAAATGGACAAATTCTTAGAAATATATAACCTTCCTAGAGTAAACCATAAGGAACTGAAACATCTAAATAGACCAATCACTAGTAAGTAAATTGGACGTGTAATCATAAACCTCCCACAGAACAGAAGTACAGAGCCAGGTGCCTTCACTGGTGAATGCTACTAAACATTCAGACAATTTAATACTTACTCTTCTCAAAATCTTCCAAAAAACAAAGAAGGGGGAACAACTTCCTAACTCATTTTTATGAGGCCAACATTATCCTGATACCAAAAACAGACATGGACACACACATACAAAATAATCACAGGCCAGTATATCTGATAAACATAGATGCAAAATGAACAACAGTAGCACTAACAATACATTATATGACATTATAGTATAAATATGACAATACAGTAAAAGGATTACATATCACAATCAAATGGGGTTCATTCCAGGGATACGAGGATGGTTCAGCATCTGCAAATCAATCAATGTGAAACTACATGTTAACAAAATTAAGGATAAAATCATTGGATTATGTCAACAGATGCAGGAAAAAACATTTGACAAGAGTCAACATCAATCAATGATTTTAAAAGATTCAATAAAATTGGTACAGTAGGAAAGTACCTCAACTTAATAAGGGCCATAAAGGTGATAAAACGTCAGCTGATATCATACTCAGTGGTGAAAAATGGAAAGTTTTCCTCTAATATCGGGAACAACACAAAGATGCCCACTCTTACCACTGTTATTCAGTCAGTTCCGGAAGTGCTAACCAGGGCAATTACCCCCAAAAAAGAAATGAAAGGCATCCAAACTGAGAATGAATATGTAAAACTGTCACTATTTGCAGATGACATGGTATAATATGTAGAAAACCCTAAAGGATCCAACAAAAGGCTATTCGAAATAAATATAGTGAAGTTGCAGGACACAAAAGTAATGTAGAAAAGTGTATTGCATTCCTATATACAACAACAGAATATCAGAAAGAGAAATAAAGAAAATGATCCTATTTATGATTGTAAGAAAGAGAATAAAATACCTAAGAATAAACTTAACAAAGGAGAGAAACGACCTGTACATTAAAAACTAAAAGGTTCTGTTGAAAAATATATGGAGACACAAGGAAATGGGAAGATATTCCATGCTCATGGATTGGAAAATTTAACATTGTTAAAATGGTCATATTACCTAAAGCAATCTACAGATTTAATGCAATCCCCATCAAAATCCCAATGGCATTTTTCATGGAAATAGAAAAAAATCCTCAAATTTATATGGAACCAATGACCCTGAATAACCAAAGCAATCCTCAGATTAAAACAAAAAACAAAAAACAAAGCCAGAATATCGCACTCCCTGACTTCAAACTATGCTACAAAGCTACAATACCCACCCCCCCAAGAAAAGTCTGGTATTGGCAGAAAAAAAGACACACAGACCAATGGAACACAATTGAGAACCCAGAGATAAACCCACACATATATGGACAACTAATTTTTAACAAAGGAGCCAAAAATATACAATGAAGAAAAGAAAACCCTCTGCAGTAAATGGAGCTGGGAAAACCGGAAAGCGGAAGAATAAAACTAGAATGCTGTCTGACACCATACACAAAAATTAACTCCAAACAGAGTATAGACCTGAATTTAAGACCTAAAGCTATGAAATACATATAAGAAAACATAGGCACAAAACTCAGAGGGGCTTTTGTGAATGTGATCACAAAGGCAAGAAAAAAGAAAAACAATAAATAAAAAAATTGGTCTACGTCAAACTAAAAAGTTTTTGCATATTGAAAGAGTCCATCAACAAAACAAAATGGCAATCAACAGAAAGGAAGAAGGTGTTTGCAAATGATACCTCCAAAAAGGGGCAATATCCGAAATATCAAAATACATTAAAGACTCAAACTGAAACAGGATAGTAAGACATTAGGGAAATTCCTTGACAGGTAGTATAAGGGAAACTAAGACAATATAATTTTAAAAGGCCAAATAGAGCAATTTACAGCCAGTTAATGAATCACAAGCTTTTATGTTCCCTAACCAAGGACACTAAGGAGCAAATGGTTTGCTCATTCCAATCTGTCCTGGGACAGGATGGTCCCAGTCCCAGTGCCTCTTCAATGATGTTCTTGATGATGTTCTTTGAAAATAAAACTAGTCTGCCACGACTGGTGTGGCTCAGTGAGTTGGGCATCCTCCCACACACCAGAAGGTACCCAGTTTGATTCCCGGTCAGGGCACATGCCTGGGTTGCAGGCCAGGTCCCCCATTGGAGGCATACAAGATGGTCGATGGACATTTCTCTCAGACATCAGTGTTTCTCCCTCACTCTCTTTCTCCCTCCTTTCCCCTCTCTCTAAAATATAAATAAATAAAATCTTTAAAACAAAAAAATAAAATAAAGTAAAACATCGGAAAATAGCCCTTGACCCCTCTATATGCACATTTTGATGAATTAACATATTAAAGGACACACCTGAAATGTTAATTAATATTCTGCTACACCCTCCCCTAGGAGGCCTCTCCTAGGATTCCGGCCAGCCAAAGAAAGATATAAAGCCTTAAGATAAAGGACCCACAGTGCACTTTTGCTACAGCACACACATACCTTGTCTCTCTGCTATCTTTCTCTTAAACTCTAAGGGACCCCACAAGACTTGCAACCAGGAGAGCATACCCCCTGAGCCTGTCTCCAAGGCCCCCTTTTTCTCTTTGTCTCTCCTATTGCTGCTTCTCCCTTAAGCCCTTCCTTTGTTTCACTGTCCCCAGTTTTAATATGCATAATCTCAAAATCACCCAGACTTGTGTGATGAAATCTTTCCTTCATGAAGTCAAACACCCACAAGCTACCAGCAGGCCGAAGGCAGACCTGCACCAGGCCCAGGCCCGGGCCCAGGCCCAGATCCAATTCAGTAGCAGTTTGGTGACTCAGATGAGACTTAGACTTGTTTTCTCTTCTTTACTTCTTTCTAATTCATCTTTCCTGTCACTTCCCATCTACAAAGCATTCTTGTGTAAAACATGGAAACATAATCAAGCTGCAAGATACATATATTGTACCTATTTTTCATGGGACAGAAGAACATATTATTACATCATGGAAATGCAGCTAACACTACAGAACAAACAAGTATTTCTTCAACAAATAAACTGCAAAAAAAAAGTAGAGTGTACAAATCTGTAAAGTAACGGAGCAACGGTTATGGGCCTAATTTAAACAAACTGTAAGACAGTTGGCAAAACACGAACACAGATAAGATACTTTATGACATTTTGGAATTATTTTTAATTTTGTTATTATGATAATGAAGTTGTGCTTATCTTTTTAAAACAAAATGTATGATACATGAAATTGTATAAAATCGGGTATTTTCTTCAAAATTATCAGAATTTCATGAATTTTACTTTTTTATGTTCATATTTTCATAATATAAAGCCCATTTAAAAGGCAAAATCATCTGAGTTAATATTTTTTAATGTAATCTTTGATAACTTTCCTACTACTTACATCATTATTGTACTAGCCAAGGTTCCATTTCTTCTAATCAACTTTTGTTAATTTATACGTAATGCTGTGAAGTAACATTGTATTCATTAGAATTTTTCTTAGAGAATAAAATAAATAAGAGTACTCTCTATAGAATGTAAGACTGTTAGCCAACCTGACTGTGGGAAGAACAATGCCTGATAAAAGATTTCATTTTTTAAGTGAGAAATTTCTTGGTTACATCTGAAAGAAAATGAGGCGAGAGAGAGGAAGAAAGAGAGTAGAGGTGAGAAGGAAAAAGATGGCTGCTGGCTATGCAGTATGTAATGAAACAGTTCCCCATTACACTTGAGGTGAACAGAAATCATCTACATGAAATAAAAGGCTTGATAATAATATATAACACCTAGTGAGTACAATGTGCCAGTCAGCTTTTCTAAGGACTGTATACATATTAGCTCATTCGATCTTTGTTACAACAGTATGAGGTAAGAATTATTACCACTGTTCTCAAAATGAGGAAACTGAGGCACAAAGAGGTGAAATAGATTTCCCAGGTGACACAACTACAGTAGTTAAAAGTGGAGTCAGGACTAAAATCCGGGATGGAAGGGGAATGACTCCAGGGACTGTATTCTTTAGCCATTATACTGTAGGACGTAGTTCAGCAAACTACTGCCCACAGCCAAACACAACCAGTATCCAGTTTGAATACATTTTTCCCAGTGTGGCAGGGGTGGGGTGGGGGTGCCGATCTACTTGGGGTTGAATGCAGGAGTCGGGAGGGAGCGCCAGGGGCCTGTTGTGGGGCAGGGGACCACGGCCTGCCCAGCAGCGAGCGCTGCTGAAGTCGCTGCGCTGGTTCACCTGCACGCCAGGTCGAGGCGGCCGCCCTGCGAGGCCTCTGGGCCAGGCCAGACTCACCTGCCGTAGGAGACCCAAAAGCTGCACCCGCTAGTAGCTGTCGAAGTCCACCAGGACTGTCAACTGCCTGCAGCGAGGACAAGGACGAAGCCTTGACCTTGGAGGACAAGGAGAAGGAAGAGGTAAAAGTCGGCCGGCCCATCCTGGGTACAGGTACAATAGGTAGCACCTCGTCCCTCTGGGCAGCCGTAAACGCAGCCCAAATTTATTACTGAGAACTGAGAACAGGCTTTACAGTTTTAAAAAGTTATAAAAATAAGAAGAGAATAAGGAGTAATGACCAACCCTTTCTTTAGTGGCTTGCTCCGATCCAGTAGCTTCCATGTGGAAAAGGGGCAGATACCTGCTTGATGTTGCTGAGAGGTTAAGAATAGCCTACAACCATACAGGAGTGGGGATACTGAGAAAAATAGGAACGAGTCACAAAATCTCAAAGCATGAGGTGTTTGGGTTATCATAAGAAAATAGAAGTGGAATTGGAACTAAAATCAACCAAATCTCTGAAAGGAGGAAGCTACAACTGATATAGGATAGGAAGATAGATAGATATTTGTCAGAAATTGTCTCTTTACGAGTTTCAAAATTATTTGCATAAAGTATTTCACAGTATTGGATTAAATTATTTTAATATCCATGTTTTTAGTTACACGTCTCAATAAATGTTTGCATATTTTACCTCATTTTTAACTTGATTTGCCAGAAAGTTGCATATTTTATTTTTTTCAAAGATACAGTTGTTGGAATTAGTTCAATCTAAATATTTTATCATTCATTATTACTAATTTACATTTTCTTTAGTTTTTTTCTAACTTCATTAATTTCCTTTTTAAATAACTACAGAAGTTAATCTATACATTTACCACTATGTACAGCTTTGGTTACTTCCAAAATATCTAAGGGGTGAGCGAGAGGAAGAATTGCGATGCTTTTAAAAAAATTATTATTGATGTAGCAGTGAAGCCAAGTTCACAAAATAGCTCTTCAGAAATACAAAGAATATAAATACTATAAAACAGACTAAATTCCAGTCAGTAATTTTAAAACATAATATATTACAAATGAAATTATATGATTTTATGAATGTTCTTCAAATAAGCAGGGATGGGAGGCAGATATAACAGATTATACAGATTAGCCATGAGTCGATAATTGTTGATGCTGAGTGATGTGTATATGGGAGCTCATTATACTAATCTCTCTACTTTTATAGATGACTGAGGTTATTCATAATTTTAAAATTTTTAATTAAGCTTTAAAAATGACTAAATAAAGTTCTGAATTTCCAGTTTGGAAAAGTTTGGTGCAGTTGCACGACAAGTTTAATATATTGAATACTTTTTTCTCAATGTAGAAACAAAGTTCCACAGCTCAATTTATGCTTGGTAATTTCGACCAAACGCCATAGCACCTCCCAGCCCCCACCCCCTGTCAGGGTGTGGGATTTCACCCTATTCACAAGCTAATAATAATGCTATTATTTTATGAATATTGGCAGAAGACACAAAAGTCCTTGGTCATAAAAAAGGATGTTATTACTCATGGCACAGCACACAGCATGAGCATCAAATCCTTGCAGCAGGTCCATGGGGGTGATGTGCAGGGGCTCAGAGGATGTGATACATACAGTGCGATTGTGTTGCCCAAGAGGGACATTGAGCTTAGGAATTCACCACTTCAGTGAACGACAAGAAAGCCTGCACTCTGAACCCACATGTCCCCCTGACCCAGACCAAAAAATTAAACATTCTTACATAATGTTGTTTTATCTACACCCTTGCTCAGTTCTCCCTATCCAATAATCTTGGAGCAAATGCCTGACTTTATATAATTCCACCCCTCAAGGTTGCTCACTGTAAACACAACCCTGAGGAATGGCATGGGTAAAAAGCAGTCTTGGATACCCAGCAAAAAGGTACAGGGATGCTGAGGGTGCATGGAAGACTGCCTCCCCCACCAATCCCCCCATTATCCCTACATGTCTTGGCTTCTGGCAAACTTTCATAAAAGTGTGTCAGTCTGTTGGTCGCTCTGATTAATTTAACCACCAGAGTTGTTCTGACCAATCTGTTCAGTGAGCGTCATACAGGATTTAATTAAGGCTACCATCAGCAGGATCCCAAACAATAAGATGAACTTAACCTGC
Source organism: Mormoops blainvillei (assembly GCA_004026545.1). Classification (NCBI taxonomy): domain Eukaryota; kingdom Metazoa; phylum Chordata; class Mammalia; order Chiroptera; family Mormoopidae; genus Mormoops; species Mormoops blainvillei. The sequence goes on along the minus strand of PVJD01001895.1, from coordinate 1,919 downwards.
AGTATTGATCTCAAATATGCCTTCCAGGGTCCTGGATTCATACAACTGTCCCGGAGGAGACCAGAGGACCGCTTCAGACAGCTAGGATGTAATCTAGTCTAAGGCTAGTCCATTATCCATTACAACACATGCAAGGGAGTTTATACTGATCTGCTGATCTTTGATGTCATTGCGAAAAATTACAGGAGGCAGTAAATGGGACAGAAACAACCCCCATCCCCAATGGAGAAACATCCTGTGACCCATTTCCAACCATACACAAACATATAACCCAAAAGGCAGAGGGAACTTCTCTTGGATTTGTCATTAAACTTGATTTGAATCAACATTATTACATTAGCTTGGTTAAGTCACACGGGCAGTGTCACCGAGTGGTCGTTTCCTCCTTTTCCATATGGGACATAACCAAAGACGTCTCAAGCATCAGAGAAGCATGCGAATTTGTAACAGTCACAATGAGACAAGGTTGTATCGGTCCACGTGCTTGTACCTGTTTAAAGGGGGTCCAAGCTGGAAACTGCTGTTAGTGACATCAGGTACAGCAGAATAATCCAGGTTCAGCCCTGTCCACAGATTATCAGGTACAGTGCCTATCTGACAGCGGCAGTGTTGGAACTAGGCAACAAAGATATTATTAACTGTACATATGGGGTCTCAGGTATTCCCATCACAGGTGCCAGAGTCATTTAATCTATCTGCCTACAGTCCTGGGAGTATTGGACCAGATAGCAGACCAGACTGCTAAATCATAGTCAGTATATCAAGAGTCAGTAAAAAATATAAGTTTCATCATAGGAAGTATTAGACAGAGTTATAAGAATGGCCTTGAGTTCTGCCCACTGAGTGGACAGCCACAGCAGTTTTCAGGATCGCAGCCCAGTGGACACAAAGAGGTTTAAGTTCAGCAGAACCATCAGTGAACTAGGTACAGGTGGGTTCACAGGTGAACCTCTGTGAATCGAGGACCCCACTGAGCCAGTGGCTTTACTTCAGGGTGCACAATGCAAATAAACTTCCACCAAAGCAACGGCTGCCACTTTTTCATATAAACTGAGATGCTTCTGGGACCAGGACACTGCATCCTGGAATATTCGGTTTACATTTGACAAGTGAGATATTCTGGGCCTTTTCCTACTTAGTTGTCATGTCTAAGTTGATGTACCCCAAAAAGGCTGCATTATCACAGGCCTCTCTAGGTCAGGTGTTGCCCTTCAACATCTGGGTAACAGGTGTAGTTAGCGCCTGCTCCCAGAAGGTGGCAGTACTGTATTAAGAAATTGCCTCTGTGTTCTGCAACAGTGAAGGCTTGAGCTAAAGCTGTGATACTGGGCTTTTGCAGATGTTACATTCTTTTCCTAGACCCTGGGGAAGAGGACTGAGGTTACCTCTCTACAAGAATGGAAGAAAGCCTTCTGGACTTCATGAGCATTCACAGTACAATCATGTACAACATAAGTATCAATTAAAAATTCAGCATTAAAAAAACACAGTGATATGTTGACTGCCCAAATGGTCCTCCCTATAAGGTCACTTTAACTTTGTTTTTTCACAGAAGATGTTTCCTAAACTCAAGCAGTTTAAATTTGCACTGCCCCCCACCCCAACCCCAGCAAAGAGCAGGTTCTGAAGCTTGGCTTTATCGATATGTTTGGCTGGATAATTACTTGTTTGTGGAGGCATTCTGTGCACACTAAAATGTTTAGCAGCATCCCTGCTTCTACCCAATAAATACCTGTAAGAACACACATATATACCCTCCAGTTGTGACAATTAAAGATGTTTCCAGTTATTGTCAAATGTCCCTGAGGCCAGGGGTGGGGAGATTAAGTTTCCCTGATTGAGAACGTGGGATAACAGACCAATGGACCAAGAAGTCTAACAGGCACATTAAGAGCTAAAGCTGTTGAAAGTTTAGAAAT
>PVJD01001894.1:0-231921 GCA_004026545.1 Mormoops blainvillei | reverse complement strand
CTCTCCTTCTCCTCTCCTTCTCCTCTCCTTCTCCTCTCCTTCTCCTCTCCTTCTCCTCTCCTTCTCCTCTCCTTCTCCTCTCCTTCTCCTCTCCTTCTCCTCTCCTTCTCCTCTTCTTCTCCTCTTCTTCTCCTCTTCTTCTCCTTCACTGTGTCTAGGGTACACACAATAAGTAACCAGCATACACCCTGGAGCAGCAAGCAGGCATATAAGACCAACACCAGTGTGAAGAGTGCTATCATTTCAGGATGACAGAAAGTGATGAAAATGGGTGCTGAGGGTAAGAGACAGGAGAATGGACCTCTCGTCACAGTTGCGTTCTTAAGATCTCGTAGGCTCGTTTCCACGAGCGCAGTGCAGGCATTCCTTGCACGGCGCCTGCAGTTTAATATGCAAGAACCCAAGAGTTCTGAGAAGAAGCAAAGTTTCTAAGAAGGCTGTGGCACTCAGTGTCTGGATGCAGGGCACAGTGACCTGACGCGTGACAATCTAGCTTTCCAAAGAGAGCTGACTGGTCGGCGGGCTGCACTGTGCGAAGCAGCGTATTGATCGAAAGCTCTGATTTCTCCAGCCTCTTAAGGAGAACATGACCAAGACACCATAAAGCGTTAAAGCTGAAGGAAGACCTGCTGATGAGAAACAAATGGTTCTGCCATTAGCATTGATTGCCTATTGATTAAAAAGAGAGTAAGTCCAAACCTACACAATCAGTTCAGACAAGGGACGCACTGACTTGCGGCTGCGAAGTGTCCGCTTTAATCTTGTTCTACGAGGTGTTTCCCAGGAACGTGCATCCTGGCCAGGGGCGGTGGGCCCTTGGGCATACAAGGAGATTTACGTAAAGAATCTAGACATGAAAAATACAGATTGGAGTTCCTAGAGACATAGGCAGAGCTGAGCGCCCCTTGTTATGCAGCTATATTAACTATTAGGCCATTAACATTGAACCGTTAACCTAAATAGTTGTTTCTGTCGTATAAACTTCACTGTACCCATGAATCACGTTGCCAATCTTTCTCTGCAACTGTCTTGGCAATGCCAAGGACTGCCGAAGAATGAAACCGTGGGCGTCCCCGGGCGTGGCGGGCTCAGCCGTGGGTGGGGGCGCGGGGGGGCAGGACCTGACAATGGCTGGGTTATCCTGCTCGAAAGGGCAGAAAGAAAAAACAAAGCCAAATGTTTGTGGCAGGAGGGAAGCGTGCAGGTGAACGTCCTCTGCGGTATTCAGGTGATGAAAAGACATAGCTGATTCCTCAAGCTCTAGAATCCAGTACACCAGTTTTTAGGAGAAAATGCTATCTTTTCAAGAAGGGATTAGGGAAGTAACCTAAGTGCCCACCATAAATAGATTATGGCCGAAGGACAAAATGAAGTACAAATAAAAGGTGAGATATTTCTGTTCTTCTTGACACAGAAAGGTGCTCCGTGTCATCGCAAACAGTTAACTACAACACATTCCCTTTCATAAGAGAAAACTAGACACATGCATTTGTCTGTAAGTACAGAGAGATGTCTGTAAATAAACCTGAACAAGCCAGGAACACCTAACCTATTGGGGGTGAAAGCACGCAGTAGGAATAGCTCTGGTGGAGAGGAGGTAGCATGTTATAGTTTCTGTGTGTGTGTGTGTGTGTGTGTGTGTGTGTGTGTGTGTGTGTGTGTGTTTCCAGAAACCCACTATGGTCAGCCTTCCTGGGATTAATTGTATAACTGATTAATTTTAAATGAGGGTGTTTTGAAACAAAATCGTGAGCGAAAATTAACTGCTGCGAGCTCTAAATGTATTTCTGTTTTAAGGGAAACTATTTCTGGGTACTGAGGAACAACGTGAGACCCAGGACTGTTTTGAGTCGGCTCTGATGATGACATGGGATGATTTCTGGCTTCTGCTCTCTTGCTGAATCACGTCTAAGGGTCCCTGTGTATCAAGGGGGACGTAGTCCATGGTATTGTGATAACTTTGCACAGCGACAGCTGGGCTACTAGACTTGGTGTGATGATCACATCATAAGGTATTTAAATGTCAAATTTCTATGTTGCAGACCTGGAACTAATGTAATAATGGATGCAAGCTATGCTTTAAAAAAAGACATTCTTAAGTGTTTGCAATTTTAAGGCAACTTGGACATATTGATAGGAAATCGGCTTAGAAATGTAGTCTAAAATTTTTTTTTTTTTAAATGGAAGGCAAAATGAGTCCCAAATAATACGTGTTCACCAGGTAGAATTGAGGTCATGATATTTCACCCTTGTTCGTCTTTGGACCTGTGTAGCTTCTGGCTCCAGGTAGCATTCCTCACAATGTAGGGCTACTACCAGCACATCATCGAAAGCGGTGGACAGTATGGCTTACTCCTTAATCCCCAGAGAGTGGCTCGGCCCCTAAACATCTTTGCCGCAGTCCCTCCTATAATTTAACCGCTCATCTCTGTCCCTAACTCTGGCTCTTCCTGTCTGATCCTCGCCGCACCCCCTCTCCCGCAGCCGCCCCAGCTAATGTGCCTGGGCTTAGCCCGGGTACAATTGGAGTAAAATACATCTCAGCAGATTTTCAGGGCAGAGTGGAACTGGGTATACAGCTGTGCCAGGTGCTCCTGGGTCTGCCCTGCCGACTTGAAACTAGAATTCCCACAGCCGTCTTCCTGTCGTGGTTTGAGTTCGGGTCGACTTAGAGCGATTGGTGCGTGTGATCGGGAAGGTGCCGGGAAACAGAGCTGGTGCGCAGGAGTGGACAAACGTAGGCTGACAATTGTTGATATGGTAAACGATGCAATAATTAATAAGTAATAATACAAGAACAAGCTGCTTGGCATACTCATGACCGTCAAGGCGTTTTCGCCCCACCCCGTCGATTGTCACCACCCTGCCGGCTCACCTCTCTGGCTGGGCCGCCTCTCCCCCAGCTCCCGCTAGATCTCTATCATCAGGCTCTTCGAGCCTTTAGGCCAAGTTCATGGAACAGTGTGTGACCAAGGGCATCAGGTCCTTGTGCATGTCGTCCAGGCCCTCAAGGTTGCAGGCAGTGAAGATTGGAACAGAGCCATTTGTCTTCATGGATTTTAACTTGGCCTTACTTTATGTCTGCACTTCATGCCCAGCTCTTCACAAACTAGGGCTCTGCCAACCTACAGGGACTCACGGGCTGCCTCCAGATGCCACCTTTCTAAAAGGTCCCATCCCTGTCATATTTTCCTTGCCGTATATCATTCATCATGGTTATACTTCCTTGATTGAACCCTAAATAATACAATGGCCAAAACATTTGCATTAGGGAGGTCCAAGGGACAGGGGAGGGGTCCCTGGGGATGGTGCTGGTCCATCCTTTTAGTAACTTTGTCCCACTGTGTGTATGAGCATTGGACCCAGCTGATGGAACAACGCAGAGAATTCCTCGTTGGAGACAATTCTGAACAGTTACCGCCAGGCTTGGGACTCTAAGCAAAATGATCTTTTCTTTTTTTTTTTAAGATTTTACCTATTTATTTATTTATTCCTTTATTTATTCATTTACTTATCTATTAGACAGAGGGGAAGGGCGGGAGAAAGAGACGGAAAGAAACATCAAAGTGAGAGAGAAGCATTGATCCTGAAACGCAGCCATGTGCGCTGACCAGGAATTGAACTGGCAACCTTTTGGTTTCCTGGTCGACACTCAACCCACTGAGCCACCCAAGTTGGGGGCAGCAACATTTTCTTTAGCACATTCTTATGCAAATGGGGAAGTTGTGTGTCCCCTCTCCTTGCTCAGATGGGAAACTAACTTGAAACACTGGCACGTATATAATATTCTGCTTGTGTTACAGAAGTTCTCCCAGTGCCTACCTGAAATATTTCCATCATTCCCAAACTTTTGTGTTTCTGTGGGTGATTGGCGAAGAAAAGATTGCTCTTTCCTGACCTGAAATCTAATGAATGCCGCAAAGTGAAAATAATCTGGAGATACTTGGAAAAGGGGGGGGAGAAAACTCACTTCAAGAATCTAAGCATGTTTTTCCCCCTGCCCCCCCCCCTTCACTTACAGCCAACTGAGCTCCCCACACATTCTGATCTGATTGCCTCCCCGCACGCGCGGTGTCTGTGGTGGTGACAGCTGATTCATGTGTTCATTTGCATATCCCCCGGTGCCGGCCTCAGAACACAACGCTGGCAAATCAGGGGGGCTGTCAGAAACAGCTGTCCATTAGCGGAGTCCGTGGGAGCAACCAGGAGCTGTTTGAAAATGCTAGGTGGTAGAATTTAATTGGAGTAGCAACTGTTCAAAATTAAGATGAAAAGGACCAGTCAGTCAACGCGGATTTGGTGACACCTTAAAAATAACGCTTTGGATTTGATTAATGCCGCTTCGAGATGCACGTTCCTCTCCTTTGCCAATAGGGGCCCGTGGGCTGGTGGGTGATGCAGTTGGTATGTCGGGCTTTGAGAGCTCAAAGGCTCCCAAGGTAGGATGACCTGCTCCCTGGGCCGAGACCCTTGTTGCTTTAAGAAAAGAGGATTTTTAAGAAGAATCACACACCGATTGAATAGGGTGGAGCCTGGGGGGGCCAGAAGAAGCCAGGTGGTATGTTTTAGAGACAGACATCCTTCTTTTTACCCAGCTGAGCGTGTTAGAGCCACAGGCCTGCCCCATCTCTTAGGCATCTTGACCAGACACGGGAATTTACAAAGTACATTTTCTTCCGGGCCTTGAGCGGAAGAGAAAAGGGAGCTTGGTCCCCAATGCGCCGTGATGGTCGGTTCCCCTCCTGAGTGTGGCAAAAAGGGTATCAGATGTTGCCGATTCTCAAACGATGGTGAGGGGGTGGGTGTGACCTGAAGATCAGTAATGGTTTCCTAACACCACTTTTTATCTCCTGAAAACCATCCACTTTAACATTTCGTTAAGATTAGAGAATAATTCCGGCATGCCTGAAATAGCCTATTTTAATTTGGAACAGGATGCATACCTACAAACCACCACCCCCTTTTTTGTTCCCTGTTTTACATTCATGATTGAGCTCGACTACTCCAGCCCACATAATCACTCCCACACCCATGGTTCCGATTTGTAGCTGGCTGACCTGCAAATCTAAACCGGGTGTTTGGTCGAATTCTTGGACTTTTACTATTAAGTAGATTGAATATGGCATCACTCCCTTACAAACATTCATTTTAAAGTCAGTTTGAAAGGGACCGTATTGATTTTGATTAATAGTGAAAGCAACTGGACAGTATGGTTAGATACAATTTTTTTTCAGTAGACCTTAAAAAAACAAAAACAAAAACAAAAACAAACATCTTGTCAGAGATAGCACAGAGTAAAGGCCATGACTGCAGAGAGGCAGTGCTGGGTGGCCAGGACGAGAGGTGGCAGCTGGCGACTTAGTAAACAGATTTCAGTTTTGGATTTCCTGAACATTTTAATAGGCTTCTCCACTACGTCTTTTGTTCCCAGTTCAATAACAAAGCCATGTTCTATGCATTGCCTTGAAAAGTTGCGTTGGTTAGAAAATAGATACAGAAAAGATAAAGACAAGTGGCATTAACACAGAGTGTTTCTAAATATCCGACGGAGCGTTATAGTACCACCGGGGACGTGAGGGGAAGGGACGTTACTGGAAAGGAAGGAACACGAAACCATTTGCAAATAACAAGGCATGTATCACATTTAATTTCCCCGAGTAGTTTTCCTTCGGTTATATTCTGTCTTCCCAAACATGGTTATCTCCCGACTTCTACCAAACGGATACCAGGCCCAGCCGACTGGCTTGAAGGATAAAATAAAGACTGTGAAGGGTGAAATCCACCATGGCATTGAAGGCGTTACTCCTATTAACAGCCTCGCTCTTTTCAAAGATATTAGATGTCGAAGGGGACAGCTATATGCCCTGCGCTACGCATGGCACGCATCACCTCTCTTGATGAGAAGTACCAGTTTGCATTCCTTGTACAGGTCCGTAAACACTGTCTGATGGCAGCTCATGGGTACCGGTCGCCCGCCTCAAAGAGGATATGATCAGGTGCCCAGGTGCTGCTCACATATTGTGTGCGAGGCGTGGGGTTTTTCTTGGGGAGGAAATGCTCCCCTCCAGCTTGAGAGAGGGAGAGAAAGTCTTCAGAATTCAGCTCTTCCCTTTCTATTTTTAGTGACATTAGGTTTCTGTTCTCAAGGCAGTGCTTTTGCCTCAGCTCACGATATGACCCAAGCACGCTGCTAGTATTTCTGTAACTTTTAGAACAGAAAGATAATTAAAATCAAGGAAGAATGAAACACCCCATGGAAGTTAGCATTTCATTTTACTGCATTCTACTGTGGAAATAAATCAGAGTTCAACCTCATGTTGGTCTCCATTTTCTTAATTCTAGTTGGAACCCACTAAAAGACCATAGTATTTTATACATCGATAGATGTACAAAATCAATCTATTTATACAAACATATGTAATCTGCTTACAGAATTAGTATATCGATGTTAGTAAGGCTATGCTAGGAATATTGGGAGAATTTCGGGAAGAGAGCGGTGGAGAAAAGGAAGTTTCATAGTCTCTCTCTCTCCTTCTCAGGGCTGTTGCTTTTCTTCGTCTTCCGTGAGCAACAACTAGCCAATCTCTCTAACTTCACGTGACTTTTGGCTTTTGTCTGTAGCAGGCCACCCGAAATCTGTTTCCTCATCTTCCTACACATTCGGGTCTACTTTCCCAGCCTCCCTTGCAGCTAAGGGTGGACCCACGGCTCTTCCTCACTTGTGGAAGCTGAAGAGAAGCAGCAGCTTCAAGCCCAGCCTTCTAAGAAGAAGCACTTGTTCCTCACCCGCATCCTCTCTCTACAGGGTGGCAGAGCCCCAGAGGCCCTAGGGGATGGCAAAGCTCCCACCCCCACCAGCCTGATTGGCCAGCTCCTGGTGCTGATTCAGGTCTCACAGGTAACAGGCGTTTGCATCTGCTGCCACCGCTGGTCCCCACTGGGTCCGGTCAGCTCTCGTCGCTGCAGACAGACCACACACTGCTGGACCTCACCTGTGGAGGCGGCGAGGACCACGGGGCAGGAGAACGGCTCCAGGGCGGTGCACCTGGGACACTGAGAGGCCTGCACTTCCACCCCTGCTAGGAGCTCCCGGCAGGACTCAGCCTTTATCGCCCTGACGTGCGAGAAGCACCGTCCGCATGCTCACTGCCAGCTCCCAGTGATGCGCTTGCCTGTTCGCACTGGACTCTGAGCTGCACGTGCACATGCCCAGATCCTAAATGGAGCGATTCTGCTGTCACCCACAATTCCTTTCCCTGCCTGATAATGTTTTTCTTCACCTAAATGATGATGTTTTATTCCATGAGGCATGGGATCTTTGTGCTATCCTTCCGGAGTTCCCAGCGGGGAAGAGGCATCAGGTCGCAGCCATGGCATCAGGCCCTGGACAGAAGTGAGGGACACAAAGTACGGTTTCTGACCACAGTTCATTGCGTGAGACACACCCCCCACAGGGAATGTGTGCTATACCATCTGTACGAAACACTGGGGAGTTACAGGGGGAGGGGACATGCGCCCCAACATAGCCGAGCCATAGCTGGGCAGAAGCAGCCCTTAAGACAAGCTATTCCAGTTCATGTGACCTTACAGCTGAGAGGTTAGGCAGATGCAAGGACACACCATAGCTTCAGCAATAACAGAAATATCAAGTTTTGGTTTTGCTTTTGTTTACAAGAGAAGGTAAGAATAGTGAGCTCCACCCAACAAGAGAGTATCTTTCCAATGCATTAGCCGGTTTTCGTCAATAAATAGTCTCATCTACTAGAATCCCTGAATTCTTACTGTCATTGGCAAATACATTTTTATTTTCCCTTAAAATTAGTACAGTTTAAGACATATTTAGTAGAATCACCTGTGCTGAAATGCTTACTAAGAGTGTCCTGACCACAGCTAGAACACAAGTTGAGCTGAGGAATTTACCCACAAATGAAATCAGGAGAACTCTCCTTTTGTGCTGATCTGACCGCAGTGGCCAGCAACCCAACATCATGAGAGGGACTATTTTGTGACACTTAAAAATTCCTTTTGGGTTGTATCTGTTTTCCAGTGGAATGTGAATGTTAAGATGAGCCGTATAAAAGTATGCCATGATTCTTCTTCCAAAAAATACTCAGTAACTTTTTCTAATAGGCAAATGTTTTTCTCAGATATATACCAGTCAAATCTTTTGTGTGTTCATCCATAGTAATGCCCTCATTGATTTTGTAATCAAGCAATGGAACTATTTTTCCAATATAATCATATTTACACACACAATGGGATTTTTTAAAAAGATTTTTGTTTATTTATTTTTTGAGAGGAGGGAAGGGAGAGAGAAAGAGAGGGAGAGAAACATCAATGTGTGGTTGCCTCTTGCGCACCCCCTACTGGGGACCTGGCCCACAACCCAGGCATGTGCCCTGACTGGGAATCGAACTGGCGACTCTTTGCAGGCCAGTGCTCCATCCACTGAGCCAGGCCAGCCAGGGCACAATAGAGTTTTTAAAAATGTGAGGGCGCTCTGACCAGTATGGCTCAGTTCATTGGGTGTTGTCCCACAAAGCAAAAGTCGCCGGTTCGATTCCCAGTCTGGGAACATGTCTGGGTTGCAGGTTCGGTCCCTGGTCAGGGTGCCTTTGAAAGGCAGCCAATCATTGTTTCTCTCTCTCTCTTTCTCCCTCCTTTCCTCTCTCTCTAAATTAAATAAGGAAATAAATAGTATATGACATATAATGTGTTTGCCCCAAATAAAAATGCCCTTCCCCCTCCCCTCCCCCCATTGTCAGAGTTATGAAAAGATACACTGTATTTTCTGAGTCAATATTTACATTCTTCTAGCAATCATTTCCTAATTTGTATCCCCCAACCTTAATGTTTTTAGGACCAGTTTGTCACCGCACCTCTGCCTTAAAACATACACTTATACATTATTGTAGCAGTTGCATCAGTGCACAAATATGCCCCTTATAAAAACAAAATGAACCCTTCAAATCCATGCTTATCAAACTCTATGGAAGTCCTTATAGCTCCGCAAAGGCTCCAGAGTTCAAAAATAAATAAAGACACTGTCTACGCGTAGCTTGCAACAAAGATCTTAATTAGAGCTAAGACAATAAACAGAAGTTCGGATTTAAAAGGTGAGGGGAAGAAAAGCATCAGGAGCAGTGCAGGCTGGAGAGAGGGGGGCTGTCGCTTCAGGCGGAGCCGCGGGTCGCGTGGCCCGGGCGTCTGTGCGTGTGCGTCCACGGTTCTCATTCATTCCGGCGAGGTCCTCAAACAAAGTCCGGGGTCCTGAAACTATTTGGAACGGTCGCAAAGCATAAATTATAAATGTGTCAGGGAAATGGAACAAGGTGTCTCGGGCCTCCTCAGAGCACCAAATGATCTCAGCCATTATCCAACAATGAGATGAACATCTTTTATTTCATTTACCTGAACAGCTCCTTCTGTTTGCTGTCATTTCCGCTCAGCACCATGTCAGTAAGGACTAAATTAGCGGGGCGTCTGTGTAGCCTCAGCTCAAGTGTTATTACTGACAAGTAAAACAATGGGGCTGATCACAAAGATGGGACTCCATCTCCTTATTTAAATGGGCCGTGTCCAGGAGGAGAGACTGAAGCCCCTTCTCCTTCAGGAGGAGGAGAGGGATCTTGGTTTACATTTTGTTCGTCTCAAGGACACGCAGTCGGAGGAAATGCCTTTTTAATATAAACCTCTTTTCATTTCCAGGGGACAAAAATGAAGGTGATTGAAAAGAATCACGCTCGGTGGAAGAAGTAATTACATTTTTTTTCAAATCTCGGAGGAATAATGCTTTATATTTCCCGAGATGACCTACTTTGCGCCGTGATATGCTCCCTTAAGTGTAAGTGAGCGGACGTCTGCCCCGCATTGTTTCCCCGTCTGCCCCCCCATAAAGACACCCCTGCTGTACTTCTCATTCATTTGCATCCTGCTCTGTCAGTGTGCAGAAGTGACTGCAGACTGGGTTGTCCCTCCTGACTGTGATGCCCTCTATTTGCCTCCCTCCCTCCCAGAAAAGTCCGCAAGTGAAGTAGTAGCTGCAGCTATAAACCATCTTGCAAACTGTACGAAGTCAGGCCTCCTGTACTTGGAGCAGGATAAGGAGTAACCTGCCACATTAAAAAGAACCTGAAATTCTGGACGCAGAAGCCAGTGGGTAGCGGTGTGTACTGGAGAGTGGGGTTCCTTACCCCAAGGTCATTTCCCTCCAGCCCAATATGTACAGATGTCTAGCTCATGGGCTCCACTGGGCAGGGCACAGCATTTCAGGAATATCTTTTCTCTGCAATAAGAAATAGCATTTCTTAACCTTTATTGAATATTTTTTTAAATGTGAGTACCACACTGGAAGCCATGGCTCAGTGGGTTGGAGTGTCTCCCCGTACACTGAAGGTTGTGGGTTCAATTCCCCGTCAGGGCACATACTTAGGTTGCAGGTTTGATCACTGGCCGGGGCGCCCATGAGAGGTGCCCAGTTGATGTTTCTCTCTCACATCGACATCCCCCCTCCCCTTCCTTTCTATCTAAAAACAATGGAAAAACTATCCTTGAGTGAGGATTAAAAAAAAAAAATGTGGGGACTTAACAATATCATTGCCTATGAAGACTCCGAAACAGCATTTACACACTTTTGAAACATTCTTTATTTCAATTCAAATGCTTCAACCACCCTCTGGAAGTTTATTTGCATTTGTTATAGGTAGGACCTCGCTGGGCATAATGCTAAGCTTGGTTTTGACATGCCTCACACCTCTTCGATGACCTCTGGCTTGTAATGAGGTAAACATTTACTTAGGAAATGTAGATATTGCCCTGTTGTAGTTGTTCACTGACTAACTCTTGATTTTTGGGAAAGTGACTTTTCATGATGTCATGTACCAGGTTGACAGGTCCCAACCTTAACTCTTTCAGCCTTCAAAAAAAAAAAAAAAAGGAATAGATGGTCATATCAATATTGTTAATGAGGTCACTATAGTTTTTAAAGAAAGTTTTACAGTTCCTTAGTTCTTTTCTTGCATTTTCTCACATCAGCTGGAAAGATAACCATGTGGGTACTTTGGGGTCTTTTGTTTTGAGAGCGACAGGGAGCTGGGGTCTCCTCTGTCACTTGCAGTAATTCGAGTAGGTCATCACAAGTACTAGCTTGATCAGAACACCAACAGACTGAAGAGAAATGGCCAAGCATCAGTAACGTGAACTGCCAACGCTTCACCTAAACGACCAGAAAGCTGGTGTTTGGTGGTCAATGAATGTATTCATTTCCCTTGAGAAGACTGCATTGTTGGATCACTTATGCTTAAGGGCAAAATTCTAAACCAGGGGGAGGATCTCACTCATGAATCTTAAGTCATATGAAAACCTCCAATGTGGCTACTTTTTTTTCTTTCCAATGGCGGAAATTTATTGGTGATTTCAGAGCTCCAGCTACTGATCGAAGGGATATATAAGAAAAGGGGAGAAAAGGGAGAAAAAGAAACTGAAAGGAATTAAAAGCTAATCCTATAATTGTAATCTTTCTAATATTTGATTGTAGTGATTTTACCTGGATTTGTGTGTGGGTTGCCCATTCAGTCAACAGATTTTCTCCCCACTGACTTGACCGAGTTCTCCAATTGTTTGCGTCAGGACCCTTTCAAGTCCTTCAGTATATATTTCGTTGGATGGCATAAGTGGAAATAATTCTTGAACCATCAGCCACTTGAGTTAGTTGTTTTTCCTTTGGGTTTGTTTCTTTATTTGTTTAATATTAATATTTTTTTTGAAAGAAGCTTCTGAACTTTGAGGTGCTGCCTAGTAATTTGGGTAGACCCGTACACAGCATCTTAATAGGAATATCGCATTTTGGGTAGGAATATATTTATTTGGTGTCACAGCTGTGTTACTGGAAAAATATCACCGAGGCATTCCCTAGATTAAGGAACTTGCACCGGAAAGTGAATCAATGCACGGCGTCCTTCACTGAGAATGCTTTGCTACTAAAAAGAAGGAAAGTGAGCTGAGCTAAACAGTGACTTTTAAATGTGGCTGGAGAGTGAGGGGACAATTACTAGAGCCATACTTACTGCATTGGCTTTGAAAGTGAATAAAGTCCAGAGGAAACGAGAGGACAGGTTCATCCGTGAAAGGCAGGCAGGGAGGCAGGCAGGATATATGTGTACCGGAGGTCCACGTAGGCAGTGAGGGTTTGGACGTTCTGATTATTTCTATTTTCTCATCGATATAGAAATCAAGGTCACTGGTTGAGAATAAAGGAGGGGAGGGGTGTTGGGGGTTTGCTGAGTCAGCAGCGAGAGCCACCATAGGCCGGGAACCCCAAACGGGACCATCGGTCATAGTTTGTGACCCCTCCAGCCACCGGGAAGAGCTCAGTGTGGGCTCTGGAGTCACCTCAGAGTTGGATTTCGTGTGGTTTGCCCTTTTCCTGGTGAATGTGATGAGGGAACGAGGACCAAGGCACTAAGGGGACACAGGGCGTGATTATGTCAGACCAGTGACCCTCAAACTCCAACGCGCCTAACGGTCCCTGCGAGAGTTTGTTAAAACACAGGTTCTTGGATACCATCTATGGAGATTCCAAATCAATAGATGGTGATAGGATCTGTGCATTTTCATTTCTACTGAGATCACAGATGTTATCAAAGCCGCCAGTCAGGGGCCCACACTTCGAGGTCCATGGTGTTGCGTGGTCCCATGTGGGCTGGATAAATAAGCAAAGTGAGGAATGAGGCGGGGTACCCAGTGGATGGATGGTGGCAAATTTGATGTCTTGTTGAAGCCTCCGAGTTACTAGACATGAGAACGAAGGATCCGAGGCTTTGGATAAAGAAAATGGAGATGATATGAGCTGTCGCTCATGATGGGGTCAAAGGTGCAGCCTCAGAGTGGGAGACCGAGATTTGGGATGTACTACAAGACCCTTGGGGGTGAGCTGCTCAAGGCTCTGAGAGGCCAGGGTGTGTTGACATCGACTCGGTATCTAGATACTAGCGTTACCAGGGATTTTAATAAAAGTAGAGTGTAAGAAAGTGATAGTGCTCCAGGGGCACGCAAAAACCCACCTGCGCCTCCTACAGGCAACAAGCAATGGGTACAGGAGTAAAAGGGCCAACATCTCAAAACGTCCACGGGAGGAGAAGGCGTTCTTGGGGCACACTGGGCTCATCGAAGTCTGAAAGTGAAGAGAACATTTGCATGAGTGTAGATCAAAGGAGATTTACTAATGATGGGTCCTGTATTCCCCAAGGAATATATGGAGGAAGGGTCTGGAGCGCTGGGGAGAGTTGGATGCTAGAGTCGTACTGGAGAATGTCCGTCCTTTTCGGGTGTGAGAACTTAGCATTGATGGATGGCCGGGGGATGTCGGCTTCTTAATGAATGACAGAGCAGAAGGAGGGCGTCACGGGAGTCCTGCTTGTGGGTGTCCAAGGTAAATGGTCCCGTGTTGGGGCAGGAGACATGGGGTCTCTCCACCGCATCAGGGTTCTGGAGTGTCTGCAGTCCCTCCTTCTGACTTCTAATAACCCACAGACTCTACAAGGCATCAATCTTGTCACCTCTCACTGTTCATCACATCTTATTCTTGGGGCCGGTTCTGACGGCAGGGAGTACAGACTTCCTCTTGGTAGATGGGTTCTCTTCTCATAGGACAGACGTGTAATTCAGAGACCAAAAAATAAGTAAACGAGTAGATAAGTCCATACATAAAATCATTTCGAAGAGTGATCGATCCTATGATGAAAGCTATATGTATTAAATTAAAATATCAGTTGGAGGCTGTTTTTGATAGAAGGCTTAGAAGAGTCTCCCTGGGGAGAGACTGAGATACAAGAAGAAAGGAAGGGGTGGGGGAAGGTGAGTGATTATTCCCGGCAGAGGAAATGTTCGCTGCACTGGGCCCGGGGTGGGAACAAGCTTGATTTGTTGCAGATCAGAGAGACCAGAGAGCTCCAACGTGGTGCACCAGAGAGCAGGAGACAGGAAGTCAGAGAAGACAGGTGCAGGGCAGCTGAACTTGGACTACACTCTGGGAATGATGGAAGATATTGGAGCATTAAGTAGGAGAGTGACGTAAACTTATTTTTCTTTTTAAGTGCACTTTCTGGGTATGATGGAGATCTAACTAGGGGAGGGGGGCAATAGTCAAAACAAAAGTGGGTTTTGTTTCCAGATCTATTAAAATTCAAGACAGAGACTTGACTTGGGGTGGTGAACACACACTACACTCTACAGATGGTGTGTCGTGGAATCGTGCGCTGGAAACCTGGACAACTTTGTTAGCCAGTGTCACCGCGATACATTCAATAGGAAAGGAGAAAATCTTCAGGCAGAGTAAAACCTCCAGTCTTGTGCTCTGGGTGTTTGAAAAGCGAGGGTCGGCCATACCAAGACCCGGTCAGAGCTTGATGTACCAGCCGCTCTGAGTCACTTTGTCATTTCGCATCAAGCTCATAAGACCATGACTCACCCATGTGGCAGTTCCTCCCTTCAAGAAGATATTTCTCCTCTGATTGGATTTTATATCTGCCTGGTCTGGTTCTGATAAGAGGACCTTTCATTGCTGCATTACGAACAGTGTTTCCCTGGGCAGAAGTCCCTGCTGGCTAAGGCATTTTGCTGACTTTCACGGCCACTACATGGAGGTCTAGTTACTCATAGTATTCATAATAGGAAGAAAAGCCATGGCCAGTTTTTGTAAGTCAATAACTTAACCTATTCGTTGCCTCCAGGTTCAGTCATTGAACACAACCAGTAAGAGGGAGTGGGCTTTTTCTGCGGGAGATACAAATTTTTAAATGAATTTTCAGCACTCTGCCCAGAACCATGGATGCTAACCGAGCAGAGGGGGACCCCGGCCACCGGAGGAACAAGGGCCAACCTTCAGTGCACACCCACAGTTTTCAAGTTTCAGTTCGGCTCTGACTTAAATGCCAAGTGAGACAAAGAATTTCATTGTCAGCAGTGACTTCATTGGTTTTATAATGGAAGGGCCCCAAGGGGTCAGGAAAATGTGGATGCTTATTCAGCTCTTCCACGTTGTGAGACAGAGCGCCCGTACTGTTTGTGATGGACAGAAGAGGAAGGTTAAGGGCCAAATGAGAGGAAAAGCCTCGCCTACGATCCCACGGCTGGGGACTTACAGGCCTGGGGATGGCACCTGCCCATTTCGCTCTTTCTGCGGAACCTCTGCTGCTGGGTCAGATGAGCCTCTTCCTGGTTAAGGTGGAAACACATCGTCCATTGTCATGGTCCCTGTATGGTTCTGCGCTAGAGTTGGCAAAAAAAAAAAAAAAAAAAAAAAAAAGCCGTGAAGAAAGTAGATCTTGAGGGTTCTCGCCACAAGAGAAAAAAAAGGTAATTATGTGACATGGTGGGAGGTGCTAGCCAACAGTTTGGTGGTAACCATTTTGCACCATGTATCAAATCAACACTCACATGATGTCATAAGAGCCTCATGGTGATTGTAGCAACAATGGTGGTTTCGCATGGGCTCATGGAGCTGGGCTTCCAGTCGCCAAGCTCAATGTAGTTGTAGCTGTTCTTGAGTTCTCAGCTTGCCCAGGAGTGCACCTGTCATCCCTCTGCTTTCTGACTGAGCCTCCTGGGCACGTCACATTCTTTGGGTGTCAGTGGCTGGGTTAATCTGCATCTCTTAGCTTCACTGAGGCTTAGAAAATTGATTTATCTTAAACAGCTGTAAGTATTTTGAACTCAATGAAATGGCAGCCAAACTTGAGTAGGAAGAATGAGGGAATCTCATTTGGATCTAAGATGTTACTCCATCGATATTCCATAGTTTTGGCCAATATTCTACAGAGAACAGAAAGTTAGCAGACTAGCTGATTTAAAGCTCTCTTGTGTCTACAGAATGTCTTGCAAACCCTCTAGTATAATATTTATTCCCCTTGCCCATCATGATTTACTCTATAATTTATAATCACACTTGAACTGTCAGTTCTAAATCAAAGAGCATTTTTGAGACGGTAACACAGTCTTGCAGGAGGCTACTAAATCTCTCCCCTAAGCGCGCTTGAACTTTCCAATTCTCCTTGGGGAAGCCTCATAAGATGTAGTACTATGGTTCGCAAGCTACTCATGTGAAAATATTATGATTTTTGCTAATTGAACCATTAAAACAGAGGTTTCGATAAAAATTTGAACTCTTCCTTGAGGAGGCCCAAATCGGAGAAGCAGAATTTAACACTTTTTCACACCGTACTCTACAGAGCTGAACATGGCAGCTCATTTAGCCAGGCAATACATAATATGTTAGCAGGCCAGGTGAAATCGACTTGTCTAGTCAGGCCGAACTGTTCTGAACTATCTAAACACCCACCAACTGGACTGACCACCGAATTTTTTTGAAAAAATAAGATTGAAATTTCCGGACAAGTTCAGTGGCACTGAAGAGTCAACAGGAAGTTAGAATTTGGTTTCTGAGATGCAGCCAGTAGGATTCGGTGTTGGGCAGGTGTGGGGTACAGAGAGGGGAAGGAATGAGGACGGCCACTGCCTGAGTCCTTTTCCAAGACCAGTGACCCCGTGCCAGGCTTTGGCGATAAACGTTCTTCCGAGTCTGCCAACGTGCCTGGTCAGAATTTATGCTAATAGAATATGTGAGAGCTGTTTATAGAGTCAAA
Source organism: Mormoops blainvillei (assembly GCA_004026545.1). Classification (NCBI taxonomy): domain Eukaryota; kingdom Metazoa; phylum Chordata; class Mammalia; order Chiroptera; family Mormoopidae; genus Mormoops; species Mormoops blainvillei. Next base: position 215,281 of record PVJD01001894.1, on the reverse strand, counting down.
CATCTACAGACCTCCTCTTATTCTTTTGAAACGTACCCTTTCTTCCTTTTGAAGCTTAGGAAACCCATGTTCAAGGTCAGAAAGCAAAGGTTCTGACCACTCTATCTACAGTGAAAATAATTGGACGCTTGCATGTCAAAGACACACAAAGCTCAGTATCTGAACTTCAATAGAAAGACAAGTGGGTCAGAAGATAACCTGTTTCTCCTATATCCCTCTATACCTCCACCTTCCAAAGGCTCTTTTTAGAATTCATGGTGTTCTCTTGAAACCCAATGGAGTTCAGCCTCTTATTATAGTATGTTAATAGTACTGGACAGGAAATTCAGATAAGACCCCTGAAATGGGAAGAAGTCATCTTTGAAGGCTTGAGAGAATGTAAGAACCTAAAATAAATAAACCTTAGCAAATCCCTCCACTATAAAGGGCACATTTGAAAATATTCCTAAGCCACATCTCTGAGCACAAGGAACTTTCCTGAGCTAATGGAAAGGTGAAGAGAATAATTGGACAAGCACGACTCAGTCACTTTCCTGTGGCAATTAGACTACAAACTGGTGCGAGTGATTCTCACAAAACAAGGAATAAAACTGCTGAATTTCACTCAAGGTTTATTCTCCAAAATATACTGAAATAAAAAAGCGCATCATATTTCGACACTGAATTTGGTTACTGTAAAATTAACATATATATATATATATATATATATATATTTCTTGAAAGGAGTGTAGTAATCTGACTTAAGACATCCCTCAAGGGATTAATATATTTTATGTTCAGCCTTTACTTCCATTCCAGGCTTCTCAGGACACGAAAGTCTTGTTTGAAACATCACAGACCCGGAGCTCTGAAAAGTGACTCCTGCCTCTACCTTGGTAATAACCCATTCTAAGAGATTCTGGGAGGCAGCGCCTGACAGTCCAGAGAAGGGTCTGGAGCCTGCACTTGGTCAAAGCCCAGCTCGGTCCCAATCTAGTTTTATGGCTTCAGGAGAGACATTTACCTTTTCCGAGTGTTAGCCTTTTCGTTCCTGAAATGGGAAACGCAGTAGCGATTACATCACTCGCTGCGGTCATTCATTCCAATAACCCACGTAGAGCAATAATCAGTGTTCACCATGCATCCATGTATTTTTTTCTGTCTGGCTCTTCTCTCCTTTTTTCCTTCGTAAAAGAATGAAGACTAGATTCAACTCTTCATTGATGGAATGCCCAGACTAACAATGGCTTCCACCAGACCGAAGTTTATTTTCCTTTTCTGAAAATGTAGGGAATCCTGGGCTTGCATGGTGGTGATGTGATCACTGTCATAGCTTCCCTCCCACCTCGTCACAGGGATATAACAGGGGACAGGGTGAGCGTGACCCATGGCTTCCCTGCAGGGACACTTCTTAGAACTCAGTCTCAGTGCTTCCCTTTTAATCTCACTGGACAGAACTTTTAGTGACAAGGCTGGGGTGGTGGCACATTTGATGTATCACCTTGATCTGGTCATGAGGTGTCCAGCTATTTGGTGAAACATTATTTCTGGGTGTGTGTGCTGAGGGTGCTTTTGGAGAGATTACCATTTAAGTCGGGGGACTAAGTAAAACGCAGCACCCTCCCAGTGTGGGTGGGCCTCATCCGACCCACTGAGCGTCTGAATAAAACCACATGCTGGAGGAAGGGACAGTTTGATCTGCCTGACTTCCAGGCTGGGACGCCGGTCTCCTCTTGCCCTCACACCGGACTTTCTGCCATTGGCTCCAGGTTCTCAGGCCTCAGAGAGGCTCTAACTCCACGGCTGGCCTCCTGGGCCTCCAGTTTGCAGACCACGCGTTGTGAGTCAAATTCTTACAGATATACGTATAAAGACGGTAAAAACGGTCCTTATCAGCATGGTTAGATGCCCATCTATAGACAGATTAGTGTTTTAACAATTTTTTAAAATAACAATGGAAAAAATGGAGAACAGATGAGATGAAAAACTCTTAGCCCCTGCTGTGCGTCCTTCCTGCCTTCTGCCCCCACCCCCCGAATGAAGTCACATGTTTTGGAGGAACTATAGAAAGGGTCATTTTGAAGGGAAGTATAGTTTCATCTCTATAAAACCGAAGTACTTCTTGATTCAGTGGACTAACTTCAGTGAATGACTGAGTGGATCAGTTGATTCACATAGAATGATTCCGGATGGAATTGTATACCTTACTTCTAATCCAAGTAGTAGATGGCTTTATCTGTGTCTATATTTTTAGCCCTGTTCACAAGAAATTGGGAAAATAACGAAGAGAAATTTTTATAAATTCATAGCTATGAAACATCAAGTTTGTAGTAATAGCAAAAAGCCTTCTTTTAAGGAAAATGAGTTGGGACTTTAATTTCGAAAATCACCTTTTCTCATATGTCCTCTAAATGAAAAAGAAAAAGAAAGAAAAAAGAAAAGTAAGACATGTCTTTGCACTAAGAATCCAATTAACACATGAAAACCACCAGCTAAATGAGTTTTCTGCCCTGCTATGGGGAGAATTGGCTGGATAATCTATTTAATTGTACATAAATGGGCCCGAAGCAAAGGAAAAATAAATTTGGCAGGAATGTATTTTACTCACGAGTTTGGGTGTGCAAGTTAGAGAAACGCTGTTGGTCTGAAATGAGATTACACATCCCGGAGTTTGTGGATTTAACAGGCGTACATTTTGCTGGAAACTTGGGAATGGCATCTTTTTTATCTAATACCTGGCATCTCAGACTCTGGCTTGGGCCTAATCATACCTGGAGACAGGAGCGCTGGGTGCATTCCGGGTGGGTCTTCCCCCAGAGAAGTTGGCCTGGGAGGGAGACTTTGCTGTGAATTGATGAGAGCGATTTCAGGTTGGCTCTTTCTAGCGCTAGGATTCCTCCTCCCTGGGACTTCCTCACTTGACATTTCCTGACAAGCTCCCCAGTGTTTGGTGGTGGATGGAAGCATCGTGTGTGAAGTGACATCCAGTGAAGTGCTCGGACGTCTCTGCTTGGTGAGCTCCCACCGACCTTCAAACCTCGTCGCCTGCGTCGTTCCTTTGAACTTGCTCGATTTCCCACTGCTGCCGTTTAAATGGGAACAGCAGGTTCAAGTGATTTGCAAACTGTCAGAAAATGGCCCCTTCATTTTCTGTGACTGTGGATCCACCCTTAGGCTAAAACCACAGCATAATTTTAAACAAAGCAGGACAGATCCGAGCTGACTAACATCTCCACTTCTGACACTTGCGATCCTTCAGGCCCCATCAGCCTCACTCCCATCCTGGCTCTGGCAGAAATGCCATGTTATCTGCCGAGGGACGCCCAAGAACTGGCATGTTCTCAGAAGAAAACTATAACAGATACTTTAAATTTCGATGTAATTGCGTACACTAGCAATCCGAAGGGCCTCTGTCTTCCCCTACCCCTGAATATACTGGGGATATTTTCAACACACCACAATTTGCATTTATTGTAATAGTTTCTGTCATTCTGAAATCTGACTTCCCTACCAGAATTCCATCTCTTTAAGAGCAGGGACAAAGCCTATACGATTCGATACTGCTTTCCGTTGTGTCTGGCTTGTGATGGTGCTCCACAAATATATGCTGGATGGATGGATGGATGGATGGATCCATCAACACATGGATCCAAATTCAGAGGGAAGGCCTTCTGCGAAAGTCAAGGAAAAAGCATAGTTGGGGGTTAATAATTAATATCTTTCTTCAGTGCTACTGCATGATTCTGACATAGCCATGACCTTCTTTCAAGTCGGACATATTTTTGCTCACCGTTAAATCCTATTTTTACTTGGTTTCAAGGCATGTCATTTTTCTCTCTGAGGTAATGTCCTCTTTACTGTGCTATGGATTTTCTAAATGCATGCAAATGTACCCAAGGTGGCTCATTGTGTCATCAATTCCCCAACGGCTGGCACCCTAATCATTAATTAATTGTCTCTGTGCTCCATTGACCATTTGGCCGCCTTCTTGCTAATTTTTGCTGACACGGTGGAGGCCCCCAAGAACTCGGCTAACCTTTGGCTGTCAGATCAGGAGCCACAGGTGGGCAATCGATCCGGATGGCCTTTGTGTCCAGGGAAACCTCATCAGCGTTCCAAGTGATTTGTCTAATGAGGCATCATTAATTGGCAATGGGCAGGTAGTTGAAGAAATTTCTGTATGATGGTTACAGTTTCGCTAAAGTGGACCAGAGCTTAGAAAAACAGAAGCATGAGTGGCAGTGGACTGGATAGTGAGTTCAGACTGTCCCTCAGACGAAGCTAAGACACTGAGGCAGCGTCCTCAGACTCCCACTTGCGTGCCAAGTGTGTGTAAGACGGAAGTGCACATTTGAAGGAATGCACTGTAAATCCGCCGCCGTGAGCATTTCCCAGCTATAACCTGTGGGGTGGATTTGTGAGCACAGGATTCGATATGGACATTTGTTTATTTTCTTAAAAAAAAAAACCCACAAAAAACCCAGCTGGGACAAGATAGGGTTATAGGTGGGGAGTGACTGGTAGAAGCTGACGTTGGACTTGATATAAACTCCTGCACTAAAGCAGCCCAGTGACTTCCACTTATATGTCAGCTGGCAGCAACATTCGTTCACCCAACCAACATGAATTGAGCTCCTGTTACGTGCCAGAGGCTGTCCTGGTCCACGTAAATACTTGGGCTGTTGGGGCCTGTATCAGTTAACAATAGAAATGCAAGAATGTCTGCCTGTGAGGAACTTACCTTCGAATAATGGGAGAGAAATGAAGAATGGGAAAGAGAATCGATGAGCAAAGTGCGTAACATTGGAAGGTTCTAAGTGCTCTTTTAGTGAAAAGAAAAAAACAACAACAATGAAACACAGATTGGGTTTAAGGGCTTGGGGAATGTTTGGCCAACTTAAATAAGGTAGTTGAGGGGGTTAGAACAGGCTTCATGGAAGATCAGAGAAGTGGAAGAAGTTAGTTAGGTGGGAAAGAGAGCCAAGGTAGGCGGCGGGGACAAGTGTGCAAAGATTTTATTCACTCGGGAGTGGACTTGGCGCGGCGGAGGAGGTGGAGGGGGCACCACTGGATTAGAGCGGACAAGAAAAGGAGGTGAGCTCAGAGAGGAGGGGCTGGCTTCGGGGGGAAGACGTAGGACAGATCAGAGTTCTCTGCATCATAACGACTTTGGCTTTTGGGAGATGAGAAACTACAAATCATGACATAGAATTTTAACCTGGTCACTGAACTGATCTAAGATGTTCAGGACTAACCCTCGTTGCTCTGTTGGAAATAGAAAACCTACAAACGTATGCATCTTTTTAATTATTAAAAGAGAGAGATGCGAGTTGCACATTGACTCACGTTCACTAAGTTGGAATTCTCGGTAGTCGTCGAATTGCTTGTTTTCTGGGAGGTTGGCATAGAAAGGCTTTGGTTGGTTTTAATAGGAGTGCATTGTCTCTCTCAAGTGAACGTGTCACCACACCAGTAAAAGAGGGGACCCCGCATGGACACATTATATGATCTAAAGGAGCTGAATTGCGGGGGGTGGGGGTGGGAACCATGGACGATGAGCCCCCCGTGTTGGCTGAGCTGGTCCTGTTACCCGCCGCCAACAGTAAATACATAATCTGGCATCTAAGACCCAAACAAGAAGCAAACTTGGTGGGCAATCGATTTTAAGAAGAGTTTCTTTATCTTTAGCTGCCTGGCCAACCGAGGGACCCAGGAGGGACAGTTGGGACTTCATACTGTTTCTCATTTTACATCCTTTTGGGGAAGAGAGAAAAGAATCAGGAAGAATATTAAAAACTGTCATTATGTCTACAACCCAGAAAAAAAATCAATACTAATGCATTTTCATGTCCACCTTCCAGGTTTTTAAAAGACAGTTGACTTAATTGTCTCGTTCTGAACTCAGGTTCCAATGTGCCCTGAACATGACATGTGTTAGTGACCACTGGTCCAATGTGTATATTATGTGGTCTTTTATTTTTTTTATTTATTTACTTGTTTCAAATTTTTTAATTTTTTTAATTACAGTTGACGTACAATATTATATTAGTCTCGGGTGTTCAACGTAGTGATCAGATATTTATATAACTTACGAAGTGATTGCCCGATAAGTCTAGTGCCCACCAGGCCCATACATGGTTATTACAATACTGTCGACTCTCCTTCCTGTGCTATATTTTCTTTATATCTCAGTGCCTCTTGAAAGCATAACTTTCATTAACTACATTTACTCTTTTCCTCTTAACATGGGGGGCAGTGTAGTATATTGGTAAGAATACAGGTGAGTCTGGTTCGAGTCCTGAGCCAACCACTTGCTTCCTGGGTGTTTTGTCAAAGTCACATAATTTTTTCAAGTTCCATTTCCTCATCTGTAAAATGGGGAAAATTGTATCTACTTCAGAGGGTATTCAGGAGATTTGAGATCATGTTAAGTAATCCACTTGGCACATTTCCAGACACCTAACAATTATTTAATAAGTTAATGGTAGGTATTATTACTGCCTTAACCTACCATTAAAATAACCCACATGAACATCTATGTAGTAAAGTTTGTTCTCAAATATAGATATTTCTATGACAGCTAATCTTTAGAAATGAAATTAGTGGATGAGACAACATGTGTATTTAAGAAACTTGAAGGCAGTTGAATTGCTTTCTATAAAGATTGTACTCCATCATCTTCAAATGTTTGCAAGCAGATGACAAATAAATAGTTATTTTTTGGTTTCTTTAGTTTCTATTTATTTTCTTTATTAGTGATACCAAGCAGTTTTTGTTCTTATTAGCCACTTTTGTTGGTTGACTTTTTGTGTTCTTGGCCCTTTATTGTATGTTGATGTGGGGTGGGGGACTGTCATTGTTTTGTTTTTGTTTTTGTTTTTCCTACTGATTAGTATGAGCTTTGTACATATAAATGAATTTGGTGTTGTTTTTGAAAAACCTTTCAAAACATGAAATTTACACATAAAGCATTTTACAGCCGAGTTTACTTTTTACTCTTGCTAAACGAAGGTCCATTACCTTTTCTTCTCTCTTTGACCACTTTGCTTGTTAAGGAGTTTTAAAGGTTAGCCCTCAACATTGTCTGTTAAATTATATTTATTATATCTAACACTGGTGCAATTAATATAGAGATAAAATTATACACCAGGTCTCAGTGTCACTACCAGTGCTACCAACATAGCAGATCAGGTACTATAACTTATCATCACTGCGACAGAAAAATAATCATTGGGGGAAATAATTTAAATCTGCACCCAGCTTAGCCATGCAGGATCTGCGTTAGAGACAAGTTCCCCTTGATAACACTGCTCTGTTTTTGGAAACTCTTATTTTTCCTGTTTTATTGTGCATTCTGCACTATTCATCTGGTTTAAACAGTTGGCCAAAGTTACAACAGTAAACCAAAGTTACACGAAATAACAAAATTTTATCAAGCTACATACCTTAGCACATTTTGATTGCATTTGAGGAAAAATTAAAAGGCTGGATTCCAAGCGTAGATTGATTATTCTTCCTGCTCTAATCTGTTTCTTTTCTAAGTGAATCTTGTGCAATCACATTATGCCCCCCATGCGTTTGGTGGACTCTAAGTGGTGGGGCTGAGAGACAACAGTGGCCACCCCTTCCCCAGGGAGGCGAAGGCCCCCGTGTTGTTCGAAGGTCCAGCCCCTGCTGTAAACAGGGAAGTCCGTCGGATGGTCAGCTTTTGTGGTCCAGAGGATGGCTGGGCTCAGGCTCCCAGGTCCGGCGGACTCATCGGTGACATCCAGATATGCGAAAAAGTGGGACACTCATCCAAGGGCCACCTGGACCCAGTGAACCCATAAGGGATAAATTTGTTCTGCTGTTTGCACTGGAATTGTTGCTTGAAACTTGGTCATGTTATTCAGTGTCCTTACTTAGAAAACAGAGAGAATAAGAGTAATTACCCTCAAATGGTTTTCTGAACATTAAATAAGATCGTGTTTGCAGAGTGACTCGTGCCTGTCACAAGAATTCGGCCATTGTCATTGTCACATAATCATCGTTACTGCCATTGTTACCTTAACTGTGATTTTGGGTTAGACGTGACTTCATATTTTCTCAATGACCTCGTTATTCCCGGTTATTCAAAAATTTGGATTCAGTTCATCTAAACAGTCAATTGATAGGGAAAAGCTAGTAAATTCCCAAAGTAGCTCTGTTACTGACTTGTGCTGTCTTTTTGGGAGTCCCAGTAAGCAGGTCATTCATGTATGCAATCCATTTGGAATTTGGCACCACTGACAACTGATAAATACTGAACCAAGTGTGTCTGAACTTGAAAGATAATTTAGTTTTTATAAGAAAAAGTGTGCATGTAGCTGAGACTGAATAGCTACTGTAAATGTGGCGAAGATTCAGGTAATCCCATTTGGAGGTAAACGTTTTAAATAACTGGAATTCAGAAGCATAATCAGACTCTTGTCCAATTAAGCGTAGGTCTGCCCGATTCAAAGGGACACAGTAAACAAGAATGGATTGACAAAATAGGGCAATATCCTGAAATCTGAAGTTAACAAAATTAGGCAGGAGAAGGGGGGAAGAATGGTTGGCAGACCGCTGTTACTGATTGCTATAAATGAAAATTGAATCCAAGTCTTAACACCTTTCTCCACCACCTCCTCACTGGGGTTTGACATTTTCGTATTGGCACCTTATTATTAATTTTAAATTTTTATTGTTATACCGTTTTTATTACTAATTTACTGTTAAGAGCCCAAACCGGTGTCTGGTTCTTATCCGCAAAACCTAGACAGGTGGTATTTTCTTTCCTCACCTTGTTATTTCTCGTTTTGCCAAAAACAGATAATTTGCTTCTCCCCTGACAATTCGTTTTTAATAGCCTGATAACCTTCCGTCACAGTCACGGTAATTTAGTTTTAAAATGTTGACAATGTAGTATCTTGACCAAAACATCGACAGGGAATTTCCTCTGTAGCCCCCCTTGTCGCTGTGCTGAGATGACATCTATTTGGCTCTATCTGCGGTTACCATGGAAATCATTTATTATTGTTGTCAAAGATAGATGGTCTGCATACATTTTAAATAAGGGGAATGTGGAAACTTTTCATAGAAGGAGACTAGTTCTGTCATTGCCTCTGAAGAACCAGCGCTAAGAAGTGGTCCCTGACGTTGCAGTTCAATTACGGACCCCATTAGCATGAAACTTCCGTAAATATTTTCAAAAATCCTTTAAAATACCATCCATCTTTTTGCAACTCCCTGCTTTTCTATTACTCCTTTAAGCAATCTAATCTTTCAAAAGAGCCAGGAAAAGATTGCGCACATTTTTATGGTATTTTCATTACTCACTCGAAATCAGACCATAACTAAGCACATACTCACATGCATATACGTATACGTTCAAATCAGGTAATCAGTTGACTCCTCTTTGGAATAGTATCTGCTTGGTAAAATGTTATTGGACAGAGTACAACCAGTTAGCATCCAAATGGGCCAACAAATCCCCATATTCTAAACTGTGTGTTTCCCCCAACACTATATATGTATCTATCCATCTGTGACCACAAATGTCCTAGGTATATTCAGTCGCTTTAATTCGGTTTCCTTTTGCAGTAGCCTTTCTGGGGCCTGTTAAACTGACTCATTCTTATACTTCAAGGTACCACTATAATCCTTTCTCAGATGCGCAGCATCCCAATAAATTGGCAAGTGCATCAAAACTTAAAACACATGGCAAGGAAACATTTCTTGGCTCTGAAATTCCCCTGATCAGATCCTGGAAACCAAATGTTACACAGGTACTTACAGAGAAGATTGTGTGCTCATTTAAGAAGCTGTTCTCTTTTGCAGGAAAAAGTAGCCAAGAGGGATTTCCTTAAAATTCGCACCTTATTACATTCCCGTTCCTTTCCCCATAATATTGCTACCATAGTTCATATCGATTGAACTTTAAAACATCACCTTCTTGGAAAGCTATCACACAGTAGGGTCACTAATCCAGCCTGATTGGTCAAGACCGTCCTGATTTTAAGACGGAGAGTTCCGTATCCCAGGAACGTCCCAGTCTTGTTAAACTAAGACGATTGGTCATTGTATAGCCGGGTTGGACTTTTTATTATCTGTCACCTATCTATGCACTTACTATCAATCTATCTAATCATTACTGCGCATAGGTAGGATTGCCTTAATGTTTTTGTTTATTTATTTTTTAACGATGCCAGAGTTGTGCCAGTTTTCAATCAGGACCGCCTATTTAGAAAGAACCACCATGGGAAAGAGAGCCTGAATTCAGTTTTCCTCCTTTCAGAGTCCCGCTCAGGCAGCAGGGGTGGCCTGCCGAGAGAGGTCCGGGGCACGCGTGGCCTGGAACCAGCCTGCCATCCTTCTGTCCCCGGAACCCTGTAGGTGGAGCCCTGGGCTAACCCTAGGGTGTCTCCATGCAGATCGACTTGCTTTGCGTTGATGATGATTGATTATGGTGGTTTCTTCATTACTTTAAACCTAATCAGCGCTCGGAGTAATTTGAGTAATGATTGCTCATTATTGGCAATTGCGAAGTCTAAGTCTTTCTTTATGTTGATTTCCAGACAGCCCGTCGGGCCATACCGCGATGCCTCCTGGTTCACACACATTCTCCAGGCGGGGGTGGGGATAGAGGACTCACAGAGCTCAGTGACGGACAGGAAGTCATGGAGGCTTTGCAGAAGTTACATTACATATTTTCTTGGCAGGAAATAGTGACAGTTCCCACTAGATCAAATGTGATCATCAAAGAGACAGTTCTTACTGGATTTGAAAGCCATTCAGCCTTTTACTGAAATTCCCAAGTTCAATAAATCATGCTATTTCATGTAATAGTGTTATATCACTCTGTCTTATAAATGAAGATCTATGATTCGCCAACCAATTTGCTATTGTTAAGAAAAGATAATTAATGAGACTAGCATAGCAACTCGTGCTGTTTTACGTTACAGTTTATTAGGAGGTGCATTTTTTAAGGTGCCTTCCCTGCTCTGCTCAGTTAAATCACATTTCAAAGTCAGTTTGCTTGCATTGTTTGATTCTCTTGCCGCCTTCAAATTGGCTACACAAGAGGGAGACATTTTAGGCTGTTCAGCAAGTCAGTAATTAGCAAAGCTATTAGATACCTGAGGATATTACACATAGTGGATTTATTAAATTAGCATTCCAGTACTGCTTGAAGACCCATGAGTCCACAAAAGAAACTGCATTTTAAGAGACCACGTTCACAATCTAAAGTTGCAGATAATGTGGCTTGTTTGAGGAGGGTGTGTGTGTGTGTGTGAGATTAGACTATTACTTGTGAGAGCTTTGAAGACATTTATAGTTTTAGACCACCATACACAACGCTGTTATTTATTAGGAAAGTTTCCAATTTGATCCTTGCAATTAAAGCATTTCTGTTTTTCGTGGTTCTTGATCCCATGGAGGCAAAAGGAAGGTTCAGGTGGGAGAAGACAGTTCTTACATGTAAAGCAGAATTCATATCCATTTTTCCCCCCTCCAAGGACCAAAAAAAAGGCCTTTTCCAAGCCTCTGAATGAAATATTTTGCCACACTACGTCATTCTAAAAGTGGGACGTTCTTTGAACTTGACCGCCACATTGGTTTCTCCAGGGAAGAATATAGATTCCTTCCTCACTGGGGTGAGAATGTAGACATTCTGAGGAAGCCGAAGACAAGATTTGAGAGAAAATTGGATCCTCGTCATACAAAGCTCTGTTACTCTCCTTCCTTCCCTGCTTTTTCTTTTTTTTTTTCTTTTAAGCAAGGTCTGGGGCCATCTAAGTCAATGTCAGTTAGTGACGGTCCCTGTGATTTGTAAGAAAAGAATGATGACAAATACAATTGTACATAGAAACACGATCTCAGGTAATATACCAGCCTGATGCCAAAAGTTACCACGTAGGATATTTTTCCGTTTTTCCTTAGCTATTCAATTCCTGACTGTAGGCAGGAATATTTTATCATCATGATAATTTTACTTTATTTAATGTGATTAGTTATCAGTATGCTATTAATATAGTATAATTATTCGACTTTAATTTAGTAGGATTATCGATAGAATTAATGTAGAATTATACACCTTTACTTTATCGGAGGCGTTCACCTCTTGTTTGCGTCCCGACTTTGAGAACCTCGCCCCTGCAGCGGCTGCCCTGGGGCCCCCGGTTCCCAGGCCTGACCTATACAAGCAGAGGCTGTAACGGTGAGGCCACTGAGACACGGCAAACCTGGGCTCTAAACTAAAGTTGGTTTAACTTGGCCTTCTGATCCCTTAAAGCATCCCCCTCTTCCCTTCCATCACTATTCCCCCTTTTTAACTTTGCTTCTATGAAACCTAGAGAGTATTACATAAACCACAACGAACATACAGGGGCGTCTATGTAACGACTTCGAACGTGAACTCACGCTACATAAATACACATGCTGGAGGCAACGCGACAGTCACCTGTTTCCATCGTCAGCACGGGAATTTTCCTGTCTCGCCTCTCCTTCCCTCCTCACCCTGCAAGTAAACAAACAAATAACCTTCACAGAGCAAGTCAGGTTTTAACTTGTGCTTTAAACAAATTAAGACTTCAACAAACTGTTGGATGTTTGTCTGTCCCCCATCTCGATAAGGATATGCCGTCGGAAGCACGCCTTTTACCGCAAGGACTTGACTAGGGTGATTCAAGCCGCTTCCAGCACTATGTTTATCCGCTTCAGCCGAAATTAGCTTTTAGTGCATGCTGGGAAGTCAAGGCTAGCAGTGTCTGAGCATGACCCAATATTACACAGTATGTCATCGAAGTCTGCTGTAGGGCTAGTTAGTGCACAGGGATATCAAATGGCACCCAAATTCTGTGATGCTCAAAAATTGTTCAGTTTAGTAAAACTGTTACCCAGCCTTCTCTCTTGGCTCCCAGTTGATTGGCACAGAAGTGGGGCTTAAGCCCTGAAGCACTCGGAAAGCACAAGGTTCACAGGCCCCTCCAGGGAGAGACTGGACACATTTTTGCAAACTGTTTCCAAATGGTGCACCTCAGTTAACCCTGCTTGAAATGCGAGCTGCTTTAGCCAGTGGAAGTGGTTTAGGACCACATATCTTCTCTGTCCAGTGTCAGAAGAAAAAAAAAATTCTTTTATTTTAGAGAGAGAAATATTAATTTATTGTGTTCCACTTACTGATGCATTCATTGGTTGATTCTTGTATGTACCCTGAGGATCGAACCTGCAACCTTGGCATATTGGGACGATGCTCCAACCGACTGAGCCACCTGGCCAGGGTGGAAGGATTTTGAATCACAAGTGCCACAAAGCACAGCCAGTGTCACCAATTAGGGATTAAAATATCACCTTCAACAGATGTTTGAGTGTTTCCCCAACATGGGTCCCGGACATCAGCTGACATAAAGCTTCACTTCAATGTCATCACTCTGGCCAAATGAAATGTGTCCACTTTCCAGAGTGAGTGTCCAGAGACTGTGGGTTTCTACCCCTGTTCCAAAGGCATCACTTACCCCAGATTTGTCAGATCCTAAGGTCTCCCTGGAACACCTGTTAATAAAGGTCGTTTCCCTGGATGACTGAGATCTGAATCTCTGGAAAGTGGGCCAGGGAATTAGCGTGTTTTTAGAGGTTCCCAGAAGATGCATTCAGGAAAACTGCCACCCCCACACCCGGAAAAATCTCAACACATCGTTGTCATAGGGTTCCTAACTAGCAAATAGAGAGTGACTGTAATTCTTATCTAATCCTAGCAAGAAGAGAGGATTTTTAAGCTGTAGGGAGAAAAAAGAGAGGTTAAAGTGAGAAGGGATGTCTTCGGCATTATTTTTGAAAACAAAAATCATGGCATCTTTTTCATGTGCAAGATAATCAGTCATTCACATGTGAACATTTTGCATAAAGGTACTCAGATCTTGAAACACTAATCTCATTAAACACAGCGATAGAGTTATCAGACAAGAACCATTCCTTTAAAAGGAAAGAGTGCAGCAACCTTTATGCCTTACTACCTTCAAAAATGGCCAGAATAAAAGGACAAAACCGAAACACCAAGTGGTTAAAATTTTTTTATTCGGAAATCTCTCACGTATAGCACTGTGTACATTTAAGGTGTACGTTTATATATCGTACACTGTACATTTGTGTATTATTATATGACTGTCGATGGAGCAATAATTAGCACCTTTTATCATATCATGTGATCGTAATTTCTCTTTTGCAGTTGGGATAATTAAGATCCCGTCCCTGAGCTAGATGGAAGATTACAATACAATACTCTTGTCTTTAGTCATTATCCTGCGCATTAGATCTCTGGGACCTGTTTGCTGCTCTTGAAAGCTTCTACCTTTAAATAATACCTTGCCTAAGCCCCACCATCGAGTCTCAGGTAACCACCGTTTGACTCCGTTTTGACGAGTTGGGCTTTTTAGATTCCGCATATAAGCGAGATCATACACTATGTCTTTGTCTGGCTTATTTCCCTTAGCATAATGACCTCAAGGTCCACCCATGTTGTCACGAATGGCAGGGTTTCCTTCTTCTTCGTGGCTGAGTAAGATCCCGCCGTATCATCTGTCGATGGGCTCTTCCTCTCTCTTACTGCGAACAATGGCGCCATGAGCGGGGGTGTGCGTGTATCTCTTTGCTGTCTTGTTTCCGCGTCCTTTGGGTAAATGCCATGAGGAAACAATGGCTGGATCATATGGTAGACCTATTTTTAATTTTTGAAGGACCCCCTGCCCCCCGATCTTTCTCACCGTGGCTGAGCCAGTTTACATTCCCACCGACAATGTCCAAGAGCTTCCTTCCCTCCACGTCCTTGCCAGCCCTTGCTCATCCCTCCTGCTGATAATATCTAATGTCGTGGAATATTGTGAAGCCATGAAAAAGAATGAGCTTGCAGCACAGGCACAATCGGGGGCAAAATCACCAGGATGTTGTTCAGCTAAAAACAAATTAAAGCTAAAACTCAGCCATAAAACAATATCGTCTCTTTCCCGTGAGTCCATGGTTAGGCCGTGCTTACGTTTAACGAAAGGCTTGAAGGACACACGCGTCCCATTGACCCTGTGGTCGCTTCTCCTGAAGGGAGGTGCTGGGCAGGAAGTGGTTAGAGGCTTACGAAAAGGGCACTTGAGTATCATTTGCAATTTTTATTATTTTTACAGAGATCAAATTTACCTATTAGTTGGGGTGCGGGGGTGGCGGAGGAGCTGCATACTGCTTTGAATAGGAAAGCAAATAAACCAAAGCGATAGAATGAATAAAAACCTGTTTCAAAAAAAAAAAAAGCCAGACTGTTCAGTGATCTCATAAAAACAAAATGGCACCTGAAAGAAACCACGCTGATGGCTGTAGAATAAATACAGCCATGACAGGCAGGATATTCCTGCCTTGGGTGTCTTTCTTTGCACGTTACATTTCGGGGCGAGAAAACTAAGATATGGCTAAGAAAAGAAATGCGCTGCTTCGAATGTGGTTCAGGATGCTCATCGAGGTGAGCGCCACCTATTGAAGTCCCTTGGGTCCCCCCCCCCCCCATGTATTTGGATAGCGATAAATGTTGGCCGACTCAGAAGCCTGGTGAGCGTGAATTATCACCACTCAAAAGGAAAACCTCAAATGTGGCGAAGATTTACGCAGTGGGTCAACTAGAGAAAACAAGATAAATGCAAATTATTTATTGATAAACTATCTTGATTCAGGGCCAGCGTTGTAAATAAGCAGGGGAGAGAAGTCTCAGGTTTGCAGGCGTGAACTCGGGTGACTCGGAAAACCATCCTTTCCACGTTGAGTTACGAGCCGTTACAGACCTGGGAGTCTGGTCCTTAATTTCGGGAAGCGCTGATTGACGGCCCACCGCGAAGTGCCGAGAATTGCCCGCTGGGGGGCGGCTTCCGCAGCAAACACGGCGGGGGGAAGCGGCCCCTTCCTCCCTCAGCCGGCCCGTGGCAGTGCCTTTCAAGTCCACATTACACACATTCAAGATAGTTTTGGGAAAGCCTTCCACGCTGTGAGGCTGATCGGCTCTTACACAGGAAAACCCCACACCCCAAACTGAAACTACGGCTTATGCTCGAGCTGCCAAACTAAGCAGGAGAGCCAAGAAATCAGAGGCATTGAGCGGAGAGATTTTACTCCACAGCACTGCGCGCATGGCGTGGCTTAGTGCTGTCGTGCATACTCAGAAAGCAGTGGCCTTCGAGCCAGAAGATTATATCTCATCCAAACCAAGTACCTGCCAATTTACTTCCTTTGGTCGATTATCTGGGAAAAGTCCTCTCTGACGTGAAGGGTTTTTGTGAAACCCCGAAGTGTGATAATGCGTGTCCAGCCCCCTTGAAAACACCCAAAAAGGTTGCGTGGTTTTGCACTTGTGAGCTCTCTTCCCTGGTCATTTTCCTATTGAAATCTCATACTTTAACTCAGCTACAGTGTCTGTGTGTAAACGTGTCCATTAGAGGGAAGATTTATGAAAGGAAATGGTGACTTAATTTTTCGAACTTCCCGGTTATAGCAAGAACCCACTTAAGATGAGGCATCTTTTTAACTGCTGCTGTGCGTGTATTAAAAAGAATCTGCCCTGAGGATGTGGTTACGTACGACATCTCATATTTATGGGCATTTATGGGGTCTTGGCAAATTCTCATGGAACCGTTTAATGCCAACTCCAAGTTGTTGAACAGCACATTCCTAAGGCCCTTTTACTTAAGACAAATTGCTTAATTCACCGGCACGAGCGAGGAAATATCCTTCCAAATTAAGTTTTCTTAGGATGGAGCCTATATTTTTAAACCTCTCAAGCACTCACCCGATTTTACAAAGGACACGAAACTTCCGATCGCGAAACATTACCAAACATATCGCCTGCCAATTTAGGGCCTCAAATCCCATTTATAAGACTGAGTATCTAGACAAGCAATTCCTAGGGGGTATAGGTATTCAATGGACCACATTTGATCACTTTTAGTCAAGTGTCCCCCTATCCTGCCCCCCCACCCCCGCCGAATGCCTGCGTTGTGACTGAAAGGAGGTATGCCTTCCTTCTGGGTGCTTCCCACCGAGCCAGGGTACCATTCAAGCCTCTTAAGTTTTGTAATAGCAAGTGCGGAACTGTAGCCTTTCCTCTGTGGCTGTATTCAGGTTGATGAATACACCTTGAGATGCACCTTTCGACAGGAAGCTCGGTTGTTACAACGGGCAAATCCAGATGCAAGACTAGGGGTGCATTGGAAACTCGGTGTGTTCATTCACACAATGACTCAGATAACTCAGTGTAACATGGTTCTTCCTGAATTCATCTGGCACCTGCTATGGAAATGGCACGATTTCCTATGTAAATGAGTGAATTTAGTGGTGGCCCTTTTCAGGTGTGCCGAGTGCCTACTGAGTGAGTCTCCAGGGGTTTAAAGACAGACAGACACAGGTATGAATTAGTGTTCCTCACCAAGGGTGTCATTCGTAAAAGTGCGGCACTGGAATGTGACACCCTGAGTTTAATTATGATGTGGAATGACCTTCTGGGTATTTTTTGCCCCTAACCTCCTACATTCCCACCCGAGGAAAGCACCTTCAGGGCTGGAGGGGCTTGATGAAGCCTTTGGGCAGGTGCAGACTTCGAGAGCGGCTGCAGGACCTTTGGGCTGCAGGAAGGCGTGGCCGACCTCATGCCAATGAAACCGGGAAGACACATTCCTTGTCCTCCCGGCCTGACACCAGCAAAGCCTAATTTGTTCGAAACTTCAATTAGTATCCGTCTCGAGGAGAATTTGACTACTTAAGCCAGTTCCCCTGCCAGTCTGCGGGAGAATTCCACTCTGTGCCGAACAGCCTGCTCGCATCTTGCTTCCCAAGCCTGTGCATTGCAAACCCCGAGGATGTGAGCAGCTGCTTCCTGAGGTGGCGAAGGAAGGGCTGCCTTCTGTGTCCCGGCTAGAGTTGCATGGCGTGCTCATGGACCCCAAGCTCCCCACCCGGCCCCACCCATGAGACCTGTTGGCTTGTAATTTCCAGAAATCCTAACCTATCTGTAGAAAGTTAACAGTGTCCTAACCCTTTCATGCAAATTGTCTCACTGGAATCTTCTCATAGCCCAACAAGGCTAAAAATAGATATTATTTCCGTTTAACAGTTGGAAACACCAGGGCTTGTGGTCATTGGCAGTACTGCCCTTTGAGACTGAGATAAGTAACTCAAGCCCCGGCATTAGAATCCACGTTCAGGGCCATTTCATTACACCGGCACAGCCTGGACCTTTTAAAGCCCAGGGTAGTTTGTGTCTAATACCTTGAGGCATAGGACGGAAGCTGAAGACAATGAAAAGACTTCAGGGCGTGACCTGAATCACTGTAACATCACAAAATTTCCAGATCTCATTTTATAGTAGAGCAGCTCTACCTTACATCAAACACAGAAAATTTTACATGTAAAATTATCTGACTGATTCCTGTATTTCTGTTTGATCTACTTCCACTCTGCCTGTTGTATCTGTTGGTACTTTTGACAAAACAAAACAAAATGCCTTCTGGTTGCCTTGAAATCACCACTCCACCTAAAATAACCACCTTGTACTCAGATCGAAATCAACTGAACTTTTGAAATCCATTTGATCTGGTTGTTAATTTGTTGCTTCGTAAATCACGCCTTATCAGACCTTTACTATCCACTATTGAAAAATCACAGGTATATAAATTTCAACAATGTTAATTAAACCTTTGGACCCCCTTTGTCTCAATTTTGCGATCAAGGTGCGTTTCTGTATTTTGGGTTTTGTATCTGCAAAAAGAAAAGTTTGAATGATGATCTCATAAGTTTTCTCCAATCTTTTCATGTCCGGAACCTTTGCCGGACACCACTTATTCCCCATAGAGAGCCCATGGCCAGCTATTTTATAGAGTAGCAGACTCAGCATGCATCATACTAATGTAATGCCAGACATTTGTCACCCTTGGAATCTTGTTTAAGAGGTGACATCTAACACCTATGTGACTTCAAAGAACAATCAGCTCTCTTTCTGTTGCCACAAATAACTTTCCGATACATTCTAACCTGCACAGTACCTTAGAGATCTTTATATGGTCATTAGCATCTTCTGAAGCTTGGCTCGTGACAAGCTAAATACCTGGTTGTTAACTCAGTAACCTCTGACTATCAGCAATGGTATCGATTCAGGGTTAAAATTGCCTTTCTGTTAAAACATTTATGATATATAGATTTAATGTATATGAATCTATTCTATTATTCATATACTTTATACGGCTCATAGATTTTTTAAAAATAATTCTTTTTTATTTTGCTCACAATCTCTAAAGACCTATTCAGTTGACTTCCAGGCATTCCAGCCTTCCAAAGAATGAACCATATTCACTATGGTTATTTTTCAACATTATGCTATAATTAAGTCCTGTCCAATAGGGGGAACCCTGTCTTTATGCCATTGCACAAGGAATAAATCCTAACTTGAAAAAATAGCACCATAACCAACATCTCACAGCAAATGGTATTATAATCTCAACACTGACAAAAAGACCCCAGCATAATGCATTGATTTGGGATACAACAGAATTCATAAATTCATAGAGAGATAGGGAGGGGGTAGGAAGAGAATGGCGGGGGGAGAGAGACTGGTGATATAGAGTCATATGTGGGTTTTCTTCGTCCTTTTGCCCGCTTTTAGATAAAAGAATGTAACCCATAATCTCAGGCGAAAACATACTACCTGTAACAGTGATTTCACACATAGTACCAAGAAACAGTTGTAATTAATACTAATATAGGAGGATGCTAAGGTACATTTTATTGTATAATTATAGTAAGTCCTAAATATGAAGATGTTCTAAGTTGATTGCAGGTTAAGAAAAAAACACATCAGGAAAAGACACTGCTTTATTATGAAAAATAGCTATAAATCTACCAAAATGTATACCAATATTAGATTTTAATTTCCAGGCTTATTGTACATATTTCCAGATAAGCATGGCTTGCAATGACGGACTTGAAATGTGGGCACTGGCTTCGCTGTGAATTAGCAAAGAGTAATGCCGGTGGCTCCCACAGCTCTTCTGGGAGGTGGATTGGGGTCTCTGACGTGTTGTATTTAAGTACCAGGCTTCTCCCTAATATTGCCAGCAATTCCACACAGTGTTTTTTTTTTTCCTCCTTCACCACATTTATAAACCATAGTGCATTTTGATGCCAGGTGCAAGGGACTTTCCAACTCCGAAATCCACATTGCATTTTTTTTTTCCCCTGGCCAGGCCAAAAAAATCAATAAACCTCATTGCTCAGGAAGCTGATCTTTTGGCTCTGTTTCCTTTAAGAGCGCAGTATATATGATAATGACTTCATTGTCATCAAATAGAATACAATTAATTTTATTTTTTAGTATGTTATCAGCAAGCAAAGCACCAGTATTAGCTCGATACCATCTGGGAGTGACAGTTTCCTTATTACAAAATATGTAAAAATATGGATTCCCTTAAGGAATCTGTTGCATTACATCTGCTTGGATTTTTGTTATATGCTAATGATTTGAACCCAGCATCTGAAGCATGCAAGAAAAAAAAAAATAACTGAAATTTTTCAGCTAAATTACGCGTTTCACATTTCAAGCGTCTCAAGGATGGAGGAAGCGAGATGGGCGGCCTCGTCAGAGACAAAGGAGGGAGGACCAGGCATCTCTCCCCACCTGATGTCAAGTCCGTCCCCAGCTTCGTCTCCAGAGAGCTCCGGCTGCCCCCGTAATTAAGGCCACTTGATATGAGAGGGACATGTAGGAAGTGGGACTATTGATGGCAAACCCCAAATGAGCCCCACTGATAACAAAGAGATTGTGACCGATAAGACAATTATTATCCTTATAGTTCTGTGTTTGTAATATATTAAACAATCACAGTGATTAAAACGAGCTATTATAATTACGAAACCATTCTCTAGGGTAGGGTGTCTTTTCTTGCAATCCCTGGCCTTTCTGCATTTTCTCACCTCTACTTGGATGCGGGGAGCTCATTTGAATGAATTCTGCCTATTGATGGAAGGGAGCGCTTGGGTGGGAGCCAGAAACATGGAGGCGATTTTTAAATGCGGGCCTCGGAGTCTCCACCCTCCGGGGGAGCGGCCTCCTTTGTGAAGGAGAGGGCAGTGACACCCTGAATTAGATTTCCAGGATAATTCCAGGGCAGAAGTTTTATGCGGGGCGGCTGCTTCTCCTGCGTGTTCGTGAGGAGTGATGCTTCAGGCTAGTGGAATTTTCACACATGGATAACGATTTGGTACGAATTGCTTTTCCACGTATAGCTGTCCTCAGGCTCCAAATCGCGGAATATACGAGGCATGACGTTTTCATTGCCATCATCTCACAGTTCATCTACATACTCAATTCTGAAATTTTTGTCAGTGCTTTGTAATCGTATCAATTGACCTCAATTAATATTTTTTCTTTTCCAATAATAAGAACGCTCCAGTGCTTCTTCATAAGAGACAGAATGGACATAAGGCCCCGTCGCCCGTGATAACTCTCCAGTGTCTTGATATTAGCCATACTGGTTTTCCGTATATAAACGATTCGCCAAAAAGGTGGAGTGTTTGAAAAACAGGTTGATACCACTGAACAAGGTGATGATTCCATGAAGAATGTACCAGAAATTGTGAGGTGCATCTTTGGCCATCCTTTCGGGCTGTCCGGAATGTCTTTTGAGGATTCACTGATTTAAAAAAAGGCTGAAGCACATTGAGCAAGTATCTCCAGCCTGGGGAGACTGCCATAAGACCTATTGATTAGGAATTATGCTTTTATTAAAAAGCAAAACAAAACAAAACAAAACACTAGCATAAAACAAAAACATAAATGCCTTTCTTTTTTAGCTGTCCATCATGGAACTATTCCTTTTCATTACTCAACCTGCTGTGTTCAACCTTGTGTACATGGGTCACATAGACTGACCAGGTTAATCAGCACTTTCTCTCTCACACACACACACACACACACACACACGTGACGGAACAGGAAGTGATGCTTTGTGATAGAATTTGCAGACTAATCGCAGCTGGGGTGCTCATCCCGGTAAGAGGGTAGCTCTGGGTTTTGTGCAGAGCAAAATTAGCGACAAAAATGATAAGGGTAGTATTTAGCTGTGATCAAAATGAAAAATTGGCAGGCTCTCCAATAAAACAGCACCTAATCATCCAGAAGTGGCTCGGGGTGGAGGAGAACGTAGCTCGGGGGGGCGAAAAAAAAGGAACAGAGACATTAAAAGGAGCTGACTTGGGCTGTCTTTGAGTTAGCATCCACCAAGAGGTGAACTTTTCTTGTTCTCCCGTAGACGTACAGTACACTCCACATCTAAGGATCACCTTCAAACATTTCATGTATAACACTCTTGTAACCTGTTTCCACTCTCAAATCTCTCTTTTTGTTAGCATCACTTGGATTATCGTAAACTTGAGCAATACTGGACTCTGTGATGAAAGCTGAAATTACGTTTTCTCATTCTATTCTTGTATTGATGCTTTGGGATAGGTATTATTGTAATTCCACGCTGCAGAAACTGGGAGGTAGAGCCCTGGCTGGGTAGCTCAGTTGGTTACAGTGTCATCCTGATGCACCAGAGTTGTGCATTCGATCCCCAGTCAGGGCACATACAAAAATCAACCAATGAGTGTGTCAATAAGTGGAACAACAAATCTCTCTCTGTCTCTCTCTCCCTCTCTCCCCCTGCCCCTGTTTCCTCTTTCTCGAAAAATCAACTAAGACAACAAACAAACAAAAACCTCTGACATGCAAAAATGTCCCAGGTGTTTTTAAAAAAAACAAAACTGAGTTGGAGAAATGGAAAAAATGTTCCCTGGTTCAGCTGAAATTCAGGGCCAGGCATCTATGTGAACGTAGCTCACGGCCCTAGTGGCGGCAGGGCCGCAGGGGATGAATTGGGACTTTTTGCTCATCACTTCTGCTGTGAAGAATCGGGTGTATTAGAATATTTGTTACCAAGTAGAGACCAACTCAAGATGTGTTAGAAGATATTTAAACATTCTCTGTGGGGCCCTGGCCGCTGTGGCACTGTTGGTTGGAGCGTCATCCCATAACTGAAAGGTTGCAGGTTCGATTCCCGGTCAGGACACATACCTCGGTTGTGGGCATGTGTGATCCGTGGTCCAGATGCATATGGGAAGCGACCAACTGATACTTCTCTCTTGCATCGATATTTCTCTTTCTTCCTTCCCCTCTCTCTAAAAAGCAATGCAAAAAAAAATGTCCTCAGGCAAGGATTAAAAAAAAGTTTCATGTGATGAGCTTCCCTAGTAGTTCAGCTTGTACCAAACCTAGAGGGGTTCCACCACGGCAGTTAAATCTTTGCATAAAGTGACCTCATACCAAATATCAGTGTTAATACCCTTTAAAGGCTCATGAGTTCTGGAAGTCCTCTTGGGCTCCCTTAAGCACTGTCTTTTATGCCAAAGAGCTAGTGAGAGCCAGCTTTCAACTATGGCCTGACAAACTGGATATTCTGTTGATTTTAGACTTGACTGCTAATTGATGGGAACCAGAAAGAAGAATTAGTCTTCATCATCTTAAAAGCTAAGGATTTTTTGTGTTACAGCGAGGCACTGTGTGAAGACAGGGCCAGAGGGGAGTTTGTAATGGATCTCAACGAAGCCAGACTTAAGTCTTCTTCCAGATTTAATCGGTTCTTAATGTTTCCCCACAGCACGTTGTCAGTAGACTTTAAATAAAATCGACCTGGAGTGTAGCTTTGAACTTGGGGAGCCAGGAAAGCTTAGTAGAACTTTACTGATGAGCTTGCAAAAGCTAGTTCAAGTTCATGAAGCTATAATTAAAAACACAGCAGCACGACACTTGATAAAGTCCACCTTTTAAATAATTCAAGAGATGAAACATTACTTTTTTTCTACACCTTGATGGGCTGTTCCTAGAGATACTAAAACCATTTGTATTTAAAATTTATTACTGTGCTTAGAAAAAAAATGTATTCCTATGCTATTAGCATTTTATTTATTTTTTAATTGTACTAGAAAGAATGGGAAGAATGAGTTGCCAAGTAGTTTAAAAGTCCAAAAAATAATTCGTTTGGGGACTGTGTGTGATAGACATTTGAAAGTTCAGAAAAATTGTATGTTTGATGTCCATTGAAGGTAAGAGCACTTTATATTTTGTTGAGAAGACCACCACATCTCCCCAGTCCAGTGGCTTTGGGGGTCAGAGGTGCTCGTCATTTTCCCTCACCTGACCCCTGCTCTTAAGATTTGACGTTGGCCTCATCACATGGCAGTTAGTGACGGGGACACTGTCCATCGTCGGTCCCACACAGGTTCATCCTCAGACTTCTAAGTAAACAATTGGAGTGCAGGAAAGAACACAGCCCCTTTCCGTCAGGTGGAGTTTGGACAGGGCATCAGCTTGAGGCTGTTGGCCCTGCCTCAGCGGGAGGACCCCTTGCCTCGGCATGAAACCGGCATGAATCGGCTGGTAGAGGCGGAGTCCGGACTCTCCCTCCCTCACCTTGCAGACCAGCCTGGCTCTCCGCTGCTCTTGTACGTCCCGAGAGCCCTGCTTCTCTGCTGCCGGACATCCAGTGCCTCTTGTTTGAAGCCCCTCTACCCGTCTTTACGCCACCCGTTTATAACGTCATGATCCACCGTTGTCTGAAGCTATTCTTCCTCCTTTGAGAAGTCCCAGTGATGCTGTTTCCTTCTTGAGCAAGGCAAAAGGCAACCTGTCCTTTATTCCTTGTGGGCCTCCATCATTATGGTCTGGCCATTCATTCATTCATTCATTCAGCGGATGGTGGACGAGTAGAGTTACAAAGCAAATGCTGTTAAGACTAAGACTCTACATGTCCTTGTCCTTAATGACTTTAGAGGGTGGCGGTGAGAAGAGACAGGGAAACGGACAGTCACAGCATTGTGACCTAAGAACGGGGAAAATGAACAGAGAAAGAAGAGGAAGAATCC
This sequence comes from Mormoops blainvillei, assembly GCA_004026545.1. Taxonomy (NCBI): domain Eukaryota; kingdom Metazoa; phylum Chordata; class Mammalia; order Chiroptera; family Mormoopidae; genus Mormoops; species Mormoops blainvillei. Next base: position 190,330 of record PVJD01001894.1, on the reverse strand, counting down.
CGGGACTCAGGAGGAGAATTCTTAAGGAGGGCGCAAGTCAGTTACACCTTGTGGGGGAGAAGCACCTTAACGTATTGAAAGGCGACGAGGAAGACGTAGCAGGGAGAAAAGCCAGCCTGTGCCAAGCTGATGAGACAGCAGAGTTTCTTTTTGTGAGATGACAGGCAATGATAAGGAGAATGAATGAAAGGGAGAAGGAGTCAGGGAGCCAAGCAGGTGGGTCGGGGGGCGTGCGGTTGACAGACCATCAGTGGACGTGCCTACTTGGGCTGGCCAGCACGGCCTCAGGAGCTGGTGAAGGTTTTAGCCAGGATTAGGGGAAGCGGTAAAGAGATTATAGCGGGGCAGCTTTTTGGAAAGTGTCTGCGTATAGTATCTCATTTAATTTTCATAAAGATGATGTATATGTATGCGGTGGGGGCGGGGCGTTGTTATTCTTCCCTTCGGAGGTAAGGAAACGGGTGCACAGTGAGATGTGAAGGAACAGAGGCTGACCCCACAGCTACTGAGTTGGGGGTCTGGCATTGGAATCCAGGCGCTTTGGTTCTGGGTTGCTTTTTTTTGAACATATTGAATAGAGGGATGTCCTGTAGACATCTAACTCATCCTGGTAGTGCCGGCATTTAGGAAGGGGTCATAGCTTTAGATTTAGGGGTCGTTGATGTGTATACATGGTGACTGAAACCATTTTAGCTCGTGACAGGATCTAGGTTGGGGGCAGAAAGGGGTATGAGAGATTTCTCGGACTGCGTCATGAGGGCAGTCATGTTTTTCCTTTTATTTGTTTGTTATTTATTGTTGTTTGTTTTCTGTTTCTTTTGTGCATCAAGCTCATTAATTTCTAAACTGATCTAGCAAGTGACATCTGAGGGGGCAAAATGGTTTCAGGGAAAAAGAGGGCACACGTCACCCCATTCTTAAGTGTTGAATTTCAAAGATCTCACAGACCCTAGGATTACTGTGTTAGTCTCCTAGTATCCAAAAAAGTAACTGTTTAGGTCGTTCGACAGCAAATGTATCTTCACTTCTTTTGAGCCTTTTTTTTTTTTTCAAATCTGTACTATAATCTCCCATAAATACCTGGTCTATTTTCCTTGGAAAAAACACACATTTCCACCACATCAGCCTTCAAGTTTGGTCAGTCACCCACAAGAATCATCCCCAATGAGCTTCTTCGGCATCTTCCTGTTGGAGAACTTTTAAATAACAGGACGAGTGGGGCCTTTCTTTTTTCATCTTGGCCTCCCATCATTCTCTCTGGCAGAGGTCTAGCCAGAAATGCTTGATTTTTTCTTCCCCAATTAGAACTCTTCAAAGGAGAGAAAATGAGACTCGGAGGCCCGGTTTCATTGCAGACGCTTCGAGGACCACAGCAGCTCTGCCGTTTGAAGTTCCCTTGGCCCAGCCCTCGGCGAGGACGCGGGCCTCCCTAACAGCACTGCCAGCTCCATTTTCTGGGACGATTGCTGGAGAAGAAGGGAAAGCCTTTCATGTAAGGCTTTGCTACTCTGCTCCCATGCTTGCAAGATAAAAATCATTTTGATTTACCGGGTCCTCGTGCAGCTATGTGGAGCTTAATTCCTCTGCTTAGTAAGCAGTAATGCCTATCACTGGGTTTTTCTTTTTTTTAAAATTTTTTATTTATTAATTTCTTTTTTTCTTTCATTCTTTCTTTCTTCTTCTTCTTCTTCTTCTTTTTTTTTTTTTTAGAGCAAGAGAGGAAGGGAGAGAGGGAGAGAAACATCGACTTGTCGTTCCATTTCTTGATGCATTCATTGGTTGATTCTTGTATGTGTCCTGATGGGGGGACTGAACCCGTAACCTCGGCCTATCAGGGTGATGCTCTAACCAGCTGACCTACCCAGTCAGGGCTGGGAGAGAGAGAGAAACATCGATTTGTTACTGGGTTTTTCTTTATTCCACATTAATTAATGGAGATGAGAGCTTGACACAACTAATTTAAAAGACAATTATTCAAGGATGCGCCTATTCAGTGCACTGGCTATATAAGACGCAAATAAAGGCCCAGATAGTCCAAATAATAAACTCTTTCTACTTCTCATCAGAAACATCTAATGAAAGAGGTGAATATATATTAAAATAATGCCTTCCCATAGCTAGATAGGAAGTAAAAATACATCGTCTCTTTACCTTAAAAATCAAAAGAAGAAAAATGTACAATAAAATCAACCTTTTCCTTTCATGGGAAACAATTTTAACACTTGTAACTGTAGCTGCATAAATACAACCTACCTGCACATGAAGTCACTTTTGTCTACCACCGACAACCCCACAGTTCTAGATGAAAACCTGCTTCTCTAGAACAGGGTCATTAAACTACTAAAAGATAAGGCAAAGAGGACTGAAAAAAAAACCCTCAGTAAATTCCTTAATTACAACCCCCTTTCCAGGAAGCAGCGTTGGAGATAAGTAAGTCAGCAACAGCTCACTAAGAAAGAAAACAGAAGCTTTGGACACCCAAAGGTTTTATAAAGTTTCAAACCTATTTTCCCAGTTGGAGAATTTCCAGCCTTTGCCAGTTCCAGTAAAGATTAGGACGTTCTAATATAGGGTCTCTTACAGATTCTAGGAGGCGGTCCTTAGCAGGGAACTTATGAATGACCTCCATTTAAACAAGTCACTGGACCGATGATCCTAATTTTCTTAAACCTAACGTGTATTCAAGCCCTTGATATTGAAGGAGCACCCTTAGCATGCAGCAGAAAGGAGATCCTTATTATGCGCTGATAATTTTTGCAGTTCAAGCCCAGCCTAGAAATAAGTTTAATTGCAACTAACAGAGTAACCTTCCAGGTCAGCATTCGAATTCACAATATTTTATAAAAGCGTCACCCAGTTTTTTGAGAAAAACTTACTTTCTTTATGTCTTCTCTCCCTTCTCTTTCTCTCTCTTTTTCTCTCCCTCCTTCCTTCTTTCTTTCCCTCCCTCATTCTCTCTTATTTTCTTCCTTTTTCTCTATTTGTTCAAGGCAGATTTCTCTCTTATCACCTGGGACCTAAATTAGTCACCATTCACAAGCCTACAGTTATCATAATCAGCCACTAATTTATTAAAACTCACGGGCCATAATCCTCTTAGTAACTCAAAATGTGGAAAATACTGTATAACGTCTTGGCTACAGCAATAACTTAAGATAGATGAAGAGTCCTATTCCCTCCATTGCAGACAGTAGCGGTCAGAAGACACCTAGTGCATTGGTTTTCCAACGCGATTTTCCGGATGTCCCAAGTTGCTCCCACAAAATGGGCTTTTACCAGCCATTTGTTGTTGGAAGAACTTGACTCCCAGTGAGCTGGCCCAGGGTTGGGTCCCGCACGTAGGCGCCTACTTACTCTGAGCCAATCAGATCCTACCAGCGTCCCCGTCAGACAGAAGGAGAACCCCTAAAGGCCTGGCGCTGAGGTTCCTGGATTTACTTGGCTTCCGCACTTTCCTGAAGTTGGTTCATTCAACTTCTCGTCTGATTCCGCGCAATACTTTTCCTGCAAATCTCCTGATGACAGACTCCCAGAACAACTTGTAGTGAAAATAGTTTGAGCTTACGTAAGAAGATTCAGATAGCTAACCTTGAGAAAATATGAAATAAGAGATTGGATATAAATCTACAATTACCTTTTCTCACAGCAGGAGGTCTAGGCTTGGTGGTCTTGCCCAGTCCCCAAAGTTACCCTGTCAATGTTAAGAATGGCTGACGATAATAAGAGCGTGATTTTTTTTTCTTTGTCATTGATTTCTACCTATTTCTTTTTATTCTTTCAACACTTTTTTTTTAAACAGATGAAATGAAATGGAATGCAACCAGAATATAGACAATTGATTCTTAATGAAGTTTCATTTAAATCATAAAAACACACATTCAAATAAGGAAAAGATATTCATTCTGACATCTGCCAAAAACTCAAAATGGAATCCTGGAAAAGTGGAAATAGACTTCAGTTATTGCTTTTCAGTTTGTCAGGTTTTAATTGGTCGGTCCATTTGATAGCATACCTCCTTCCCATGTTTAGAGTGAGGTTACCTCACTGTTAATTCAAAAATTTTAGATACCGAAATTATATGACTAGTTTAATTTCTATTCAAATGTCTTGCCCACCCTGATTCATAAACTATAGTGGATTATATGCGATCTAAGTCCTAGGATTAAGGTGATTCGTGGGTATTTATCTTCCCACCACCTGAACGTAGCTATCCAGTTAGTCACATATGTCAAACTCGTAGAAAAAAGGTGTAGGGTTATGAGCCAGGATCATAAAAGTAAATAAATAAAATGTAAAAGCCTTATGCTGCCCTGGCTGGTGTAGCTCAGTGGACTGATGGTCGGCCTGTGAACCAAAGGGTTGCCGGTTCGATTCCCAGTCAGGGCACGTGCCTGGGTTGCAGGCCAGGTCCCCAGTAGGGGGCGCGTGAGAGGCAACCACACACTGATGTTTCTCTCCCTCTCTTCCCCCCTCCCTTCCCCTCTGTCTAAAAATAAATAAATAAAATCTTTTTAAAAATGTCATGTTCTAACAAATAAAATGCTAACACGTACTTTAAACTTTTAATGAGTATGTAATAATTCAGTTAATATACCAGCTTCATGTTCATTCCCTGAAAGTTTCTTCTGGAAGGATATTTTCTATGAGAGCTGAACTGGCTGGAGACGTGTGAGGGAGAAGCTCAGGGAAGCTGCCCTGAAGGTGCAGTTCTTTTTCGGGAAGGTTTCCAGACCCTAGCAAGTTACTTTTCTTGTTTTGGGAAAGTTCCAGTGGCTTTCTTAACTAAGGTCATTTGTTGAATATATATATAGAGAGAGAGAGAGAGAGAATACAGAGTTCTATGTAGAATGTTCATCCTTTATTAATGCTCTCTGTCTCTATTTCTCCAAAAAGCTCTTGATTGCTGAACAGCTATGAATGGAAGTCCAGAAACCCCACCACTTACTCAGAATATAATCTAAAGCATATCACCCTATCTCAAAAGGACCTCAGGACAAATTGAATATAGATGGACATATATAAACATTCAGCTTTTAGTAGAAAGGAAACCAGTTGCCTTTGTTTTCCTTTCAATCAATAGAATAAAATATTTTCAAATCTTTTAGCTATTACCATAAAGACAAATCTATGTCAGTAATGGAATGCAATTTTAAAAGTCAGGATACGAGAGCAAAAATAGCTAACGTTTTTGAAGATGTTACATGTTAAGTCATCTTCATATCTTACTTTACCTCATTTTTTACAATATCCCAGGGTGGTATTGCAATGCCTGTCTTACAGAAGCTCAGAAACATTAAATAAGTGGCCCGCATGCAAATATCTGGTAGGTAGAAAAGCCAGAATCCGAACTCTGTCCTGAGTCCGCGGCCCTTTGCCACCTCCATTATGACATTTTATTCTAATCACATAGCAAGAGTGGGAAATGAGATCATTAAAATGTGTACTTTCTTGTAGAGAGCAAATCCCGGCCATCTGATTACTTGGGTGTGTTTTGAGTGTGGGTACTTATTGTCATTTTCTCATTTGCAAAGTCCCTTTTGCCCCGTGGAATAAAATACATTATGTGTAATGCAAAGTTATTAATAGACAGGATCTCCTGACTTTATTACTCTCATTAGCTGATAAGTGTGTTTTTGTGTAACCACTCATCTTAGCCTGAAATGAGAAAAATGACAGTAACAAGTGATTAAGGAAAAGAAAAGGTCCTATTTTCTCACAGTTCATCACAAAAGGCAGTGTATTTTGACTATATCACAAACCGTAACAAAATTCAATGAATATTTACAAAGTGATCACAATGGCATTTATCACATCTTATATACAGTTTGTCACAAAACCTAACATTGCCATAGAATATAGATGATGTAAGCAGAGGAGTGCCCCCCCCCAAAAAAAAGTATGTCTTGGTTGTGATTCATGAAAGCCATGAATATGTCACCTTACGTGGCCAAACGGATTTTGCAGGTGTGATTAAGTTAAGGACATTGAGATGGGGAGGTGACCCAGGGTTGCTGGGATGACCCCAGTGAAGTTGCTGGTTTTGGAGATAGAGGGAGTGGCTCTGAGCCATGGAAAGTAAGCAGCCTCTAGAAGCTGTTGAAAAGATAAGGGACCCAGCTCGGTTGGTTAGAGCGTCATCCTGATACACCAAGGTTGTGGGTTCGATTCCCAGTCAGGGCACAAACAGGAATCAGTTAGTGGACATCGAATTGATATCTCTCTCTCTCTCTCTCTCTCTCAAATCAACAAGTATTTTTCTTTTGATTTTTAAAAAGAAAGACAAGGGGATAAATTCTCCCCAGGAGCCTTCACCAGGAACACATCGGAGTCCCCTACACCTTGAATTTGACCTAGTGAAACCCATTTCCGTTTTCCTGACCTCCAGAATTATAAGATAAGAAATATGTTGCTTTAAGTCAGTATGTTTATGGTAATTTGTTACAACAGCAATAGGAAGCTAATGCAATAGGTGAATTGTAAAGGTGCTGTTTTGTTTTTGTTGCTATTGTTTGCAATTCATCCAGTTCAAATGTAAGGCTCTCAGTAGCAGGAAAGACACAATAACTACTGTATAATATCAAGGTATTTTGTGGGGCATTTAGATAGGTGTGGCCTGTGGAAATGTATTTCACTAATGTATTCTGGGATAAAAGTTCATTTTATCAATGTATGCAATTCAAAACTTTTAAAAAATAACATGAACAAGCCTTTTCGTCGATATTTTTTTGTTTGGTATTTCAAGTTTCTGCTAAATGCATTCAGAACAAACCCCCTGGACTTAAGATACTACTATCTATCCCATCATTTGAAACCCCGCGGTTCCTCTTTCACACAAGGAGTCTCTTATTCCTGGTCTCTGCCTCCTGATTTCACAGGTTGATGTTTTGTTTTGCTTTTAAATAACACGAGCATCTTTGTCAACGTTTCTAAATGTGAGTCTATCTAGCACAATGCCTGACACATGGCAGCAACGCAACACTTGCTGTTTGAAAGCACACACATTAAAACAGGAAGCTGTCACTTTCCCCCCATTGAATGAATGATGGAAATGGTTTGAAAGATGGAGGCAGCGCAAGGAGGTAAATCTGCACTTCCGCTCAGGTCAAGGGAGGCTTCACAAAGAACAGCAACTCTCTAAAAAGCAGTTTGACGATATGTTTGAAGATCTTTAAAATTTGTATCTCTTGTTGTGGGATTGTGCACCTGAAACCTGTATACTTTTGTTCACCGGTGTCATCCCAATACATATAATGACAAAGAAAAAAATAAAAATAAAAATAAACTTTTTTGTACCTTTTTCTCTAATGTCCTATTTCAGGGGATCTATCATAAGAATAATAATTAGATATGCACCGGAATAATTGTGATAGTGATGGCTAGTCACAAGGAGAGGGATGGGGAGAAGCATTTGTCAATTAAAATAATTTTTAAAATTTTTCAGCAGAATTCTATGCAGAATGATACAGTCCTTTGCTTTCTTCTTTAGATCTTCGTGTAAATACTAAAGTTTTCACAACGTCTACTTCTGGAAGGGATTTCCAAGCTTTCTGTTTGTTGATGATCTCTAATTTAATTCTACTGTGGTCAGAGAACATATGTGTATGATAACAATATATTTTTAAAAAATGAATTAAGACTTGTGTTGTGGCTAGCCCTATGCTAACCCTATGGTCAATCACAGAGAATGTTCCCTGTGTGCTTGAGAAGAATGTCTGTTCTGTAATAGCTGAGCAAAACACTTGTGTATGTTAGTTGGGTCAAAGTGTTCGACAGCCTTGTCCAAGTCTTCTAGAAACTTTCTGAGGTTCTATCCGTTTGCACTCTCAGTCAGTGAGAGTGAACGGCTGATATCTCTGGCAGTTATTATTGAGGGCTTGCTGTCTCCTTTCACTTGGTTTTATATTTCATATGTTTGGACTCTGTTCCTGGATGGGTAGACTTTTATAACTATGATGTATATGTACTTGAATTTTTTCTCCTTTTCTTTAGATACCTTTTTAAAATTTCCAAGTTAGTAATGTCTTTGAGTCAAAAGTGTGTATCTTGTAGGGGTTATGGAATTAGTTCATTTTTAATTTTTTTTTAAATCCAATGTGGTGATTTCAGTTTTTTAAGTACAGAGCCCATCAGAAAAGCTTTTCACTGAAAAGTAGAGACCTGTTTTTTTTTCTTTTGAACAGAAGTTCATAATAAGACCACTGTAAACCATAAATTAGCTTGGGATAGAATTCATGAGAGTTCACGATCTTTTTCTGGTGCAAGTTCATCAATAAGCCAAGTGCGACCTACTATTCTCTTTCTGCCAATAGGCAAAATATTCTCATTTCTGAAATGTCTTTAACTTTAAATTGTTTTCATTTTTTATCTCCCTCAAGTAATGTATGAGCACTGAAAATTATCTCATTCTTTTTTTAACCAAATTCGTATATGAATTATTTTTACAACAGAGGGTGAGATTAATATTTTGTTGTATATTTCCACATGATTAAAATCCATGGAGCTGTTTCAGAGTTTTTTTCTCCTTTTCCTTGATAGAATAATGGTGTACATTGGAGAAAATCATCTGGTTTATTACTAACATACACTAACACTCAGTTCTTTGCATGTCTCCATGAAGATAGAACCCATCTCATGCTAGTCAAAATTTGTCCTTAGACACAAATCATTGTCTTTCACTGCACTAAATATATCAGAATAAACTCATAATTATTTTGTTCTATTATAAGGTAAAACTTACATCTTTCTGATGATCGAAACACTTAGTTCAATCTTATTTATCCCTTGTAAAAAAAAAATGTAGATTTTACTACCGACCCACCCCATCACTCACTAAATTTATGGCTTGCATAATTTTTCTGCTTTCCTACAATATTTCACAGCAGTCAATTTAAAGATTTCATCACCTGATGTAACCTATGTTTGCAGCTGGATGTTAAAAACACTCAATAAACCACAAGTGGGCAGAGAAGTCAGGGATGTGCCCTTTTAAAGATTAAACAACAAAATGTCCTTCGCTAACGTAATCCCTTCCTGTTATCCCTCCCTCTTTATTTTCCTCTCCACAAACCTTACTTTGACTCTATGTTAGAATGGGAATAATCCCTAATCTTGGTTAGCCCCCTTTGGCTCAAGCCCAACAGCTGCTTAGGGTGCAATTTCCTGGACATTACAAAAAGGGATTATATTAAGAATCTCGTCATCCTGACCGGGTGGCTCAGTTAGTTGGGTGTCATCCCATGAAGTGAAAGGTCACCGGTTAGATTCCTGGTCCGGGAACATGACTAGGTTGCGGGTTTGCTCCCCGGTGGGGGCCAGCACGAGAGGCAGCGGATCAATGGTTCTCTCCCTTTCTTTCTCCTCTCTCTAAAAATGAATAAATGAAATCTTTAAAAGAAACGTTTTAGAAAAGAATCTAGTCTGTGATTCGAACATAGAGTTTTGAGAAGCAGTCCCATATGATCCCGGAAGAATGACACTCCAGCGTGTAGGAGGCCGTGAGGGAATGCAGGGAACCTTGGCAGAGAGCCAGAGTTTTGTGTTAGCTTCCAGAGCAGAGGTGATTTTTAATGCTTCAGCGTCATTCATGAAATATTATATATATATACACACATATAATTTGTACTCACAAGAACAAGCGTGCTCTCCAAGGGAACAATAAAATAAACAGCTCCTTTAACTCTTTTGTACCTCGATCATATCTTACTTTGATGAACCCATAAAAAGGAGAAGGCAAGATTGATGTCGGACAGAGCAGCCGGGCAATCATGTCGTTTATTACATATTTATGGCTCGGGAAGATCAAAGGATGTTTTTATGCACATAACTTGGCAAATGTATTTCGCCACGTTCAGATAGGTTCCAAGTGACTTCAGTGGGGGAGGGAAGAGATCTGGCACTTTGCCTGTGATGCTGTTTGGCAAGACAGTGAATGATGGTGGGATCTGAGAACACAGCAACATACTGTATTACGCGGGAAGATGTATACACACTCCCTATATGTATACATACACTCACTGGTCTATAGGCAACGTGTGACTGTATACACACTCTCTGTAAATATGCTCGACTACCCCGAGTGACAAGAGAAAAACAACGGCGTCTTGTCTGTACGTACCGATCAACCATGCCTTCGGAAGGACTGCGTCATTCTTCCTTATTAATAGAACATCTTCTAAAAAATGGCAAGTGGAAGTGTTACCATCCATCCCCTGCCGATTTTACGGTGTGTGTTTATTAATCAAGTCCTGCGAGATTTCAGTTCGACAGCCTTAACATTCTGATGGATGGGCCGATCGTTGTCCCTTTGTGCCAGAGGGGCAAGGGCGCTAAAGTGCAACATGGCACCTGCCCCCCGGACGGGCGCCTCCCAGCTCCCCAGAACCCGGCCACTTCCCCTCTTCCCCATTCCGTTCCAGCAAAATTGTGTTTTGTGTATGGTGTGTTTGTGTGCGCAAGCATTGGGGCTGACTCAGTGCAGATGCTCCATTCCCGTTATTAATTCAATCAGGACTGTCGGAGGCACCTCTCCTTAACAAGAATACTTTAAGTTTAAAACGCGAATCTCAAAAAGTGTAACCGTTGATTAGTTTTTCCTGTATTCACATCATGGCTTTTCTCTTCTTAAAAATCAACAGACTGTTAAAATTCCACTGTCTTAGGATTTTTCAAGGCATGGTGCAAAAACACATCAATCATTTGGGTCCCTGATGGGGGTCGTGTCAGAAAGAATGCGTCGGTGAAATATATTTGGGGGAACCTCGAGTTACGCAACTTCAGATGGCTTTCCATAGCACACACAGGCTAGTGCGGGCAATTCCCAGGAAACTGCTCCAGACTTTCCCAGAGTGATCAGAGTTAATAATTCCTTCACGCATTGTATCAGGAGCCTTGTACGGAATATACTCTAATAAACCTCTGATTTCCACATGGGCCTGCTGGTGCAACAATAAATTATAATCCACCTGTGACTAGCCGTCGATCTCTCACACTCCCTTGCTTGTTTTACTAAGTACCTACCCAAATACCCTTATCAAATTCTGAAATCATTCTACCGGTGAGGACAGCAGATCCAGGAGAGACAGCAGAGTACATGGCGGTGTCAGGGTTTACCCCAGTTTTGTTTGGCATCAAGGGCAATTTTTAAGCTCACTTTGAAATAAGTTTCTCACGTTAGCATGTTCCCATCGAAGCATGAGCCCTCACTAGATCAGACATGCTGAGAAAGCACCATTCTGTCCACTTCCTTATTCTAAAGCAAGTCACAGTTCTTAGTCGTACGGGGGCCACATGCTTCCTGCCGCAGTTACCATGTTTTTACGGTTGATGCGTCAAATGTCAGCCTCCATTTGCAAACAGTTACTGCAAAAGTCATCAAAGGGCAGACATCCAATGCTGACGGTATTTGCATCTGTGTTCATCGGGGTTATTGGACTGTATTTTTTTTTTCTTGTATCTGACTTTTAGCGTAAAGGGTAATGCTGGCCTCATGACATAAGTTTGGAAGCATTCTTTCCTCCTCTAATCTTTGGAAGAGTTTGAGAAGAGTAGGTATCAACTCATCTTTAAATGTTTGGTGGAATTCACTATTGAAGCAAGCAGGCCCGAACTTTTATTTGTTGGAAGGGTTTTGATTACTGATTCAGTCTTTTTACTAATTAGAGGTTGGTTCAGATTTTCTGTGTTTTCATGATTCAGCCTTGGTAGGTTGTATGTGCCCTGGAATTTATCCTTTTTTTAGGTTATCCAATTTGTTGGCATGTAATTATTCACAGTCATCTTTTATGATCTTTGTATTTCTGTGGTATCAGTTGTCTCCTTTTTCAGTTATATTTATTTTAGGTTTCTCTCATTTCCTCTTAGTCTCATGGAAGACTTGCCAATTCCATCTTTCTTTTTAAAAAGCCCACTCTGTTTCATTTACTTTTGTTTTTCTACTCTCTGTTTTAATGAAATATGATCCTTACCTTATTGTATACATTAAATTAACTGAAAATGGAGTAAAGACAAATATAAGGCCTGAAAACCTAAAATTATTAGAAGAAAATACAGAGAAAAAGATTTTTGATATCGCTCTGAGCTGTGAATTTTGGATCTGACCCCCGAAGCTCAGCGAACAAAAGCAAAGATGAACAAGTGGGATTACATCAAGTGAAAGACTTCTGGCAGCAAGAGAAACACTCACCAAAGTGAAGAGACAGCCTGTGGAACAGGAGGACATATTTGCAAGCCATATATCTGATAAGAGGTTAATATCCAAAATATATAAGAAATTCAGAAACCTCGGTTGCATGAAAACAAATAACCCGATTTAAAAATGAGCAAAGGACCTGAAGAGACATTTCTCGAAAGAAGACATAAAAATGGCGAAGAAGTACATGAAAAAATTCTCAGCATCACTAATCACTAGTGTAATACAAATAAAAACAGGTAGATAGATAGATAGATAGATAGATATTGGAATAAAATATTTTTTGGCCATGAGAAAAAAAGGAAATTTATTTATTATGCTAATTGGAATAAGCCAAACAGAGAAAGACAAATGTTGTATGATCTCATATGTGGAATCTTAGAAAAAAAAAAAAAGGAAAGGAGCTGGCTGTGGGGGAAGTGGAGGGGGACAGAAATGAGAAGCTGCTGATCAAAAGGCACAAAAGTATGTAGGTAGGATGACTTAGTCTACAGGCCTAACGTGCCAGCGTGATGACGGTATTTGATAATGCTGTAGCGAACACTGGTAATATTCTGAGAGTAAATTTTATGTGTGCGCACCATATACACAAAATGGGAACTATATGTGGAGATGATATGCTAATTAGTTTGACTATAGTAATTATTCCACTACATCATATCACATTGTACTCCTTAAACATGTACAGTCTTATTAACAATATATAAATAAACAAAAAGAAGAAAGGTCAAGATTTATATGAGAAAGACTTCGCACCACTCATACTTCACGTGCGTAAACCTGAAGACCACGATATTATTAGTGTGTGAAAATTTGTTCTCGCAAATCACTTTATCCCCAAATGATAACTTCGACGCTGTGTCTGAAAGCGCTATGTCCTTCCAGTAGGAGAGGCAAATAGCGGTCCTTACGTTTGAGCTTCACAAGCTTGAAAAGGAAGCGCGATTTCTGATTAGGATTTTATACAACTCGATTGACTCACAAAGCTGAAGAAGGACCATGTCAAAATGCGCTAATACATACAGAACCTGACAACACCGTGGAAGGAAATATCAGTATTACCTGGGGCTAGGCAACCCAGGGCTGCTCGCCGTGTGAGTATCCCTCTCCCATAGGTGATATTTTTAATGTGTGTGTGTGGTGTGTCATGTACTTAAGGTGTGTTTTATGTTTAGCTTATTTGTGCAACGTGAGAGAGACAGCCCGGGAAATGATTCCATGTCCCTTGGTCGGGAAAATTATCATTCGCAGGTATAAATTGTGGCCAAAGGTGTAACGAAATATATACGAGAGCACTTGAAATCATATTTCTTAAATAATGCTTTTACAGGTGTACTTTTCCTTCTTCCTCCCCCCCCCCTTAGGCTGCCTTGACTCCGTTTTTGTCAAATTCCACTCGGATTTCCCCACTGGAGGGAACTCTCATTGACTTTAAAAGTAGACAGAAGCTGAGACCTCAGTGAGGGGAAGCCCTTGCTAAGTCCTTTGAAATAAAATATCTGCGTGATCATTTGGCAGTTGAGAGAGTGCCAACCCTTAGGAAAATTCCAGGTTTTATTTCTGTTCTCGTGTCTTTGTGCAGCAGAGCCTCCTGTAACAGGGCTTCTCTGAATAAGGCGTGTGCTGTGGGGTCTTTTCTAAAGACGCGTGTTCACGCTCGGTGATGTGCTTACCTCGGGGGGTCCAGCCTGCCTGCCACTCCGTGCATGCAGAGGTGGTCTCCCTGCTTTCCTTGACCTGAAAGCCCTCATTCAGATGAAAGCTTACTTGACCAGTGCCTCACCTGGGCTTCCTGACATCACCTGTGTGACATCGTGACATCATCACATGATGTCCCTGGTGGGACAAAGCACCTCCAATGGAGAACACGCATAGTCCTGATTCCTGAGGGAGAGCTCATAAAACTCTCTGCATTTCTCTTTGCCCAACTGAGGCCTTTACCTAGTGTCTGGGGGGTTACAGACAGCAATGTGGGGTGTAATATTCAGTAGCTTCTGAAATTTTAAAGTGGACTAGGGGCAACGCTCTGTGCTAGTTATTTTTATTAATCTAGTCTCATAATCTGTGTTTGGCCTCCAGAAAACCCTGAAGAGAGAGAGCTACATTTAATCAAATCATAGATTTGCTAGAAGCAGGGCAGTGCAGGGCCCCGTGTTTATAAGGATCCTGGTCTAATGCTTTGCTGCCGCCGTCTTGAAATTCTTTCAGTACTCTGGAACAAGGGGTTCTGCCTTTTGATTTTGCACGGCGCCCCACAAATGAGGTAGCTAGCCCTGTTGGTATGTGTCCAGTTTGCTTTTCTCAAGTGAAATCTCAGGTGTGGCTTTTGGAATGGCAGCCCCTTGGTCTAACCACACAATGACAGGCTGGCCAAGCCTTCCACAGGAGGACAAGTATTCTTAGGAAAGTAGGTTTATCGCCATGCCTTACGTAAAATATTTGCAGTCCGATGGGTTAAGTAACAGACTCTGCTCCAATCTTTTTATCTCCCTGTTGCCTGTTTGCAAACACTGAATTCGAGGCCCAGGGCAAAAAAGAAGCATTAGAAGTGCCGGAGGCACAATCATAGATTCAGACACTGTGGAAAGAGCAGGAGAAAGTTATCAGGTGCTGCTACTTCCCTATCTGGCCTGGTCTGGAAATGGAATACAGAAGCAGTGGGCCTGCGATTCTCGTGCGTGATTTTAAAATGGGAAGCCTTGTAAGAGAAAGGACCATCATGACAAAGTCACGTAGAAGCATTCTAAGGCCATTGCTCTGCGGCTGGCTTATGCTCACTTGAACCAGGGAACCTCTGATCCCCAGACTTGCAAGCAGATGAAAAGAAATTCTCTTCATTTAAGAGGCATGATGGCCAAACATGGGTGAGGGCCTATGAAGGGGACCCAGCCCCACCTATTACACACACTGAGAGGCCGGTGGTGGAAGTTTTGAATTTACGCAGGCTGGACTCTCGCCGTAGCAATGGAAATGCTATCTTTCCCCTTTTTGTTTCCTGCTGAAAACCTAAAACCCTTCATTTTAAAGGGCTATTCGTACCAGTTTGATTGTAGCTCCCAATCATGAAGTCCTGAGAAAAAGGAAAAACTATGGAGGGTGTCATTTGAGAGAAACAGCTTCCTTAAATAAGGGTATTTTTTTTTAACGCCATCAATCTCTTGCAGCATCTAAAGAACTCTTAATTTTGGAAGAATCTGCTCAACTTGGGAGGTCAGGCTGTGAAATCCCTACTTAGAATTGGGCCGCAGGATAACCATTTTCCAACACCTATCTTGACAGGGGATTTTAATTCCTTCTCCTTTGTTTAAGTGACCCTACCGTCTTCTTGGGTCCTTTCTCCTCTTTCATCCCGTGTCCTTCTGAGGTCCCTGTCTCTCATGGCAAATCCATGGCCCGGGCCTTGCTGTGATAGCTGATGGCCCCTAATGGGGGTTGGCACCACTTATGGCCTCTTAGAGATGGTTGGGCCACGTGGTCACCCACAGCACGCTTGGCAAAGGTATCTTGTCACCTCTGTCAAGCTCCTTTGTCAAGCTCAAAACCTTATTACAATTCGAGTAGAAAAGCCTCCCTGGGGTGTGTAGATGTTTTCTGCAACTTAGCCTGGAAATTTGCTTCTAAACCAAAGTTACCTGGCAGAGAAGCTACAGACAGAAAACGACAGGACACTGTTGAAGATTTTCTTTGGGCTTGCATTAGAGCAATTTTTTTAAAAATTCTCTTTTTTTTCCCCTCTCTTTCAACTCTGTTTATAGAGTGAAGACCAATTCATTTTGTTTGGGAGGGGAAAAAACACCCCCTGAAAATAGCTGCAGTGAGCTGGATGAGTCCATTTGTCTGTCCAGCTCAGCTTTGGCTTCGGTTTAAACTGCCACCCCCCACCTCCTGACAGAGAATCTTCTGGGCCAGTCTGGGCCAGGAAATGGCCATTGATTGTATCAGTGTCCCCAAAGGGAGCTCATTAACAAAGTGGTAAAAGGCCTGGGGCACGTAGCGTTCTTCCCTAAAGGTGATGAGTGATGGCTTTCCGACCTTCTTTCTTGACCGTCTGAGTGAAAAGGTGCAGTGAAACTCTTTAAGCATTTGTCTTAACCCGGGCTCATTAAAATCCGCTGAGGCTCACAAGGGTTTGGGAACCAGAAGCATATGTCTTTCTGCAGAGTCAGGGCTCCAACAAGACCAGGTCCAACTCCCAACCCAGCGCGCTTTCTGCCGTTTCTCAGCGGTTTTCAAAGATACTAGCAAGCACCTCCCAGGTGATGGAAGCGTGCACTTTCTTACATAAGATATACAAGCCACGTGGTGTAATGAGGAGTTGGTTTGGAAGCTGCATTTCTAGATTTATATTAGCATTGAAAATCATGGTGGCATTCTACAATCGCTAAGTGAGCAAGCCAATGAAGACGCGTGTGTGTGCGCACGTGCGTGCGTATGCGGGCGTGTGTATAACCAGAAAAAATTCAGCTGCTCGCATAGCACTTGGCACATAGTAGGCACATCATAATTATGTGCCGAGTAAATGCATGAACAATTCTTGATCGTTTCCTCTCTTTCCTTTAACTTGCCCATTCAGCACCATCAGGCAGATTTTGAGCCAGTTATCAACGCTGGAGCTGGAAACACGTTCCAGAGAACAATGCTTTCGAAAACAAAGACCCAAGTCACTTTGGTGCACAGTGGCAGAGCCTTTTGTCCCTCTGCCGCCAGTTTATTATGGAGCTCACCGATTAGCTAATCAGTAATTAATTTAATTATTAATGCTATTTACATTCGGGGATTAGCGCGGTCATTAAGCAGCCCTGCCACCCTCCCCTTTCCTTTGCATTTTAAAATAAAAATAAGAGGGTTAAGAAATGAGGAGATAAGAGGCAGATTAAGCTGGAGATGCAGAAGGCAAACAAACGATAGGGACTTATAAGGAGAGGAAAGCACTCCTTGGAATTGAGGGAAGGATGAGTGACTTCTCTGGAGAGGACTTGCCTGCGAGGCAGAGGCTACTTACAAATGGACCTCTGGACACAATTTATGACAAAACAGGGGAGCTTGGTCACCTGATCCTACGTGCAGTGACTGCAGCTGCTGGGGAAGCCACATGTCCCCGTCCCCGTCCCCGCGGTAGGAGCTGGGATGGGGAGGTGAGGTGGAAGCCTCGCTTTTAAGCATCTTCCGTCTCAGTTTTGTGCAACCTGGAATTCGTCCGCAAATGCTGCGCTTCGCCTAAAACTGAACATGCCCTCTCCCGAAAGAACAAAAAAGGTATCAATTCTGACCGGCTGAACAAACACAACGCCACTGTTGAGCGGCCAGTCAATGGGGAGGGCAGGCAAAGGCAATGGGGCACGGTGATGTGTAATCTCACCAGTCAATGGGCTGTGGGCCGGCCCGGGCGGCCCATCGCTGCAAGTGTCAAGGAGATAAATAGCAGAGTGTCCTCCTCAAAAATATGATTAATACCCTCCTCGGTCCACTGCTGAAGATGTAGTGGGTGCAGCTGTCTGGACAGCAGTTGCAGAAAGGGGGAATCCGGGACGGTCGCAGCGGAGCAGAGAGGGCAGAGAGGAGGACAAAAAGCCAGCGGAGGAGGGGTGCCCGGGCCTGACGCGTGGGCTGGGCCTGAGCAGCGGGGCTCAGCCACGCTGCGGTTAAGTAACGCTTAGCTCACCTAGGCGCCTGCGCCTGGGCCCCGGGAGGGGTGATCGCCACCGCAGAAGACAGGCTGAGGCTGGGATCTCGGAGGAATATGATATACGTGCGTGAGCAGGAAGATGCATGGCATTTGTCGTATGACCACTGTGTGACTAACACAGTCCCCTCATTGCTGTATTTAATGCCCTCAGATCCGGATGCGGTCCCGGGGGAGGGAGGAGTTCTTCATAGGGGAGACCGAGGTGCCGAAATGCTAAGTCGCTTGTTCAAAGTTGTGGAGCTAATCGGTTGTACATGTGGTTGGGACTCACAAGTTTTCACTCTTCTCACCAACCAGACTGGTTCCTCAGAGATTTTTGTTTTTAAACACATTTTAAAAAAATATTAAATGTATTGGGGTGACATCGGTTAATAAGACTGTATAGGTTTTAAGCATGCAGTTCTGTGATACACAGTCTGTATATTGCATTGTGTGCCCACCACCCAAAATCACACCTTCTTCCGTCACCATGTATTTGACCTCCTTTACCCTTTACAAACTTCTGATAAGAGTTGGTCTTTGGTTATTTGCTCTAGTTTCCATTCAGCATCAGTTCTGTCCTAGCTTTCAAAGGGTTTGGCCAGATTTTTTTTTTTGTGTGTGTGTGTGTCTAATTTTTCTCTTTCCTTATACACAAGGTTGTCAGCAAAGGATTTTCCAACATTTGTAGCTGTAATGCCATTCAACACACACACACACACACACAAGCACAAGCACAGTGGCTGCCTCTAGTGGAAAGTAAATTGTTATGGGTTTCTCTTTTGTTTTTTAGAGAGAGGGGAAGGGAGGGAGAAAGAGAGGGAGAGAAACATCCCTGTGAGAAACATCGATCAGTTGCCTCTTTTACGCGCCCCGACAGGAGAACGAACCCACAACCCAGGCATGTGCCCTGACCACGAATCACATCCATAGACATCATTTGTTTAAACGAAATACCTTCGTTGTAGACACAACCAGCCAGGTGGAAACAGCCAGCGACGCATCAGGCCCCGGGCCCAGATGCATAGACGGAACGTGTTTATTGGCACAAACGATGGGATGACATTGAGACCAACTGATCAGGCCACAGTAGACCCCCTGCACGAATCAGCTTCCAAAGGTGGTTTCACAGAACCTTCCACGTTGTCTTCTAATGCTTTGCAAAAACCCGAGAAGAGGTTTGTGCTGCCCTGACTCTAAGACCACCGGTCTACCCAGGTGACTGGGCTATGTCATGAAAGATAAAGCCTGCGACCAGAGTCCCACACTGCCTCCCCCTTCTAGACGCAGCCAGGTGTTTCTGTAGTCAGTACACAGTCCAAAGGTGTAACTGTAAGTAGGAATGATTCCGTGAACCTAACTCATTTCCCTCCATTCTCACATTTTGTCTCACAGCAATTCATTACTTTGTTGTCGACACTATTACAGGTGTCCCCCATTTCCCCCCCTTGTTCCCCTCCCCCCAGCCCCCACCCCAGCCTGGCCTTCACCACCGTGCTGTCTGTGTCCATGGGCTTTGCGTGATGCATGCATGTTCTCTGGCTAATCTCTTCCAGTCCCCCCGCCCCTCCCCTCTGAGAGCTGTCAGTCTGTTCCACGTGCCCACACCTCTGTTTTTTTATTTTGCCCGTCAGTTTATTTTGTTCATTAGATTCCACATACGAGTGAGATCACGTGGGATCTGTCTGTTTCTGACTGGCTTATTTCACTTAGCACCATACTCTCCAGCTCCATCCGTTATGTTACAAAGAGTCAAAGCACCTTTTTATTGGCAGCTACTTAGTATTTCATCGTGTAAATGTACCACAGCGACTCTTGTCAGATTTTATATCTATCCCACTAACAACAAATATCCCCTGACTCTCTAGCCTCAATTTTTAAATATTGTGGATCACGAATCTATTACCATAGAAAGGAACAGATTTATAGTAATGCACATACACACATTTTTGCATGTTTCTGTACACGTAACCATTTCCGCTGAGTATTGATCTGAATGAATAAATAAATAAGTAGATTTTATTGCCAAATGACTTTGGGAAGTGTTACAAACCCAATTGGCTGCTTGTAAATTCACAAGAATATGACCATTCCCACTGTAAAGAAATCTAGTTAGCTCTGCCCAGATGGCATTTCTAACAACTGCTTGAGTTTGTTTTTCATTCACGTTTCTAAGGCCCTCCGATAGTGTTCGGAAATGGGTCTTACGTCACTGGGCCCGTTTCCGTCTTATGGTGGGCACAGTGCAGGAGAGTGGACACACCTGAACTTGGTTTTAATAGTCCAGAACTTTTTTAGGTCATGGAAGCAACCAAACATGTTATGCAGAGAAGAGCGAGATAAACTGTGCCCTCTGACATTTTCGTTCTTGGACCTTCCCTGACATAAATGTTTCTAATCGGTTGGTTCCTTTCACAAAAATACACAAAAATGTTTAAGAGACATTTTAATGAAAGGGTATAGCAATTTAGTTTCTGGGAATCGAGGCTTTATGATATTCACATATCCACACGCACAGCACACAAATATATGCAGTATTTACTTAGCATGATAACGAAACGAGTTATCGTTTTTGGAAATGCAAGAATTCCTTTATTACGACACATGATTTAACGTAAGGAAATTATGTGAAAATTTTCAAACTTGTTTGGCGAATCTGCCTCGTTAACCAAATGATCATTTGACCTAAGATTTCAGCCTCCAGGTGTAGGAAGAAACTAGAAGTGACGCCCTCCAAGCCACACAGCTGGTGAGTGGGGCAGCATCGACTTATACTCTTACCTTTTGGCACCAGAAACACAACGCCGCCCAACTGCCCACTTCCCGAAGCTCCTCAAACACATCTTACTACAGACATTTCCCAATGTGCTGTGATGGGACCATATAACCCAAAAGTACTGGCTGAAAAGTAAAATCTTAACCCAATCCATAGTGTTGAGAATGGGGCAGGATTGGGGAGGGTTCCTGAAGGTAAATCCAAAATCCCATCAAAGGTGTGGTGCTTATATATCATGAAATACTACCGAGCCATAAGAAAAGGTGAAGTACTGCCATTTGCGACAATGTGAATGGACCTTGAGAATATCTTGCTAAGCAAAATAGGTCAGTCAGAAAGTGCTAAGAGCCATATAGTTTCACTCAGAGGTGGGATATAAAATTGAAACTCATAGACACAGACAACAGTATGGTGGTGGTCAGAGGGAAGGGGGAATGGAAGGATGGTAAAGGGTAAAAAGGGCCAAATATATGGTAGTAGAAGATGATTTGACTTTGGGTGGCGGGCACACAATGCAGTATATAAATCCTATATCATAGAAATGTGCCCTTGAATCCCATGTGATCTTTTTAACAAATGTCACCCCAATAAATGTAATGAGAGGGAAAAAAATAAATATTCATTTGACATTTTCCCACAATTTTTACATAATCGAAATGAAGAAGCCCTATTATCCAAGTTACTGAAATAGAAACGGAAATAAAAACTTTGAGGTCAGTTTTTTAAAGCTAGTCCACTACTTGACTTGTACAAATCATTTTCTTGATTCTAAATAAGTCACACAGATTGAAATGATTTTCAGAAGAGTTTTCATTATTGCATTTTTTAGGACTTGGAGAGGCATCAGTGCAGTGTCAAGGAGATATTTTATCCATTTTATTCTGTCGTGGGGATGAAGAAAATCTGACATCATCCCATTTTTCTCCTGAATACATAGCCCCCTTTTAGTAAAACACTAAATTAATTCATGGACTCAGGACCCACGCTAAAACTAGGTGCTTCCAGAGGCCCCGGTTAATGAGGAATCTTTTAAATGTCACATCTACAGTGCAAATGAACCAAGATTGCATAACAAAAATCCCTCTCAAGAAGTCTGGTCAATGGCTTATGACAAAAAAATTAATGTTTTCTGTCAAGAATAAGGGTTAAGTTTAGTATTAATCATAAAATGACCTTTAATTGCCAAACAAAAGCACTTTGTTATTTCACTCCAATCCTGGACTCACCCCGAACATTGGGGAAAAAAAGTCATAATTTGCTTAGTATAAATATATTAAAGTATTAAGCCCGCTCTGCTACTCAATTAGTAAACATGCCAAGAGGTGTGTGAGTTATTCATGGTTCAGGAGGCCAGCCCCTTTTCACCGGGAACTTTTTTTCACTCTAATGAAATGATGGATAATCTGGAAGTAGATGCTTTAAGAAGATATTAATCATTCTGGGAGGTGATGTTATTCATGCATTCCATCATCTCCAGATGCCACGGCTCACCTTCCTTGGCGACAAAGGGCACCCAAACCAGGACAGTCTTTCTGATCACCCGTCCAGAGAGCCCCACACGTACGGCTGGCAGAAAGGGCAACCTGGCGTTCCAGGGCACCCTGAAGACGAACTGGCGAGGGCGACCTGAAACTCACTCAACTGCTTTCTGAGAAACGTGGGCTGGGGTCTCCCTCGTTATTTGCACTCCTCCCGTTGCTCAGGAGAGAATAAGGAGAGGAATTAAACTGCAGAAGTAGCCGATCGAAGCCCGCCGCGTAAAAGCTATAAATGTATACCCCAGCAAAGTGTTTTTGGAGACGAGGGTTCTAATCTTACAGTGCGTTAGCCTTCGTCGGGTCAGATTTATCTCGTAAAGCATCTCTGATGTCTCCTTAAGGTAATGAGACATGGTGCTTCCACAGAGATGTCTGGCCAATTAAACGTTTTTATGGCCAGTGTTTTTTAAAAGGGGAGAAAAAAAAGCTAAAAGAGCTCTTGTCACAGACTCATTTTGAATGCCTCTTACACATCAGACGCTGGAGCAGCCAGGGAGTATTCCTGAAACTACAAGGTGGTTCCGTATAAATTGCCTCAGGAAGATAAAACGAAGGGCAACCAGTAAGACATCTGTTACCGTGCAAGAGTGTGCGGGACTCTGGATTATAGCTCCATGCCAAAGAGGCACCATTTTCTTAAACCCACATGTGCCTGCAGATGGACACGGGGGTTACAAATGAGGTGAGGGGATTGCTTTTTGGGGTATGAGTCTCCTTAGAGGCCAGGGCCGGCCAGGTGATGGCTGACAGCACTGAGACATAGTCACTAAATATTTGTGTCCACACGTGTGAACGGAGCTAGACACTCACTTCATCTGCTGGAGAGAACCAGTTATTGTGTCCTTCCCTCCGAGTTAACACGCCAGTCACCCTTCTCGCTGTCATCCCTCAAACTGGCTCGTGGATCTCAGCAACCCACCAGATTAGTAAAACACTTCTACATAGGTGCATTTATCATTTGCCTAATGAGTTGTTTATTTTCTTGGGTTTTCTAACTACAGATACCTGCCCCGCCATGCTCCCTGACTTTCTCCTCCCCACTACCTGGGCCACATGGTAAATTTTCTCATCTCCTACTGCAGATGCATCTCGACACTTTATTTATTTATTTTTATTTATTACTGAGAGAGAGAGAGAGAGAGAGAGAGAGAAACATCAGTTTGTTGTTCCTCTTCGTCATTCATCCATTTGTTGTTGCTTGTTTGTGCCCTGACTGGGGATTGAACCCATAACCTTGGCATAACAGGACGATGTTCTAATGGACTGAGCTGCCCTGCCAGGGCCTCATCTCGAAACTTTAAATTTCAGTAACCAATGTCAATCCTAGAGAGGGCTGTCATTTTCCTCAGAACCTCACTCCCGCCAAACTTCCTCCCTGACCTCAGCGTGGTTTACTGTATTTTGACCCTTTTTTGTTGGGTCCGCACAGCTGGTCAGAATGTCCCATCTCTGTCCAGCCCTCTCTTCTTGTCCAATGCATCTAAATAAGGAGTGTTCTTAAAAATGTCTTTAAGCACTTTGCCTGGCTTGCACTGGCTTATTAAAACAAATCACTCCCTCTCCAGCTTGGAGCTCTATAAATATACGGCCCGCGATGTCACTTGGCCTCACGGATACTCATACTTCTTGGTCGATTTCTGAATAGCCTACCATGGCGTTTCCCCACGCTTCTCAAGTGTTGTCCTTGATTCGCTGTCCCTTCCTTCAGCCTCTTCATCAACACAGAGACCCACAGAAGGGTCCTTGGCCATCCTGTGTCGCCGCCATCTGCCAATGGCTCTGCCCTTGGCCACGTTCTTCTCCTTTGTCTTTGGCAATGGTCTCTTCTCTCCCTGTTAAAGATTTTGTTTGAGCTCTTGACTTTGTTCTCTGCCTTTTCTTTCTTTTCTGGGATTCTGCTCCTCTAGGCATGTCCCCTTGCTCCGGAATGTCTGATTTATCTCAGCCTATCAACAATTCCCATAAAATGCGTACCGCATTCCACACCCTCTCAGTATCTCTCTTCCAGTTACCACCTCAAATCTTGAAAAAAGGGCCTGTGCCATTAGAGTTTTTACCATGTTACCGTGTGTTTTCTCTCAAGTCCCTGTGACTGGATTGAAATTCCCATTCCTAGGGGCTGCATGATATTTATATCAAGAGCTTGCTACAGGCCTAACTCTGTCCAGGTACTTGGGGTACTGCAGTGAACAAAACAGTTAAGAAGAGACTTAACACCTCAACTTTCTCGGACCTTACATCGTCGTGAATGGTCAAATGTAAGGACTGTTTATTTTAATTAACTTTCTGGGACCCCTGGCTTTCTCCTGGTTGCGTTACTCCCATTTATCTACAAACATCTCCTTGTAGACCAGCCTGAAATGCTAATATACTGTGGAGTCCTCAGTTTAGTCCATTGCTTTCCTCACCCATGCATTTATCTATTTAATTTTATCCATTCTCGAAGGCTCGGTTATCCTCCATCTGCCGATTTCTTCCAGATCTTTCGCTTTAGTCTAAACTCTTCTTCTAATCGTCAGACCTATGGATGTCCCTGCTTCTAGACTTTTCCCAGACACACAAATATAGGTGGACCACAGGTACACAAACCTAGCCTTCTCCAACTCATGCAATCCCCTTCTCAGAAATAGCTCTTCCTTCTTTCCCTAACTTAATCGTAGAAACACCAAAATCTGCTGTCATTTCGTGGGACTATCTTCCGATTATCCATCACCTCCACGATGGGCCTGGCTAGGGGCCCATCCCCCACAATCTCTGATCCTCCATTTCCTCACAATAGCATTTTATTGTTCCCTCTTTAGATCTCAGGTCAATTCAATCGGATTGATGATATTACTGGAAGGGTAAGAGTAGCCCTGTCCTTCTGTGTGACTGGGTATTTTCTGGACCAAAACTGCCCCAGGAGGGGACCACTCAAACTCATGATTGTCTAGAAGCGAGGGCCAGGACCCAGCGGTGGCTAACTTTCTTTCTGGGAGGACCCCTGCTTGTGGCACTAACATCGGCTAACCTCACTCTTCGTCCAGGGCACACAGGTTTGCTATCTGCCCTTTCCCAGAGCAGGTCTTTCCCAAGAAGCCATCAAACTAACCCAACCATCCATGTTTCCTAAACTTGCTCATGTCCCAAGGTGGTAGGCCTCCATCATATCTCCTTCCGGGTCTTCCCACCAGAAGGAGCTAAGTGTACACCTCATTATTTCTTCAAGTCATAGTAACTCTTGGAAACGCACAAACACATCCCTTTCGCCAGGCGAATGCTAGGCTCATACCCAGTGTAAATAGGCGAGGACAAAGTAATCCAAAGGGCCTCACAGTTTGCGGGCCCCCCCTGCTCGCAGGGGACTCTGTCCTCTGTCCTGCATTTGACCAGGTGTGTTTCCATGACATAAAGATTCCACCGATTATCAACTCGCTTCAATTAGAAGGAGAAAGGAAACATGCATTTATCCAGTAAACTATGCTTTGTGTTTACCAGCACTAATCATTTGTATTTAAAATATAAAAGAGCCCATTTTAGAATTATACTTTCTTTTTTTCATACGCGGGCTGAAATTGAAGTCAGCCTTACTCGATTTGGCAGAAGTTCTGACTCTCAAGTGTCCCTATGACGACGTGGCCCAAAAACCCGCCGTACTTCCTTGGCATTGTTTTTCAAAGTGAAGGGTGGAATGACTAGGAATCTTATGCTAGTTTCTTGAATTTTTATAACATTCATTTGAAATTGAGTTTTGTACCCTTGGCATGAGTTGGCAAGACTATCGGAATCTCAGTCATAATACAGGGTCAGGTTATCTAATAGCTCAATTTTCTCGTGTCCTAATCAATTATGTTAGTGTTCTTAAATCAGAATGAGTCAGTGGAAATAATTATTTTTTCCACAGATATTTATCAAAACATAGACTACAACAAGAAATAAGTGTAATATTGGGGATATGAACAGTAGTGTTTTCTATAATTGTAAATAGAAGTTTAAAAAAATACAAATTTACTAGTTCATATTGGTCTTAATAGGCCAACTAGCTAAGAAAAATGCTTACTGGTTGAGTGGAATGCTTCAGACTACAGCTCATTACCCTAAAGATTTGGATAGGTCACAGGTCAAAGGTAATTCTTCAAAGCGCCTTAAACAAACGTGTCCCTTAAAATATCTGCATAATTGGCCTGAAACATGAGCGGTGCTTCTGCTCTCTCATGCGGATGCTAGAATGGTCTTCCTAGTTTAAAATTTTTCGTTTCTTCTCGAGCCTGGCACTTTTCTTGGCATTACCACATCCTGAAAAGCCATCGGTGGAATTTTCATTGGCCGTGACTTACATCCTAGGATGACTTACAATCCACGCTGCGGTTAGAAGATGAGAAGCAGACAGAGAGGCACCGGTTACTCCTCTGAATCTGTAGTCGAATAGCGTAGTCTTGGAAGTGGTCCTCTTCACTTCACAGAGACTTGCTAGGTAGCTTGGCAAGTGAATGAAAGCCCTCCCGGGATAAGGACAAGAAGTAGGTCTTGAAGCGACACTGGCTCAAGTTTAAATTTTCGCTCCATCCCTTGCTGGGTGGGTTAGCGTAGGCCAGCAACGTAGCATCTCTGGTCCTTGGTATCTTCATCTGTAAAGCAGAGTTATTCATACTTGTAACTGCCAGACCCGGTGCCTGTCCTGGGGTGTCCGCTCAGTAGCTTACAGCTGTTGAGCTCTTACAGAAATAGAAATCTTGGGGGCGTGGGAAGAAAGAGAATGGCTTACATTCTACTCTTTCATCAGATCACACCTAGATATATATTTTTTCATACCTAGGGCCCACTCTCTAAAAAAAAGGGAGCAAATGGGCCAGAAGAGTGTAGGAAGTCCAAATTATGTCCTGTGAACAATGGCACGGAGGAGAGAATACATCAAAAGGACAGGCGGACTTGTGAAATTGTTGCGGGTCCGTGACGTCTGAGAACCTAGAGAACTACGCACGTGGCCCCAGAGGGCAGGCTGAGCCTGGGGGCGGGGAAACTCTGTGGCCAATTGGGTTCGATAGAAGGAATAACTTAGTCCTAGTCCAGCTGCTGACCTAAGAGGCACCGTGAAGGTCATCTGCTCAGACAGAGGCTGGCTAACGACGTGGGCAGGATACGACAGAGAGAGTGGTCTGAATGATTGTGAAGTGAATCGGATCACTTGATCTCCGAGGAACTACATCATCAGAATCTGTCTTGGTCCCGTGTGCATTATATAACTTTAGCTGATAGCTGTGTTTGTACTTTCAAGAGAGAGAGGCCTGCCAAGTCCAAAGAGGTAGCAGCCAAGGCACACCGTTGCCTCCTCGTGCTCTCATTACCCCGAGGTCTGTTTGTCACTAAGACCTCTGTCCCCCATTACCAGACCCATCTACACAGTCTGGTCCCAGCCTACAGTCTTTGTCTTATGCTGTTTCCTGCTCCCTGGTGTTCCCGGGTGAAACCACATCACGCTACTTGTCCATATAAAAAGGGACATGTCGTGCCTTTCCTGATGACCGGTATCTGGAGAACTTCTCCTCCACCATTGGTCTCAGAACCTCTCTTCTTGGCAGGCCCTGGAACTGGTTTCAGGAACATGACGGACTGTCTCTTCAGCGACACCGGGCATCTCCATGCCCGTCGTTGTCTCAATAGTGCCAGGCACATGTGAGGGCTTTGATAACTACGAGATGTTGATTTGCCCCAAGTGTTTTCATTCAAAATAAATAGAAATCAAACTTTTCTTTAAAATCACGGTTTTTTTATAGGGGTTTCTAGCCATAGTCAGCTGGGCTACTCTTGAACTAAGTATTGTCATACCTCAACTGAAAGACACAAAGAGGGACAGAAGATGCGTGCCTTATTGTTAAATTAAAGAGGCAACACGAAGGCATTTTAGGCAGCAGGTTCACTGTGGATGAAGGTTTTCCTCGTTCCCTAGGAAATTGTGACCATGGGCCACGTTGATTGATGGGGTCAGGCTCCCGTGGCAACTCCGACTGAAGCGTCTCTCGGCTTTGAGGGGGACGCCTGCTCTCTTCTCAGTTAGGCAAGGCCTCTGCTCTCTGCTGGGCACAGTGCAAGCCCATGTTGCCTGCTTCAAGAAACAGCGACTTTAATTAAGATGCAGGACAAGAGTTGGAGGACACGAATAAATCACTTTTTCCAACATCCTGCCACCCCCCTCCTCTGGAAACAAAGGCCTTGGGAGAATCGAATGCACACTCAGGGTAAAATGCACCTTCTGACAGTCTCTGCATTGATAGTGATGGGACCACCCACCCAGCAGCATCCGTTGCTTCCAGGTTATTCCATTTCTAAGTCACCTTTTCCAATGGGATGAAGGCGTAATTTCCTTGACCGTCATAGCCGTCATTCACAAATACTTCCTAAAGGAGTTGTTTCAACTTCTGCCTTCCACGGCTGGTCTGAACTTAGTGCGATGTTGACCCTGCAGCTTCCATCCTTCCTTGACCTCCGGCCTGACCAGGGAGGTGGTAGGTTCCTCTTGCCACCTGCTGCGATCCCATCGTCCCTTCGCCTCCCAGTGTTGCTCCCATCGTGTCTACTGAGCACCAGCCTTCTCAGTGGCTGCCGCCCTGATTCGGTAGCTCCTTCCTCTCGTCTTCCAATCCCAGGTCCTAATCTCTTGTGCACCGACCCAAGGGACAATGCCCACCTGCCTGTGTGGGTTGCTGTGCACCAGAGTTGCCTGTCGACAAAGCCTGGCACCCTTCTTTCCAGGACCCGCCAAAAATTCGAAGGCCTTGCCATCTTTCTCTTCACTCAGTCATTAACATGGAATGGGGGAGGGACCTTAAGGGGACTGAACCAACGTGACAAATCTACTGTGTGACAGGCTCTGCAGTGAACAGTGGACATGCAGTGATAGGCAGTCAGTTCTGCAGAGAGCCCCTAGAATAAGATAAATCAGTACTTTCCCTTTTATTTATTTAGATGTTAAGGAACCCCTCAAATAAGCTTTAAAAATCGAAGCCCTGGGCAAGCACAGGGACACCCAGGGAGTAAACCGGGCCTAGCCCCCATCCTGATGCCCTCGGGGCTCCTCAGAGGCTCCGAAGAAATGCCTTCTTCTTCTTTTCTTTTCTTTTCTTTTTTTTTTTTTAAAGAAAAGGGTTTATTTATTTATTTTTAAAGAGAGGGAAGGAAGAGAGAGAAAGAGGGAAACATCAGTGTGTGGTTGCCCGTTGTGCGCCCCCTACTGGAGACCTGGCCCACAACCCAGGCCTGTGCCCTGACTGGGAATCGAACCGGTGACCTTTTGGTTCACAAGCCAGCACTCAATCCACTGAGCCACACCAGCCAGGGCAGAAATGCCTTCTGATACACTGAAAGGTGTGTCTTCAGAAAGCCACATATCCTATTTTAAACAAACTCGACCAAACTGAACTAAGCTACTTGTGTGCATTTGAAAGGAAAACAGAGTCTCTCTCTCTCTCTCTCTCTCTCTCTCTCTCTCTCTCTGTCTTTTTAACAGAATGTGCTAAAATCAGGAAAATTAACTCATTTACTTGACTATCAAGTACTGTGCTAGGCAGAATAGTACCCCCCCAACCCCACCGCAAAGATGTTCTAATGTATTACATGGGAAAAAGGGTTTTGCCAATATGATTAAATGAATTTTTTCTTTAGTGGGTGAGATTATCCTGTGTTATCTGGCAGGACGCACTGCATTCATAGGGTGGAAGCAGGGGATCAAAGGCAGAGGTTCCAGCAGTGTGGGCCCAGGTGCCAAGGAATGAGAACTGCCTGTCAAAGCCACAAATGCTAGGACTGGATCCCCCCCTAGAACCTCCAGAAAGACACAACCCTTTATTTTAGACACCTGATCGTCAGAACTGTAAGATAATAAACACGTCTAGCTATAAGCCACCAAGCATGGTAATTTCCTACAGTGGCAATGGGAAACTGATACAGGTTACCACAGAGTTTCATCAACAAACATTTAATTTCCATTAGACTTCCAGGAAAGAATGATCAGTATGCAGGGAAATGGAAAATATTGCTGATAATTCATGCAAAGGAGAAAATCTGAATTTTTTGTAATGACCCTTTGTAAAAAGAGACACCGAAACAAAGCACACGCTTCCCCTGAACCCCCACTTCAGCAATAAGGGACCACTGTACCATTTTTTAAACTCACGATTTTCAATTGAGTCACATTTCACAGACAAACACATTCAGGCTCAACTCTCAGCCTTAATATCGATGACTCCGAAGTATGTCACTTGCTTCGTAATTCATTTCCTGCAGTTACAGGGGTAGAGTAATTTAAAAAAGCCTAAATTTGTAAAGGAACAGGTCTCAGCCAATGTAAATATCAAAAAGTACAACCAGTTTCTTCAGGATCAAGGCGAAGAGAGAAAGGGAAGGGTTAGCCTACAGTAAAATTACAAGACGTCAGATTGCTGAAGAACACGCCTTCCTTGAATGCAGATCTTTAACACACTGGACAGTCATTATCTTGTCTTACTTAATGCCTCTGAAATGTGTTACACCGTGGTGAAAATATTAGCCCCATTACTTAAATTTCTACTCTTCTTTAGGGAACACACACACACAACAAAGCAGTAAAGACTGCTCATTGGAGTCATTATCTCCTCGATATGCCTTGCATACCTGCTCCAGTGCCCTGGTTCAAGACAATTAATCCTAATATCCAACCCCTCCTGCGGTCATTTCTCATCTTGGCAGGTCTCTTTCTGTAATGACTAAAGGGGAGTGGCTGGCTCCCCAAGCTGAGCCCCGTCCAGATGTACCTTCCGTCACAGGCGTGAACAGCCTGTCTGGGCTCGCTCTGTCTTTATCTTTCTTCCTCTTGTCCTTCTTTCCTTCCCTCCCTTCCTCCTCTCTTTCCCTCCTGCCTCCTCCTTCCCTTCCATCTCAGCCCCTCCCTCCCTCCCTCCCTCAGTCCCCCGAAAAACACTTCGACTTACATAACCAGAAACAAAACAAAGTGAGTGAGTCCCGCAGAAGCTTCACCCAGGCCGACAACCCGCTGCAGAACTTTGGCTGGGGGCCCCTCTCCCCACTGTAATTAGGTGGCTGACAAACGGCAGGTAGCCGCGGAGACGGAAAGCGCCCCTATTACCGTGCCTCTCTCACTCCCAGAAAGAGCTCCCGCGTCCTAATTTTTCAGCCCGGTTCCAATTTCATGTTTATGAAAAGCTGGCCTCGGCCACTCCCCAACAATCTGCGTATTGAACGGACTTTTCTGCGAGCGTAATTATACCCTCCATGCCCAGATATCACATCCTCTGGTGTCATTTTTCTCTCCATCTCCTGCTGTGCGGGCTGCCATCACCATGCTCCGTGCTCCAGCCAAGAGGATCGGTCATTGATTTTTATTTCCCAAAGCCAGGACCACTCTGTGAGTTGGTCTCGATCCCCAGAGATGGTGAGTGTGAGAGGGAGAGAAATGGAGAGAGCACGATAATGCAGCCACAGGACACTGGTCAAAGGTCCCCATCCACTCCTCTGCGGCTACATTGTGTATCCTGCCTCCCCCACGCTATCTCCCCCAGTGACAGACGTGACCGCCTGAGTGCTTATACTAGAAATTGGATGGCAAGCGATTATCACATGTCCGCACGAGCTGGAGCCAAGATCTGCATTTGGAAAGCAGCGAGCAACAGGAAAATATCCATTAGCCTATAATTTTGGATTTTTTTTTTTTTTACCAGTTTCCACAGCCTGTACATCATTTATTCACCTTGGAGTCTGCTTGGAGAGGTGGATGATTTCCCGACAACTTTGTAAACCAGTAATGCTCCGCGAAGCTATATGGTACTTCTAATCTAATGGTAACATTAAGGACAGGTTACTGGGCGTGGTGACCCTACCTAAGCTCAATAGTGACACACTCTCCTTGCTTAATTTGACTGTCTGTCCGCAGCTCACGAACAGAACCAATTTCCCTTCTCTTTCCCTTTACATCTTTGTCTTAACAAGTGTGGACCGTTAAGGCACCCGTCCTTCCTTTTTAATTCAAGTTCTTTTGCCCCAAGTCTCTTCCTAGTTATTCCTCCAGGAACGATTCATGTACATTTTGACAGATTTTCTCTTTTAAGTCCACATTAATTACAGGGTTTGTTTTTTTTTTTCTTTTGCTGAAAATTCCTGACACTGGGTAATATCAAGAATGAACAATAAACACAGTTGGTTCGAAGTGAGAGACGATCTGATCTTCTGAGAAGATTAAAAGTGATCTTATGTTTGGTTGGTTGGTTTTTGGACCAAGCACACCCTTGGTGAAACTCCACAAATATAGTCCACAGGCCTAGAAATAAGGCAGTGTATTTTTTAAAAGATGTTATTTATGTCTTTTTAGAGTAAGAGGAGGGAGGGAGGAGAAGGAGAGAGAGAGAAACATCCATTGGTCGCCTCTCAGAAGTGCCCCAAATAGGGAGTGAACTTGCAGACTAGCATGCACCCTGGCTGGGAATCAAACCTGCGACCCTCTGGCTTGTGGGGCGACACCCAACCCACTGAGACACACCGGCCAGGGCAAGGGAGTGTGTTGTCGAGCATGAACATCCCTCTCCAATGAGACTTTGAGAAGAGGAGCGTTTTACCACTTCAAATCAAAGCTGACCCAGGCTCGGGTTTGCAAAGAGAAAAAAAAAAAAACAGTGGGGAACAAGAGAATCAGTTTAGAGGCGTCCCCCACAGCCACATATGAAATTTGAAGTGACAGCGTTACCTGTTATGGTTAAAACAAGGACGTAAGCGTAAGAGACTAAAAAACCAAGATGTTCACATCTTAGTTCCGACTTGGCCCAGGCTGGTCCAATTTAGAAGGTTCGGTCCAGCCATGCGATTGCTGGCATCGATGGAGAAAAGTCATGACACACAGAATGCAGGACACCACCTGCTACTGCATCAGGGCGGCTGCGGTCCTTACAAAGCAGGAGAGTCTCTCCTTTCTCAGGGCTGTGAAAATAACACCTTACAACCAGAGTGTCTCATATCGCACAGGACGGTTCTCCGGGTCCCCACAGCAAACCGCAGACGTCATAAATCCAACAGACCACAGCTCTGTGCCCAATAAAATCCCGCATCATTAATAGAATTATGTGATCCAATAAAAATACATAAATCTTGGTCAAAATTGGAGTCGGCAAATGGGATAAGAAGTTCTTCCACTTGTTGCACCATATAGAACTTTCTGAAGAGGGGTGACCGTGTTCTAATTAATAAAAATGTATTTGGCCTATTTTTGTGTATTCTTCCTTTGGTTCAGTTAGGGATGGTTTTTGTTTTGTTTTGTTTTGTTTTTCAACACCTACTTATGCATGTTTATTAAGTGTTAGCTCCATTCAGTAAACACCAAATACCCAGTGGGGACCTCATTATAAATGATAACGTTATCACTAGAGGCTTTGTTCTACAAGGTTCCGCCCCCCTTGAGAGGCTGTGGTGTTGGGAGAGCATTGACATTCCTGGATGGAGTATTGAAAAGTCCTCATCGATTTCACAAGGTAATTGATTACTGGTAGCCCCCTGTAAGCCCCTACTCCTCTACCCACTAGCAACAGAACAGGTATCAGTGTGAACAGTTGTCTTTGATTTTAGAAGCATGCATTCCAATTTCCGAAGCTGCAAGAGGTGGACAAAGGGATGCTTTACCCTCCGTAAGCCTCCTGATAGCTACTTAACCAGAAACATAACTCTCAGATACTAACTCTTAATATACGACACAGCCTCACCCAACTTTTCAAGTATTTCCTCCGTTCCATTGTACAGTTTTATTGTTTTTTTTTAATGGTGATGAGAGATATACTGTCATAAGAGAATGTATTTTCATTTCGTGTCATATAAAACCCTGGCTCTAGTATCTAAATGTTAAACACATCTGTTAATAGACCAAAAACTGACCCTCTCTCTCTCTCTCTCTCTCTCTTTCTCTCTCTCTCTCTCTCTCTCTCCCTCCCTCCCCCTCTCCCTCTCTCTTCTTTTTTTCAAACTTGACAGTTAACAAATTTTCAAAAACTAGACTCCATAGAAAAGGTAATATCATTTTGATTTTTTTTAATCCATACAAGTAACAGCTCCCATAAACATACGTACTTGCACATACATGATGGGGCCTAATAAACACAGGCCTCTGTGGAAGGGAGGGGGAACCCAGGCGTGTGTGTCATTACGAAGCTCAACTGAGAAGCAAAAGGCCCTTCAACTTCGTGGGGACCTTGCCATCTCGTTTTGATCTCTGCGGCTCTGGCTGGGGAACTGATGCGACTATACTCCTGGTACTTCCTGTGCACCTTTGCCCCACAAGGAGCATCCCTAACAGATTTTAGTAGGGCCACCTCCATTCAGCCTCAGAGGCGCCATTCCCGCCCCATCAGAGGCAGAGCCGGCTTGATTACTCTCACCCAGGACCACTAATACCGACAGTCCATCGCCATGGCCCCCCTGAAGGCATCACCCACGGTAACGAGAAAATTCACCCGAGACCTGAGCATGTGTCCTGGCTCCAAGTCCTGTAACCTGAAGCGAACAGAACACACTGGGTATGCCTGTATTTTCCTGTCATTTACACTCCCCCCTACACACTTCCTCCCCCTTCTCTTCCCCTTCCTGCTCCTTCTCCTGCTTTTCCTTCTCCTCCTCTTCCTCATCCTCTTCCTCCCCCGCTGGCCCCCAGAGACCAGTTTACTCTGGCCACTATAGCAGGGAGTTGGTTACTTTGTCATCTTTCTGTCCCGGAGAAACAAAGCTATACGTAGAGGTACGCATTTCCAGTGTCCTGTATCTTCCAAGAAATGGCACCGCCCACAGGGCCTGAAACCTCCACAGGGGCGTCACCTCTCTCCACAGTCCCACAGGGTCAAATCAGAGCTGCTACGTTCTGCCATTTGAAATGTGATTTTCTTAAAAGAAACATTTTATACAGAATATCTACCAAAACATTTTGTTCTCCTCTCAATAACGGGGAATAATTATCTTCTGGGAGAGTTAAAATAATGTTATTTTGCTTTCTAGCATTAGAAATGCATCTTTCCAGTGGATTTTTCTGCCTCTGCTTATCATCATTTGTTTTAGTCTTACTGCTTACTATGCCCTGAACAGCAAATGGTTTTGGGCTGCTGCAATCAAAATTATCTTCCTCCTTTTTTTGTTTGTTTGTTTGTTTAATATAATCCTAATCTTTCCCAGCTCAAGTTGAATGGTTCCTATTTCTTGCAACCCTCACTGATAAGCTCTCCCTCCCAAAGGTCAGTGTGTTTCCAGTCAAGGATCAGGCGCTGTGCTTTGGGTCACAGGCAAAAGTTTATGTGCCCACATCCTCCAGTAATTAAAAAGAATTTTTTTTTTACCCAGATTATTTCTAATGTATTTTAATTGCATATGAAAGCGCTTAGTCAGTTGGTCAATTTAGAGAATAGAATTTGAACAAGCGTTTGTTGAATTTAAATAAACACACATAGCGGTCCACGTTTCCTTTACAGAAACCTTTCGAGCAGGTGTGTTTTAAATTCAGAATATTTCTGATTTTATGAGGGTAACATGGTGCACCTAGCTAAGCTTAGGGCCATCCCCTGTATTATACACTTCAATATTTCAAGGCATGCAGCATCTTATATTCTTAGGAAGTGGCATAAAGAAAGACCAAAAGTTGCCCCACTTAAGTTCGCAGTTGCAGTTTTATGAAAAACAAACTGAATGAATAAAAGTCCTCACAACTGTTGGGGTTCTGAGAGGTTTGGATTTTAGAATTACAGAGAAAAGATGGTGGACTTGGAATTTGATAAGGACTTTCTAAGGGAGTTAATAAAACTTTACCCAAAATTAGATCAGTCCCTTTGAGAAGAACTTTTTCAGTTCATAATACTATTAAAACTTGGGCCATCAGTGTGCCCCAGACATTTATTTAAAAATTCATTGAATTTATTGGGGTGATATTGGTTAATAAAATTATATAGGTTTCAGGTGTACAGTTCTATAAAAACATCATCTGTATATTGTATTGTGTGTTCATAACCCCAGGTCAAGTCTCTCTTTCCATCACCATTTATGCCCCCCCTTCACCCTCTTCTACCTCCTCCGCCCTCCTTTCTTTCTGGTAACTTTTAAATTGCACTGTTATCTGGGCTCATCACAATAGACCCCATTTGCTACCTGAATGCTCCAGATATACAAGATCGATTATAGAGTCACCTTAATAATAGTAAACATTTGTTCAGAGCTCAACCCACGGGGGCCGAGGTTCTTAAGGACTTCACATGTACGTTCTCATTTCATCCTCACCCTAACCCACTGAGACAGGTACCACTCCCATGTGGTTGAAAATAGGAGTTGAATCTCGGAGAAGTTAGTTGACTTGTCCAAGCTCTCATGGCTAAAATTGGGGAGCACAGATTTCGATTCAGAGAGAAGGGTTCTGAGATCCCCGGAGCTCCGTCATCTGAGCAGCGGCGCAGTGTACAAATCCTCTCCGCTGAATTGCAGTTAAGCTTCAAGGCAGAGGGTGGGGTTCCTAGTTAATGGGTGCTTTGTTTTAAATCCCGCTGCTCTGTGAATTACCATTGCAAATGTATAGCCCTATGCTTTCATCGAATTCCTGATAATTTCCAAATTCCTGAGAGATACCTAGACTCAGAAAATCAAAGTGCGGCTTGTCGAAACACACAAATTCCTCTTTAGATATATTTAATAAGAGAAGTTGTTATGTCGAATCAAACATATTTTTCTAATGGCAACACGTGGTTCATTGCATTTTATTTATTAGAGATAGATAAAAAGAAATTGAAGGGCCGCTCATAGTTTTGTTTTTAGGGTTTTGTATTTTTTTTAGTAGAGAATAAGAAAAAATATAATACCTGAATTGAGATTATTTAGCGTATTAGTTTCCTAGGGCCGCGGTAACAAAGCACCACGAACGTGGTGGCTTAAAACAACAGAAATTTATTTTCTTGCAGTGTGGGGGCTAGAAGTTCGAGGTACGGGCAGGGCGGGCGCCTTCCAGAGGCTCCGAGGGTAACTCGGCCGCAGCCCCCTCCGGTCTCTGCAGCCCGCGAGGCCGCGACCCGCGTTGGCCGCACAGCTCTCTGCGTCCGCTGTTGTCCGCCGCCCGGCTCGCGTGGTCCCCCATGAGAGCAGGGTGGGTAGTTATTGGAAGCCTCCATTTTTTTAACAATTCTTGAACTTCCTAGCTTTTAAAAATGCTCACTTTTAATGAAGTGGCTTCTTTTCAGAATCTATACACCTGATAAAGTAAAAACAACCACAACAACAACAAAAAAAACCCAAATATTTTTTAAAATAGAGAAAGATTCGTTGAAACAGTTTACTCACTGGGATCATTTCTCTCTCTATATATGTATCTATTACATTTATATTATGTATTATACATGTGTCTACATTTATATACGTAGATATAATAGTTATATACTATATGTTTTATATATGTATATATCTATGTGAATATATCATATAATACATTTATATGTGGGCATGGTGATGATAAAAATACCACATTGGCACCCACAGTATTAGATGCATCCCCATCAGAACTGGGCCCCAGAGACTCAGCCCTGAATGGAGGTTGGGAGTGGGGGCTTTGTAAGGATTTGGGGCCAGAGGCAAAATCTTGTCGATAAGAAAATCAGCTCTTATATCACTGTGATTGTACCGTGTGTCACTGTCAACTTAAATGAACCTGTTTTTATGTTTTTCCTTGAATTTCCCTTTGGTGTTTCACTTCAAAAATCCTACAAAGGATGTTTTATAGGAAGGAACAAATGTAAAAACCCCAACTCCCTTGCTTTGCTCGGATAAAGGTCAGTTTTCCACATGCAGATAACCCTACATTGTCTTTGGTTCTCTGAACTCCGTTTAATGGACCCGTCTCTATGGGAGGCTTTGCTATTAGGTAAACACATAGGTGCTATTCTGTTATTATTCCCTAAGGCTCACGTTCCTCATATACTCCTTTTAACATGACATTAAAAATAGGGCATGCACTGTGGGGCCCTTAGCAACAGCTCTTCTATGTTTAAAATTCGTTGAGTTACAGAAATAAATACTGAATCGAGAGAAAATCAAAAATATGTGAGCCAAGGTGTTTTCCCAGCAAGCACTGGAACACGACTTGAGCCTACAGAATTACTCACTGGCATTAATCTGCCATGATTGGTCCAGATTTGTGGGTATGACCCCCATAGAGGAAGCACTTTGGAGACTCAACTTGGAGTCTTTTATTTAGATGATT
The DNA here is from genome assembly GCA_004026545.1 of Mormoops blainvillei. Classification (NCBI taxonomy): domain Eukaryota; kingdom Metazoa; phylum Chordata; class Mammalia; order Chiroptera; family Mormoopidae; genus Mormoops; species Mormoops blainvillei. Next base: position 151,942 of record PVJD01001894.1, on the reverse strand, counting down.
CCTTTCAGGACCCGGACAGGATCTGAGGCCCCCAAAACAACGTGATTCTTGCCCTGTTGCCAGGAGGAATTTATAGCCCATCTGTGGGCAGAGACAGGAACTTGAGGAATAGCCCAGCCATTGGCTAGAGGTCGTGGGGACGTATCATTCCAGTTACAATGTTTGGTCAGTTGTTCTGGACTGTTCATTACGTAGGAAACAACTTGCCGTGTCTTTAAAAAATGGAATTTGTTGCCCCTAATGGGGCACTTTAGCTTATAAAGCAGGTTTGAATTTGTAAAAATTTATTGGTATGGCAACAACCTTGTGAAAAACACTACTATCCCCATTTTTAGATGTGAGAAGCTGAGGCATAAATATATTAATTACGGTGCTCAAGGTCGGCCCAGCAGTTAAGCGGTGAAGCCAAGATTTGAACCAGCTGCCTAGCATCCTGTTCTCTTAACTTCTACATTGTTCACATAACACAATAAATCATCTTGCCACACTTGAGATCATGAACATTACAAAGGAATTTTAAACCTGATACCAGATTTATGAAGCATAGATATATCCATCTGTGAAATCATAATGGTACAAAAAACTGGACCCCCCTAATAATTACTGTTACATACAAATTCTTCAGGGCTGGACCCTGAAGAATTTTAATATAGAAGTGATATTACAGTGTATAGCATCAAAAATACTAAATTAAGGGAAAGGAGTCTATACCTTGTCAATTACTGCTGCATTGTAATTTTTTTTACTAAACTTTAATTCCGTCGTCTTTCAAATGAGCAAGTACTGTATAACTTACCTTACAGAGTTCTAGCATGGATAAAAATTATCATAAAAATTTTTGTAATATTGCCTCTTCTCCCTTATATTGGGTTGGCCAAAAACTTCCTTTAGTTCTTTCTGTGTGATGGCTCTTGTAGTGCTTAGTTGTCTTTAACTCCATTTGAAGCAGTTTCGTGCGATTGTGTTGTGACAGCTGTCATATCAGCGTGCATTTTTAGAAACTTATCAAAATTGGTGAATTTTTGTGCTACCACTTTAATATTGAAGTGGGAGGAAGATATGCAACATTTTTGGAATAGTGTGCTTTATCATTTCAAGAAAGTCAAAAACACAACTGAAACACACACACACAAAAGAGATTTGTGCAGTGAATGGAGAAGGTGCTGTGACTGATCAAACGTGTCAAAATTGGTTTGCAAAATTTCTTGGTCCTATTGACATTTTGGCCAAATAATTCTTTGCTGCGGGGCTGCCTTACGCATTGGAAGACGGTTAACAGTGTCCCTGGCCTCTGCCCACCAGAAGCCAATAGCGGGAGACAGCTGACATACCCAAAATATCCAAATCAATAAAGTTATTGGGGAAAATGAAGAATGTGCTTTTTATTTTACAGGACAAACTAAACAGGTACTTTGGCCAACCCAACATGGGGACTCTGAAAAGGTCAGGCTGGTAGACACAGAGAGTAGATTGGAGGTGTCAGGGCTTGGGGTTGGGGAGATGGGCAGATGGCAGCCCAAGGAAGGGCACCGACTTCCAGCTCTGAGATGAGTCAGCTCTGGGGATCGGAAGCTCAGTGTGGGGACTGCAGTTCACAGGACTGTATTATGTATACTTGGAAGTTATTAAGAGAAGAGATCTTCAGTGTTGTCACCGTAAACACCAAAAGGTTATTCCACAAGGGACACTTTCACTAACTGCACTGTGGTAATCATTTCACGAGATGCATGCACGTCGAATCAATGAAATGTATCCTATTTCATATATGTACACATATGTACGTGTGTGTATATGTATGTGTATGTGTGTGTATATATGGGGAGCGGGGTGTGAGAGTGAGGCTTCCGTTATTCACACCGAGTATTACTAAAGAAAAAGAGACCACTCTGTCTTCTCTGCCCCTTGATTCAAACCCACATCCGTGAAACATGGAGTGACCAGGGCCATGGGACTGTGTGAGGCTCTGAAGGGATGGTGAGCAGACATCAGGGAAAGGCTCCCCTCAGAGGGCAAGAGGACACCCCTCCCTTCGACAAGGCAGAAGACACAGTCGCTGGAGACCAGGGAGACCCATGGCCCCACTGGCCCCTGACGCTGGACGTGGCTCCCGCCGAGGCTCTGGGCGAACCGGAGGCAAAGTGCAATTCCCACTTCGATGGACCAGACATTGCCCCGTGACTAGGGACGAAAGAATGAGGCAATTTACGGAAAACAGAGAAGAGACACAAACCCACTTTTGTGGTCTGGAAGGAAAAATTCAGAAACTAGCGTTCTCCGGAGAGCGACTGGCACTGCGAAAGTCTTGTGCATTTAATGAAATATGAGAAATCTAAAAGCACGGAAAGATGGTCCATTAGCCAGCTAATCGGCCCTGCAAGATGAAGTGTGGGCATCGAGCTCCTTACTCTGAAATCGGGAGAAAAGAGAGGCCGGTTTAAAGGATGAACTAAGAGCTGTCGTGAAGGGCGTGCCCGTGTCTGTTGCCAATGTCAAGGTGTTGCCAAATGCTCATGCCCCAGAACCTGCCCGGGGCCCAGCTTCAAATCGTATTTGACTCTTTCTCTCTCTTTTTAAAGATTTTATTTAAGAGTCAGACCCCTACGTTGAAGTGGGCACGTTGGAGGGCTCCAGTTCACCAAGTCGGCGGGGACGGCCTGAAATGCACCTTCACACAGAAGGAGAAAGAAGGCAGCTTAACGCCCAGAGATGAGAGCATTTTACCCCAAATTCCAAAATAAAAACACACAACTAAGCCCCACCAGAACAGCAAATGCACACCTCAAAACCTGGGACAGAAATGATTGAAGTCTGAATCCCAGTGAAAGCCATCTCTCGGCAATGGAAACACTAAAGCCTGTTTGTTGAGGTCCTCGTGCTGGTGGGTGTGTCCTCGCAAAAGCCACGACTTAGGAGCAGGCAGCTTCTTAAAAAAATTGGACATACTGGTTCCAGCAATGTGTTGCAAGATAGGGATGTCTTTCTTTTCTCCCCCTTTATTTAAGAGGTGCTCATTATTGCACTCCAGTGACGTAAAATAAAGCGGCTGTGGCTAGTGCCCCGTCAGCGTGGCTCGCAGGATGTCTGAGTGACTCACAGTGAAGAACGTAGGTGTTTGCTTTATAAAGCCATTTGAATAAACGGCTTTTGAGTTAACTGGTCGGAACTGAACAATTTAACTGGACTGACATATAAACACATATGAAAGGGTTGCTGTTGGAAGAGCATTTGTGTTTTTGCTGGGGCAGACGTGCTTATAATAATTCAGAGCATCTTGTCGAACCGAGAGAGGAAAAGGGTGTAGAGCAGAAAGAGAACAGAAACTAGGAGAGGTAGAAACGGAAATGATAAATTACACATATGAATTTTTCTTAATTGCAAGCTGAAGGGTGCTTTTTTAAAAATGCTGTTTAAAAAAAAATTTTTTTTGTTCCCCTGCAAGGTTTGACTTGGCCCCACAAGGGTTGTAAATGGAGACCTCAAGTCAGGATCGATCCTTTCCCCAAAACACGCAAACCCGTGTTGCATTTTGATTAATTCCCCGCAATACCGTTTTAAAACACACCACTAACATGACCCTCCTCGCCCTAGAGGAGAGGCGACTTTGCACGTTAGCCCTCCAAGTTCCCAAAGACGCAGTACGAAGATTCTACCTCTGCCAGCCGAGCCAGAATGATCTTGGGAACCAGAACATTCATCTGGTTTCCCAAGAACACGACGGCTCCGTTCACGTGGAGAGCGAAGGATAAAGGCAGGGGAGGAGGAGGGTGGAAATATGACCATTGTAATTCAATGCAGCCTCTGGGGTTCATTTATCCTTGATGGTGGCTGGGGAACGCTTTGTGTCTCACATATGTGCGGGGTTGTGTCGGTCAGAGGGCATGTGCTGAGTGAGGAGCAGAGCAGGGGGAAGCGGGGGCATAAGGAGGAGAATCCCAGAGAAGGGGATGGATGGGGTGGAGAGGGGATGCAGCATCCAAACAAAGAAACTGGAAGCTCCCGGGGAAATTTATAACTCTAGGATCTGCACCCAAGGGGCATGTCTCTAGGAGAACACTCCTTGCCCATGAAGATGTATTAGGTGGCAGTGGTTCCTGGTGGTGCTATGGTCTCTACCCAACCATGACACATCATATTTTGAAGGAGGCTGGAGGGAGAAGGGGAGGAGGGGGTGGGTTCTCTACGGCCAGAGCTCCCTATGTAGTCGCGCGGGGTGCGACCCCAGCTCAGGGGGCAGCTGAGGGCTGGAATCCAGCCTAAAATCGAGCCTTCAGCCCTGGAGAGGGTTGGGCTTTGCTGGAGGAAACAACGCCTTAGCCACGGGGTGGTTTCTGCTCAGAGACTTTATCTTTTTCTAATTTGCATAAAAGGTACCCTGTGGGCTAGGGTCTGCATTGCCTGCGGGCTAGGAATCCAGAAGCGTCAGGAGTATCAGCTTCTCCTGATATTTCTCTTTCTCTTCCCTGTGATCTCTTGCTGTCTCAGCCGTTTTTGCATTGAAACTCGGCCGTGGTCAGACTCTGCCAGTTTCTAAAGCTTTGGAGGGACTGACGTCCTTTAAAATGTGTGTCATACAAGAAAAGTGTTTGCTAACAGTGGCTCCAGCAGGGTCGTTGTGTGGGCTTGTCTTCTTCCTGTTTTAATCTTCTTAATTATAATATTTTCAATGGAACAAGCTACTGGTAAATGAAAGCCCGCCATTGCTACCAATTTGGAGAATAGTACATAGGATTCCCCCCGCCTCTACTGAGCCGCCGAGTTGCAGGTACGTTCTTACACCTTCTCTGCTTCGGAAGGCTTGCAGCCTCAATCGCCAGCTAGATATGGATGCTGGGAAGAGACTGGGTGCCTTTCCGCAACCTCGGTTCTTTTGCAATGTCAGTTTCTTTCTATGACTTCTTTACTCCCAAACGGCTCTGTATTTTGACCACTGGACAGGAAGGAGAGGGTGAGTAAGAGACAGTGGCGGGGGCCCTGGACTGAGAACCCAGAGGCTCCGACGGTGCGGGCACGGCGTGGTTTTGGACCAAGTCACTTACCTCCTGCCATTATTTAAGTTTGGCAAACTCTTCCCAGTCTGTCTGCCTCTTGGAGACTGGCAACACTTGCTGGCATATTAACAGCTCTGAGTGGTGCTATAATAAAGAACACTGTTGCCTTGGCCGGTGTGACTCAGTTGGCTGGAGTGTTGTCCTGTAGATTAAAAGGTCACAGGTTCCAGGATTTCTGGTCAGGGCACAAACCCCAGGCCGTGGGTTCGATCCCCAGTTGGGCTGCGTATGAGAAGGCCGCCAATTGATAGCTCTCTCTCACATCAGCATTTCTCTTTTTCTCCTCTTCCCCTTCTCTCTCTCTCTCCCCTTCCTGTGTCTCTCTCTGAAAGCAAGGAAAAAATGTTCTCAGGTGAGGATAAAAAATAAAATTAAAATAGCACTATTTACTAATTAGGGAACGTGACCTAATTTCCCCCAAGGGCATAACAGTCAATATACCAAGATGAATATCTCAGGCAGAGAGAAGAATGTTAGAGAAGGTCTAGGAAAAAAAAAAACCCCAAAACAATTAAACAAACAAATGAAAGTTGACACAGTAAATTTGATTTAGCAGAATATGAACATGAAGTCATATGAAGCCCGGGCAGAGGGAGCTCACCTGGAAATGCAGACTTTAAAGGATGTGCAAGAGACGTCGTGAGTTTGGGGCACCTGGCATATAGGCCGCTATTGGTAGTGCACATAGCTCTGAGCTGGAAATTACGGGGAAGGGACACTCATGTCCCTCTGTTCTCCCTCGGCTACGCGGGCTTGGGCAAACTCTTTCGCCTGTGTAATCATCAGCTTCCACATCTGTAACACAGGAATTCCCCGCGTACCTTACGTGGTTTTGAATGTCAGTGAAGAGCTTGGGAAAGTATTCCCTATCTGTCGTGGACACTATAAATATAAGAATAAAATCCATGCAGGGTATTCTTTTCACATGTTCACTGTAATGAAACGTCCAAGAATGGTGCATTTGGTATTTTTAACCCAATCTGATGGGTAGGAATGAATACACTACAGAATCGAATCTGTTCTATTAAATGGTGCCCTGGGACTTTGGTTACCGACAGAATCCACTGGAATTCGGGGTCTCGGGCTGATGGCTCAGAACCTCTTTTCTTGACAGATGGAGAGATTTAGTAATAATCTAAAACACGTAAGCTTTACTTTTCACGATCACTTTCAGCATATTTATTGCATTGTTTTAGCTTAAATTTTAAGAAGTCCAACCTAAGGATATTTTACAAGAGTCATTCACTATAAAAAGTTCCATTGTGCATTTAAGGCTGAGGATGAAAACTTGCATCAGAGCTAAGGGGACACAAAACTTGAACCTGAACAAAGAAAAGTTTTATAAGATCACTAAGAGACCTCAAGTTTTTTGGTTGTTTTTTTTTTTTTTTTTTTTTTGCCGCAGCTGAAGCGAGAAGATATTTTTCTTTTAATGGGAACAAGAAACATCTGAGAAGTGACTGAAATGTTTTAGTGTGTCTTACACATAGACTACCTCCTTTAAAAAGAAAAAAACACTCCCTTGCTACCCATTAGACATGCCAAGGGCATCTTGTTAGATGTCCCAACTTTAGAAACAGATTTGCAAGCCAGAATATTCCAGCCCTGCAGTTGGATCGGAGGTTTTTAAGCTTCACAAGTTTGGCCTTTGAGCAGAACTTGAGAAAGGAAGAAAGAAAAGAGGTAAAAAATGAAGAAGAAAAGCAAAATAAATCAAAAGCAGCTTTCCTGGTCCCACACGTGTGAAAGGCCACGCGCGAAAGGACCGGGGCTCTAATGATATCAATTAGGCCCGACCCGCTGGGACACGGCAAATATATTGTCCCCACGGAGTCTGCTCAAGCCCACGTGTAAAAGGTCATTAACTGGTGCCGGATGCTGCGAATTGTCAGCCAGGGTGCCTCCCTCTCCCGGATACTTTCAACATTCCGATTTTCCTTTCTAAATCTAGGAAATGAATATTTTTAAAAAATAGAATTGTGTGTTGAATGTGGATTTACACACACACACACACACACACACACACACAGAAAGGTACCTGACGTTCCGCTGCTCCCAGCTTGGTTTCCCAGCCGCAGGGATAGTGGCAGCAGGTTAGGTGACTTCTCTGCGAGACTGGCGGCTCCGCAAACCATTTTCTTCCTCGGCTGAACTTCCTGCATCTCTCCAGGAGCCCAGGAGCGGGAGAGATCTTCGCAGCGGCGGGTTTCATTTGCCGAAGTGGAAACCTCAAGCTGCTTAGTAAAGGCTCAGACTTCCATATTTGTGTGGGGATGTTTTGACAGCCGCTGAGGGAGACGTCGGCTCTCCCGGGGCTGTGTTTGGGATGCTGGGGCCACCCGAAGGCGTTATCGCAGGCTGACAACCAGCCTCCTTGCCTGCCACCCTCCCTCCCACAGCCGAGCTCCTGCTGAAGCTACAGAGATTTCCAGTCCTCACAAAGAAACTTTGCCAACTTGGACCAACCAGGAAGACTCCTGTTTCATAAAGCGGCTGGAGCTGTGGCTCGGTGGCGTCTTCCATGTTTGGCAGAATCTTGACTGATTCGAGAAGGGGCCCCTTCTTATAAGACTGCATCTCACCGCTGTCCCTCTACAGAACCAAGCTCCGAAGGCCAGTTTGGGGCAAGCCCTGAGCTTCTTGTCTGTTAAAAGGAGGGGCTAAGTCCAGCCGGACCCGAGCCCCCTCTGAAGTGGCCCCTTGGGTTTGTCCTTAGTTTGCGGTGGCTCTTCATCTTACAACAATAACGTGAATAACAACATGTTAAGGAAAACTGCCATTTCATTTAAGGGGGTTAATGCAAAAGCATTTACTATCATCAAAAAGACAAAAGATAGCAAATGCCGGTGAGGATGTGGGGACCAGGGAGCCTCGAAGCACTGTTGACGGGGCAATAAATTGGTGCCACCACCGTGGGAAAGAGCACGGAGGTGCCCCCCCAAAATTGAAAATGGAACTGCCCAAGGATCAAGGGGAACACACTCAAAGAAAATGAAATCACTATCTTGTGATTTTATTTCCACGTGTTCTAGAGGTATTATTACAGCAACTGAGGCATGGAAACAAACTAAGTGTCCATCAATGAATGAATGGAGATACACACACACACACACACACACACACACACACACACACACACAAAATCCTAGTCGGCCATAAAAAAAGAAAGAAACCCCACCATTGTGGTATCATAGCTAGAACTTAAGGGCATTATGCTAAGTGTAATAAGCCAGACAGAGAAAGACTAACACTATATGATCTCACTTACATGTAGAACCAAAAAAAAAAAAAAAAGAAAAATCTCAGGGAAACAGATGCCAGGGACGTTGCTAAACATTCTGCAATGCACTGGAAAATCCCAGCAAAGATTTATCCAACTCAAAATGTCAATAGTTCCAAGGTCGGAAACCCTGCTAGGCACCCGGAGCGCCCGGAATAATGATTTTCTGTGCAATTTATTTTTAATTGATTGACAGAGGCTGAACCAGAATTCCTCTCCTCTCCTCTCTTCTCCCTCTCTCTCCATAAGAATTAATACCATAAGTCATATAACTGGCTGCATGCTTAGTTTTTCAAACTGCTTTCATAACCCCTGACTCATTTCATCATCAAACTTCAGTGCACCAAGAGGAGACGCAAAGTATATTAACAGAAATAACACTGGATTTAGGGCCTAGGTTAAATCTGACTTCACTTACCGGCTGTAGAACCCTGGGGAAGGTGGGGAAACATCCCGGGTCTTAGTCGTTTTTTATTGTTAAAATGATGGTATAAAATTAGGCTTTTTCTTGCTTTAGTTCTAAGACTCGTACTTGAGCTCAAACAGGAAGTCAGCCTCCCCACGTCACACACCAGGAAATTGAGACTCACATATATTAATGCAATTTCCCACTCCGAAGTGATCTATAAAATCCACGGAAGAGAACTCAGTCATTTCAACTGCACTCGATGAGATGAACCTTCAGTCTGTCGAAGAGGTTTTTGCTTCATTATCAGATTTACCATTAATTTGTATGTCCCTTTCCATGGGACCGTAAGTGTGGGGCATTGATGGCTGACACTCAAATGGGTCACTCGCTTTTTCTACTTTTGATGTTGACAAATGGCCTTCCCCAGGTGTGGAGGTGGGCCCACATGTACAACGTGACCCTCGTCTGAAAATATAGCTCTTTCATTTTCTTGGCTACAAAATATGATTTTCCCTTTCTTACACCTTCCCTTTCTGAGCTGCTTCGGAACCACATCTGTTTTCTATCTGTTGAGGGCGGAAAACACGAATGCTTTATTATGCTCTATATACTCTAATGCATCACGATGCTTATGGGCTGTGCATTTTATAAAAAAGAAAAAAGCCAGAAATCTCTAGAGGTACCGAGACTCAACCAGATCCAGAAACGAGGGCACCCACGGACAAGGAGATCCAAGGGCGACCCTCAGATCTTTGAGTGCTCAGGCCCAGGGGTCCTATCTTCTCCTTTCAAGACTGACAAGTGATCACTTAATCCCCTAATAAACTTTATTTATGGAGGAGCATTTGAAATTGCAGGCCACCTGCACACATCTGCTTGCAAGAGCCAGTAGGGTCTGGACGGCAGCCTCAGTCTCTAATCAGTGGCATAAGTCAAAGTAAAGTAAGGGCTGGACTTGGGCCCTTCGCAGCGGGTCCCTGGACACATCCAAGGCCCCCCTCCACCCCGCGCTGCTGTATCGGGTTTGCTGTCACTGCGCACTTTGTAACTGAGTGAGATCCAAGTACTCTTCTGGTCCAGTGATGAACTTGACCGCAGTCTTTTTTCTTTTTATCTTTTCAAAGCCTAAAAAGGATCTAGTGGCCAAATCCAAGTTCCCATTATATATTCTGTCCTCTTCAAGAAAGAGACCTATTTTTTTGTTTGTTTGTTTTCTTTTGGAGTGATCTTTGAGAAATGTGATGATATTCTAAGGAAGGAAATTAAAACCTTACATAAAATTAGGCAGAAGATTTGACCAGCTAATTCACAGAGGAGGAAACATGAATGCCCATTGAATGTAAGAAAATATTTTCAGTCACATGAATAATCAGGGAAGTAAAGTGAAATAATTAATGAGGTACATTTTTTACTCCCACCAGATGGGAAAACGTTGAGAAATGTGACAATAGCAGGTGTCGGTAAGGATGTGAAGCAAAGGAAACCCCTCACCCATTGCTGGTGATATTCGATTTAAGTTATTTAACAAATAATTAATTGATTGATATCCCATAATATTAAAGATACCTGTACTTTATCACCTAGCAACTTCATCGCTCAATATATATCCTGGAGGAACCCTTACACTTATACACCAGAAGGCATGAAGAAGGATGTTCAGAGAAGCATTGCTGATAAAATCATAAACTTGCAAACAGCATCATTTCCCTTAGCAGAAGAATGGGGAGGAGTTGGGCTGTGTTCAAAGAATAAGGTATTTTCACCCACAGACGGACGTGAACTGGAGTCACGGGTAGCAGCATGGTTACAGTTCGGAAATAAAATATGGAAAAACAAACCAAAAAAAGCAGATTGTCCCAGAGCACCTATAGTACACTGACGAACTCCTTCATCATGTGTAAAAACCTGGGTTCTTGGTCAGTATGTTCTTTTTTAATAAAAGTCCAGAGAAATGCACAGGAATGATAAAAACCAAATTCGGAATGGGGTTAGTTCTCACGGGGAGAGAAAAGCATTTCATTTTGAAGAGAAGGCGGCAGGATGCGTGTTCTTTTACTATTGTGTTTGTTACGCCACATGGGTAATGTTTTCATGCATTTCTACAAGCTTTATGTAATTAAAACTTTCAAAATAATACTGGGTACTGTTTCACAATATTTTTGTGAAAGCCTTAATTCCTCCTCCTGCCCCTAATCCATGCCTCTCCACCCCAGTGAAATCTGGTTCAACTTTCACTTGCCAATGCTACAGATAAACCAACCGAAATTTGTTTAGGCTACAATACCCACGCTACGTTTTAAGGATGTGGTTACAAGAGAAATAAGGGTCGCAAATGACCCTATGTATTTGCCTGAGTAACAGCTTTGCAAATGGCTGAGATGGGGAAGCCAGAGAGAAGGACAGAAATCAACAGCAGAAAGGAGCATTTGGCTGTGTTAAGATTGAGAGGGTGAGTCTAGCACCCAGAGATGCAGCAGGAGGTCACAATGTGGGCATTATCACCTTACCCACGGCGTTTCCAGCCATGCTGACTGCCAGCGGATAAAAGAGGCTCCCGCCAACATTTCCGGAAGAGATTCCCAAGGAGACAGGACGGGGCAGGAACTGGAGTTCATTTGGGAAGATCGGACCCAGTAGAAGACACACCTCTTCTATCATGATAAAAAGAGGAGACAATGAATGGCCATGAAGTCTTGTGAGTTTTGAGGAAGGTCCCATCCAATGTCCTCTGTGTTTCCTTAAATTACAGAATGCCTTGAAGAGGGGATGAGTTGGGGGTTTGACAAGAATGGGAAACATTTGCCGTGGTCGACTCTGAGTTACAAGGAAGCAGGTCTGTTTACTAGAAACACGATGTCATAAAAGCATGAGGCAGTATTGTGGGCACAAGGGGGTGCCTGCCCTGGTGACCGGAGCTCACACTCAGCTCCATCTGGCCCTCCAGCTGATGCCCTCCCACCCGTAACTGATGGTTTCTTTCACGCCGTCCACACTGGTACTCGGTAGCTTTCCATTCGGGGCCCTCAACTCACCATCCTCTGCCTCACTGTGAAATCCAATGTCTGCATAAATGCCTTGGGACCTCCTGGGCCAAGTCACGATGGTGCAAGTTAACCCTGGGGACTTAAGTTGTGCAGAACTGCACTTGCAGGTGCGATGGGTTTCTAGTTGTGTGTTTTTGTTCACAGCACACATATGCATGACAATAAAGGTGAACGTTTTATTTTAGAGCACAGATTTTCCCTGGAGGGAATGGGATCCACCACAGAATGCAGGTCAGACCACGTATTTTTGCATGCCGACTCACCATGTTTCTTCTATATTTTATAAGGAGGTGACATATAATATGTATATGTATGTATATTTGCATGCATGCCTGTTATGTGTATATATGCATGAGCTCTAGAGAGCATATATAGGCATGCATCACATACACAGATGTATACACATACTATAGGTATATGTAGAATATATAGAAAAACATATTTTGCCGGTGTGCAAAAATACATGGTCTCAACTCCCTTTTGCGGTACATTCTATCCCCTTTAGGAAAAATCGGTGCTCTAAAATAAGACGCTCACTGCCCTGACCAGTCTGGCTCAGTTGGTTGGACATCATTCCACAAGGCGAGAGGTCGCTGGTTCGATTCCTGGCCAGGTAACATGGTTGGGTTGCGGCTTCAGTTCCCAGCTGGCACATGCGAGAGGCAACCAATAGATCACATCGGTGTTTCTTTCTCTCCCTCTCCTTCTCCCCCCTACTTGCCCTCTCTCTAAAAACCAATAAATAAAATCTTTTGAAAGATAAAATAAAACACCTTTGTGAGGAGGAGAGAGAGGAAAAGAGAGAGAGAGAGAGAGAGAAAATGAATTATAAATATATTTAGCAATGGACAAGCATGGGCCCTGAGAGAACAGACGGAGCTAAGCCCTTCTGTCGAGCATGTCCAAAGGCAGCCCTGCCTGTGTGCACCGGGTACCAGATGAGCCCCAAACAAACTATGGACTTCCTTTCCAGAAGCTCGAAACCTTGATGCCCGAGATGGCGGGCTCCGTGCCTGTATTAAAACGCATCACCGATGAGGGTCGTATGCTTTTTTCATTTTTCAGGGCAGTTCTGATCCTAGCTATTACTCAGCTCAATTCACCACTGTACTGTTCCGAAGTTGTGTCATTTCACTCTGCAACCCACACCTCACGTTCGTCCTTTGACACTCAGTAGTGACACGGAACCCTTTGTCAGCGTTTTGATTTGTGGTCCGGGAGACAGATTCCCATAGGATAGAAAACAGTGATCCAGCTTTTATCTTCACATACGCATATGTGTTTCTTCTCTCTCTTTTTTTTTTTTTAAAGAGAGAGGCACTAATGCATATGCAATAAATTCTCAGTAAAGACTTACGGTTTTAAGTATCAAAAACTGTCCTCCGGACCCCGGTTGGGTTTGAACCAGTCTATTTGACGGGAATAACTCTGACGGCACCACTCACTGCTGATGCCACCTTGGCGGGCAGACGGGAGGAAAGATAAATGGATGAATGAAAGTAGGCCAAAGAAAGAGAACGTGTTTTTGTGAGCTTCAGATTCCCCTGATTTATTCCCAGGTTGAAAGAACATGAAAGTTACTGCAAAAGCATTTCAAACCTCGTCGTGATATAGGGAAGCAAACAAATTAACAGCGAAAACACAGATAGGCTTCCGATCATTCCGTCCTTGATATGCTGATGATGTAGGTTAAGTCAAGAAAGGATACAGGTCCGCGATTTTCAGTGCATAAAATATCAAAATGGTAGACACAGACAATATTATGTGGCTACCAAAGGGGAAAGGAGTTGGAAAAGTCAGTCGAGGATAAAGGCGGTCAAATATATGGGGGTAGAAGGAGACTTGACTTGGGGCGGTGAACACACAATACAGTATACAAATGATGTATTGTAGAGCTGTACCCCCGAAGGCCAAATAATTTTATTAATCAATGCTACCCAGTAATTTTAATAAAGTGTGTTTTAAGAGAGCATCAGAATGTCTCGAGAGTTACTGTAAAGTCTAGTTTTCATTTTTAGATGAAAATTGTACAGCCTTTACCATGAAGACTTGCTTTATCAGCAAGTCATAAGTTCAGTAAATATCATGATGAATTATAAATCAAGTAATGAGGATGTTAATAGCACGGATTCATTTACCGAGCATTTTGGAGTGCCGATGGTGGGCCGGATACTGAAACACAAGGGAAGTGCACTGAATTCCTGACGATGTTTCTTTTGCTTACTCAAGGAGAGAGAAAAAATGTAATAAATATAGTTAAAATAGGCATGACACAGCAGAGATGGGGCTGCATAGCATTTGATGGGTGAAATCAGTAGAAGAGAATATTGAAGGGAATCAGTGTGCAGAGGAGGTAACAGGGCCTCCACGAAGACTCAGAACGGCCACGATCAGGCAAGTCTTCCGTGCCGTAGGCTTTGAAGGTCAAGGGCAATACTGTCTTTTGTTCCCAGCTGCCCCACTACATAGGAAGCACTCAAACACCTTGTGCTCAAGGAATGCATGAGATGCATGTGCAAGGGGGTGAGGGGAAGGTAATTTATATAAGTGCGAAGTGAAAGACAAAGTTCAAAGATTAAGGCCGGCCATTTTATCTAGATTTTTTTTTTTTTAAACAGAGCAGGTAGGCTGACTTCCAGGCAGAAGGCACTCCCGGGCTGTGCTCAAGAGAAGATCTTGCCATTGATTTGGCTCTTGGTTTGCAAATCAGAACGCAGAGCGTAAATCTTTCCCCACATTGTCATATTTCTCCCCTGGGATAGTTACTCCATACGCACCGCAGATAGCCCGTCTCTTTCTTGTTCCTGAATACTCTATGGCTTTGGAAAACTTACTGTCTGCCACGTCCCCCCACCCACTCCTGCCCCTTCTCACCATCTGTCTGAATTCAGCCCATTCCTCTTCTTTTAGAGCTTTTGACTTTTATTTTTACAAATAATGAATCATACCATATCTTTTTTTCTTTTTTTTCTTTTTTTACAACTTTCTTTTTCTTACTCAATAGTTCATCACGGGTACTTACTCATCTAGCCTGTTGTTTTAACTAGCTGCGCTATATGTGTAGTATTAATATACCATGATTTCAGCCCATCTTTCTTGAACCAGCTTAAGGCTATGCCCTTCACAGCCCTGGTTGGGTGGCTCAGTTAGTTGAAGCATCATTCTGTATTGATTGATTGAAAGGTTGTGGGTTCAATTCCCGGTCAGGGTACATGTTTAGGTTGCAGGTTTGGTCCCAGGTCAGGGCACATGGGGGAGGTAAGTGATCAGTGCTTCTCTCTCACATCGATGTTTCTCTCTCTGTCTCTCTGTCTCTCTCAATAAACATGTCTTTGGGTGATGATTTTTTTTTAAAGGCTATCTCCTTTCTATACATTTGTGCACAATTATAATCCCTTGAAAGTAGAGACAGTTACTTAATTTTCCTTTCATCCTCATGGTATTGAGAGTGACAAGTACAAGGTATTAAATACCATAATCCCTTGGTTGCAAGAGCCGTCTTCAATATCTTTAATTTCCAGTATTGAATTCAAGGCTTGGGAAACAGGAAGGGCTCAATATATATATTTATTTACATGAATGAATGCAGAAGTGAATGACTCCATTAAGCCTGGTGCTCTCATTTTTGGAATGTTTTAATCTCCAACTCCAATATTTGAATTAAAATGTGACACTCTCTATTCTCCTTCTCTCTGCTGCGACTCTCCTCACAGAAGAGAAGATAGCATATGTGTGATGTTTTGACAAGAGTTCCTATTAATAGAACATCAAGAAAAAAAAAAAGGAAGCCAAGTGAAAATCCCATAAATGATTTTTTTTTTTTGGAGGGGGGAGGCAGGGCAACGACGTTAAAGCTAAAAGCAACCTTGCTGATGAATTCCCAGGTAAAGGCAGGAAGGAAGTTGTCCTCGCTGAGTTCAGACCTAGCCCAGGAGTGGGCGGGGCGTGGCGGCAAAGGCCACACTTTAAGAATACTAGAAAAAATTTCATAACAAACAGGGCTCCGAGTGAAACTCCTTCCGATGTTACAAGCCTTTGTTATGCACAGCTGTGGAACACTAGCACGCATTAATAACCGAGATCAGTGTGGCCTTCTAGGGAAAAAGAGCGTCTTCCTTCGATTAACTTAAATTTTTTATCAAATCGATTGAAAAGCTCTTATCCTTTTTCTCTTATTTTTCTTACTTTCAAGTATTCTGTGCATAGGCCCAGGGCACATTTATCCTTCCTAGTTGGTGTTTTGTTTTGTTTTTGAAATCCTTACCCGAGGACATGTTTTTATTGATTTTTTGAGAGAGAGAGAGAGAGAGAGAAAGAAGATACGAGGGGAGAGAGAGAAAGTTGAGAGGGTATGAACATAGAAACGTACTTGGGGTGATGCAGAATCCAACTTGGGCAAGACTGCAAAGCTGGTGAGTTTCGTCTCTAGTCTCCACAGTGTCAGGCCCCATGCCCTTTGTCACTGTGGCACCTGCCCAAGGGATCTGAACTTGAATCCTAAGTCACAGTTCTGCGGGCTGCCACGGGGTTCCTCGGGGCCCTTTATCAACTTCCCACACATATTGGCTGATTTTCACTTCTGCTTTCTAGCTCTCATGCAGAAATTTCTAAAGACCAACCCAGGCCCACACAGGCAGGAGCATTCTGAGAAAGCCCCTTCCCATGATGCTTGCGGGTTAGAGACGGGGGCAATTAAAATAACCCTCCCGACTGCATGACTTCACAGCCGAAGATCCTAAGCCCCGCTGTGCGCCCAGTATTAGTTGAGGAATTTAAAGTTCAGAGACACACCGTGACTTGTACAAGGCCCCCATCCATCCCAAAGCTGTTTATTGAACAGCTACTATGTGTGAGGCATTTTGACGAGTACTCCGGGAGGCCAAGATGAAGACCAGTCAATCTCCATTGCAGTCCTGTATTTTTCTGTTGTTCTTTGGGCAGTTTATTTCATGACTCTTCAAAGCAAATCTTCTGGACCATTGGCAGAAAATCTTTATTCTTGTTGAGACTGACCTGCATGGTTTGAGGACATGAATAACCCTCGCGACCTTCCCTTCTTACGTGTGATGCCTTTGCCAGACCAAGGAGTAAGATGTCCCGTGGCGTATCTAACCCATGCTTTGAAATCTTTGCAGGGGATTTAAACTCATATTTAAAACCAGCATGTTTTTATTTCATCTGAAAACTCATTGATTTTCTCCTGTCAACGTTTTTCTCAGTATTAAGTCATTGTTCCCAGTACGCCAGACAATAGTACGTTCGCCCTTTAGGGGAAGATCTGTCTACTTCAGCTGTACTTTGCCACCATGCATCCCCGGAGCAAACTCCAAGAGAAGAATAGAGTAAGCACCGAGACACCGAGGGCTTTGGAGTGTGAGTCATGTAAACTTGTCTGTCATTTCCAAGGATCCCCTCAAAACGCCGGGATGGAAATGCACCAGTGACATTGTCAGACTGTCACTGCTTTTTGTCTCAGTTATCAGTAAAGACAAAGACTTACGGTGCATGTATAGGGGGTGGGTCAGGAGGCTGAGTCCACATGATAGGGTGAGAACTATGAAGGAAAAAAACAACGTGATGTGTAAATATGAGTGATATCTTAACTTTTGTCCAACT
Source organism: Mormoops blainvillei (assembly GCA_004026545.1). NCBI lineage: Eukaryota > Metazoa > Chordata > Mammalia > Chiroptera > Mormoopidae > Mormoops > Mormoops blainvillei. The sequence continues at coordinate 134,545 of PVJD01001894.1, read as the reverse complement.
GGCATCGAAAGCAACTTTTAGGCTGTGATCTCTTGGACAAGGCTTCCTTAGCTCCCTATTATCTCAAGTCACTGCCGTAAGACCGTTCCCATCACTGTGTGTTCCCAACTCACCACCTGCGGGGGCACCTGCCACAGCCCTTTAATGTAAAAAACCCCACCAAAAAATGAGGCCAGGCAAGATTAAAGGTTCCACCCAATGTGCAACAAAGGGGAATTATACAGTTTGCAAGAGAAAAGATAATAAAGGGATGAGTCTATAGAAATACTTTGATGAATTATATGGAGGCAGTTTTCTGACATTAGTAATGTAAGGCAGAAGACACTGTTTCTGATACATAGGTATAAATTCATCATCCAGACTCCACTAAAGAGAACTACAAAAGATGTGTCGATTTGAGCGTTGCTTACAAGAGCTATCGGGGTGTGAGCAGACCCCTCCCTAGAAACTTAGACATTGTCCTAAGGGAAGGCTCATTGGGATGAAAAAGCCACCATTTTGGGAATGTTATCAATAGCAAGAAGCCAGGTAGCAAAGTTCGGTCACCTAGTAATGCCAGTCCCAGGCTTTGATGTTAACATGTATTGCCTTTGACCACCAAATGGGAGAAAACACTTGCAAATCATATATTTGAAAAGGGATTCATATCCAGAATATATCAAGAACTAAAACTCAATGATAGGGTTTTAAATGTTGGCATGGTGGTAATATCAAAATGTTTTAATATTAGCCCTGGCCAGTGTGGCTCAGTTGGTTGGCTGTCATCCCGCGAAGCGAAAGTTTGCTGGTTCAGTCCCCAGTCAGGGTGCATACGAGAGGCAACCAATTGCTGTTCATTGACATTGATGTTTCTGTCCCTTTCTTCCCTTCTCTCTAAAAATAAATGAACACAATCTTTATTTAAAAAAGAGTATTTTAATATTATTCTTCACAGCAGTTATACCATTTTTTTATACTATTTGTTTTTTCCCCACTCAACTCATGCTTGCGAGCTTGAACGGACTGTTAGCGGGCTCCAAATTCTCAAGTCTAGAGTTTTGAGGATGTGAAACTTTATTCTCTTTGTGTTTTCTTTTCTTTTTTTTTTCCATTGTCTTCCTAGTGTTACAAATTAGCAGAGAAAGGAAACAGCTCTCTGTGTTCCTATTGTGAATTTAGAAATAGAGCAGGCATTGTCATTAGCTAGTGAGCTCTTTGAGCAAATAATTAAGAAGAAAAGCAGACAGGCCCAAGTAGAAGCTACCAGAGGCAGAAAGCATTGTACCTGATGGCGGAGAGATGGGGGAGGAAAGGAGATCTTGATTCCTATGCACTGGCTCTTGTGATTATAACACAGGGTCACTAAAAACTCTCCAATTAAAGCCGCAGATATTTCTGCAGGGAAGGGGGAAAGAAAGGAATAGCCACAGATGGAAATCGCTGTCCAGCTTTGCAGGACAGCAGTGAAGGGAGGTCGGTGAGAGTCGGCTAGTGCTGGGGGATCGGTAAGTCATGTTAGAACAGCCCTGAACTCGGTCCTACACACAGCAACAACTTGGGTCTGCGTGTGACCATACCCTTAATCTTACCATAGGTGAACTTTAAAAAAAAAAAAAAATCCTAGCCCTAAATGAGTAGCCAAGTTGGTTAGAACATTGTCCTGATACACCAAGATTGTGGGTTCAACCCCTGGTCAGGGCACATATAAGAATCAAGCAATGAGTGCATAAATGAGTGGAACAAAAAATCGTGATCTTGTCTTTCTCTCTCACTCTCTCTTCCCCCCTTCCCTCTCCCTCCCTCTCTCTCTCAAACCAATAAATAGAAATTTTAAAAACACCATACAAAAAATACAACCCTAGACTGACCTATTTCACCCTCTAGGTCCATCCATGCTCTGTCATCAATAGAGAGGCTTCGTTCTTTTTCATGGCTGAGTAGTATTCCATTGTATATGTGCACCACATCTTCTCTATCCACTCGTCTATTGATGGGCATTTGGGTTGCTTCCTTCTAAAGACTATTGTAAATAATGCTGCAGTGAACATAGGGGTGCATAATATTGAAAGTAAATGGATATTTTTTAAAGAGACAGCCATAGACACATACTCACCTCTCCCCCACCTTCGTGGTCCACCTCAGTCCTCCCGTACCCTTCTGCTGGGAGAAACCTCCTGCATCCCCTCTCCTACCCAAGCCCTGGCTACTCCTCTGTCAAGGTAAGGAATGTCCACTGGGTAGCATCTGTTAAGTATCTATTGTTAATCAAGACTGGAAGGGGAATTAATGAAGGAAGGGAAAGCTGAAATTTAGAATAGTTGTTCCCTTCCTCCGTGACCAGAGTGGAACAGGATCTTGGTGGGTAGGCAGATCAAGTGTGTCCACACCTTAATCGCGTGTCTTGTCAGTTCTCTTACGTTTTCAATCCTAGAATAACGACACGTGGTCTCTTCTACAAATAGAAACGTACTGCCAGTGGAATTAAATGTTTGGGTAGGTTATGAAATAGAACTCAGAATCACGCTGTGTCTTTCCCTGTTTTCTGCACAGCAGATGAATGATGCTAAATATTTATCCAGTGTCAGTAATCTTGTAGCTTTTTACTATTTAAATGGCCATTTGACTGACTTAACGAAAGGGTCCAACATCTCTTCCTCTTTCTTTCTTGCCTCCTTATTTTTGAGTGAATCAGATCCAAAACCAGCCTGAAACATCATAGGCATCCTATTTTTAAAAAATAATGACAGCGATGACACTTCTGATTATTCTTTCATAACAAGAAAACCGAAAGGCCACGCTCAGGCAAAAGACGTCACCTTCATTTTTGTCCTAAGAAGGATTAAAGACGGTGGGAGTTTCCTTGTGGAAGAAGGTCCTCTTGGTCACCTAGCTGGTATTAACTTCCTGTTCAGAAGGGACCCTGTTGTCAACGTGACACTTTAATCAGCCACCGATGTGACCAGGAAGGGCAGCCTTCAGAATCAACATCTTTGCATTCTGTGTAGCCTCAGTGCCGAGAAGTGCGTGAGAAGGGTGAATAGGTTTCATTAGTTGGCTTCATCTGAAGACGGCTACAATGTGGGGACTTGGACTGTATTATAAAGGATCGCCTTAGTGAGACACCGCCTCCTTGTTTCTGCAATACCACCCGTCCTAGCACTGGAAAGGCAACTGCATCGTCCTTCATTGAAACTCTTTTCTAACCACCACGAGCAAAATGTGCTACAAATAAAAGAAAAAAAAGAAGAGGAATCCAACTTAATTTACGTAGTCAAGGTGAGGTTGAAGTGCGTCCTGAGATAGGACCATGCAGATTGATTTTGAAGGATACCAGTGGAAAGTAGCCATCTTTTTTGCAGTTTAATTGTGGCAAGGAAAATATTTATGATTCTGAAATTTAATAGGTATTTTTAATTATATTGCCACACAGTTAACTGCATTCCTCTCCCTACTGGACTTTATAGCTTCATGACTATCAAATAAATAAGAAAGGACTATGTTAGTCTTTTCTCATTCTGTCCTTTGGAAATCTTCAAAGGCGCTTTAATCCGACAATTCTTCTAGGTTACTTTTTCTCTGACCTCTTTCTACGATGAAGAGGCTACCTCCTGTCTCTTAGGAAGTTAATCTTACAGAACATCTAACTATTCACTTTGACTTTTATTGTACATTTCGGTACAATATCCTTAGTATCTGTACCATTTGAGAGAATAATAGGAATCCAGGGTCTGAGAATGATAAATAAAGCACATTTTTAAGTCAATTTCTGGATCTAGACCTCATTCGGCTTTATTTCAAACATGCCATACGTTTAAATGTATACACACGTTTTCCTTGTTGTGCACATGTCATGGAAGTATATTTAGTGGGAGTAAGAAAATGGAATGGAAAGAGAATGTAAAGTGAACACACTATTTGATTTTTAATTGCAGCCCAGATGCCTGGTTATTCACTTTTGTATCTGTCTCATCCGCTCACTCCACCCTCATTTGTTAATACAACTTGTTTTCTGCTTAGCTACTCAATAGTCAACAGTATCTTGAATCTTGCGAAAGAATTCCTACGCCTTCTGTGACTTAGCCAAAGTAATTGAATTGACTCAGGACTTGACCTCCAAGCTAGAGATGAAATTGACACTCTCAGAAACACCCTCTCAGGCCCCCAAAGAGGCCAGGTGCCGGGGCTGTGAATCTGCCGTGGGCCACGTTTGGGGGGAGTTGCCCCTGCTCGATGAATGTGGACAATTGTCCCATGGACTTTGTTACACTAGGATCTTCCAACTCCAGACAGGATGTGAACCTTCTTGGAAAGACTTGAAAGAGAAGTTACATTTCTGAAGAAAAGTGGGTTAATTATTTTCTCACAGGCACCAACTTATGATGATGAATTAAAGTAATTAATAGCCTCTCCTGGTCAGAACTGGCGGGGGCGTGGGGAGAATTAGGTGAGGGGTTAAAAAGTGGTTATCTGCATGGAGTATCCCAGAGAACGAGGTTACCCTTAGCGAATGAAGCCCTTTGGTTGCTAAATACTATTTTCTCACTGAAGCATTTAGATCTAACTTCTGCATGATAAAAACCAGGGATATTCTTGATATGTATAGCACATTGCTGGGCAAATGAGCCTTAGTGTAGGGTTTATAGACTCCCTTTTGTAAAAAAATAGTTTATGAAATTGAAGCAGTGTGTAGCCTATGATACATTTAGAATACCAAATGAATCAGATGCATTCCGATGAAGGTTACTATGAGCCTCGCAGCAAATGGGCCCAAGGCAGGTTCACCCTTTACCTTGTAAAAGGTAAAGAAGGTCAAACATATGGCGATGGAAGGAGACGTGACTTTGGGTAGTAACTGCGCAATGCATTACAGATGACGTAGTATAGAATCATACACGCGAAACCTGTGACATTTGATCATCCGATGTCACTCCAGTCGCATACAATTAAATTAAAAGTTAAAAAAAAAAATGAGTCAGCGGCAGGCCCAGCACTCTCTGAGTAGGTATCCCCGAGGACAGATGCCGAGACCCGTTGCAAGTGCGTGGCATCACATTTGCCGTGGCATTTGGAGCTCCAGAAAGGAAAGGCGCTATGGAAGTTCGAGGTCGGGTTTTATTCTAATTGTTATTATCACAAAAACTCAATCAGCCAGATTAGCGTCGCTTTCCTTGACTGTGCAGTTTAACTGAGAGTCGTCCAAAGTGCTTCCTTGTTTCAACATCTGTCGCTCCACCGGGCCTGATATGTATTAAGTCACTATCTGCCTATAGGCAGGGTGGACCGAAAGCAAAGTTTGTGAAAGGGTTCATGTTTGTAGAGAAGCTTTATTTTTTCATTCTGATGAAATAAGATAAGAAGAGGAAAGGGAAGAGCATAGAAAGAAGAGATTTTCTCATCCCAGTTTGCTCAGTCTTAGACATTTCCCATCTTGGAAGTCATTTCTCTTCTCTCAGTAACTGAGAACACAAGGCTGCCCCCCCCCTCAGAACTGTCAAGATCGTGCATACCCTTTGGTTCCCCTGTAGCATCCTAGAAATATTGAAGATTCTGTCATCAGAGAACGCACACCGAGATAAATAGATCCTAACCCTAGATTATTATACCTTAAGGGGTTTTGTGTTTGATTCCTTCTTAGTGGTTCTTTGCTACGGCATTAAATCTTTAATAAGTTGCATCTGTTACCTAGAAGGATGATTTCAAAATTATATCTGCCAATAATCAAGGATTTAGCTTAGGTTCTAGTTTTTAAAAGGTTTTCTTGGCTCCTGAGAAATAAGCAATAGGTTGTGTCCCAGAGATCACATTACACGAACTATGACCTCCCTCCCTTTCGAGAAACACCAAGAGCCCTGACCAGGCGACTCAAGTGGTTGGAGCATCATCCTGTAACCAAAGATCAGAGGTTTGATTCCCAGTCAGGACACATGCCTGGGCTGCGGGTTCTGAACTGAGTCAGGGCACGTGAGTGAGGCAACCAATTGATGTTTCTCTCCCTCTCTCCCTCCCTTTCTTTCGCTCTGTCTAAAATCAATAAACATGTCCTCAGTTAAAGATAAAAAAAAAACAACAAAGCGAAACAGATTTGGGTCACATTGGGAAGGACCTTCTATGCTGTTCTCAGGAGTGTGGCTTTTCAGAACACATCCAATATTTTAAGTAGTACAATAATACACTCTATTTTAGTAATGTACGTCGTATATGGAATTGTTGGTGGAGGTAGGGAGACTGGGGACAAGTCTGTATTTTGAGACAAAGAGAAAGAGGGTCTAAATTAAAGCAGTTTTGAGACCCTGAGAGTATAATAAATGGAGCACGTTGATTTCCTTGCTCTAGATGAGGGACGGGGGCAGTTCCGGTGTCACGGGAGAGCGGCTTAAGTGAGTGATGAATGATAGTAATACCAGCCGTAACAATGGGAGCAAAAGTGGGCAAGAAAACGTTTCTCTGGGACACGTGGGTGTCAGCGGGTATCAGCAGTGCTATAGAACAGCCACGTGGAACCGCCCAGGAAGCAGCTAGAAAGTCCGGTCTCCAGCTCAGTCGTCGTGGATGACGGAGCATCAGCTGTCTCAGCCACAGGGGGAACTAAAACGGGCGAAGATACTGAAACCGCTTCCAAAACATGCTCCTTAGCCTACAGAGCGAGCCAGTGGTTCCCTGTAACACTCTTTTCTTTCTCCTTCGCCCGTAACGGCTGCTACCGTGACGCTAGAGACACACACACACACTTGCTTTGTCTTAGGGTGGGTTGGAGTCAGGTCCCAGTCACGAACGACTTGCAAATTTGCAGCCGCCTCACGCAAGAGAAGTCATTTCCCACTTGTGCCACAAATTCATCACATTTTTGCCTGTTCGGTGGGACATTGTTTATCATCATCTTCACCAGGAAACAGGCAGATGTCACCTCCACCAGGCACAGCATAGCCAGAGGGCAGCGAGTTACCCAGAAGCGACACATCTTGTTTTTGCTAACATGTGTGCGGCGGCTAAAGCAAGTCCCGTGGCCATACCCGGTTTCAAGAGGATTAGAAGTGCACCCCAATAACGAGTCCTGCAGGAACACTTGAGGGTATGTTTATGGAGTTTAGAGAGAGAGAAATGGGGGTGGGGGAGAAACATCAACAGGTTATCTCCCGTACATGCTCTGACTGAGCATTGAACCCGAAACCTGGGTTTGCGCCCTGAATAGGAATTGAACCTGCAGCCTTCTGGTGTATGGGACGATGCTCCAGCCAACTGAGGCCCCTGGCCAGGGCAACGCAGAGGATTTTGGGGGCATTAAACTATACTGTGTGATCCTGTATTGGCAGACCCAAGCAATTATATGCACTTGGCAAAACCCGTCCAATGTATTTTTTGTCCGGACTTTCTCTGCACTCTCTTTGTCCCTCTGATAGACCAGCAGAGCCACCATCCTAGACAAACACTCTGGCTAGGCCATTCTGAAGCCCCTGAGGTGTCGACACCTCTCTGGTACCAAATACAGCAGTCACCGTTTGCATCTTCTGCCCCAGCCCCTCCGCCCCCCACGCCCTGTGCTCCAGCCTCATCAATTTCCTTCTGTTTCCTGTGCACGCCTTGGTCTTGGGCTTCCCCTTGCCCTCACGTGTGCTTCCTGTCCTCTCCACCTGAGCAAAGCCCCTCCCCCCCACCCGCCGTCTGGCAAGGATCAGGTCAGCTGTCTTCCCTGACTTCTTCCTTGTCAACAATAATTTATACTTCCTCTAGCTCTTCTGTGCTTATGGTGAAAACAGCAGGCAGCAGAAAGCCAGAGATGTTTAGACACCCATACAGAGACAGGCACACACATACCGTGTGCCAGGACTTAAGTACTAGTGAACAGAGTTGTGTATTCCCTATCAGTGGTGCAAGAAGGTGACTGAGGCGATCAGTGTGTGTCTTCCTCTGTTACAAAACAAACACCCAAATGAGGTGGAGTCACAGCATCTGTCACTTAATATGACTCTACGGAGGTGTTCCGACTCCCTATTTTGGGTCGGGTATGGACTTCTATCTATAGAAATATGTATAATGTTTCTTCCCCTCCCCCAAACCCTCAGTGATTCTATTTGGTAGATTTGGGCTTTGGTACGTGAAACGTGCTTTTAAAAAATGCTCGCTTCCCTGGATCTTGTAGAGCAGTTCGGCACTAATGTGTGACTGCCTCTGTTGTCACTGTTGTTTTTAATCCTCTCCCAAGGATGTGTTTATTGATTTGAGAGAGAGAGCAAGGGAGAGAGGGAGAGAAAGAGAAGGGGAGAAACATCAGTTGGTTGCCTCCCATATGCGAACCTGCAGCCTAGGTGTGTGCCCTGACTGGGGATCGAACCGACAACCAGGATGACACTCCAACCAACGCCGCCGCCTGGTCAGGGCTGTTTTCTTTCTTTAACCTTTGCACCACTCTCTGTGCAAACAAGCGGGAGAGTATTTGAGGAATAAAGCAGTCAGTCCTCCCAGAGCCTTGGGAGCAAAAACTCCCGATACTGTTGCAGGCAGTGAGTCGCGTATCTAAGCGCAGGCAGTTTGCTCCCCACATGCTCACGTTGGGATGCTGCCCAGAATCTATCATTTAGGCCGCGGGCCACTCCGGGGCACATGTCTTGCTGTCACAATGTCTTAGTACAAGTGCGTTTTACAGTGATTTTCCACAACCTGAAGAGTGACATTATCACAGTGGGATTTCCCATTGTCACCTTCCAGAGGGGAACTTCATCGAGCGGGTCAGTGTAGATGGAGTTTAAAGTAGCGTTTAGCCACTCAGGCTGCAAGTTCAGGGAGGCCCAGGCTGAGAGCTACCGCCTCCAGAGGTTTCATTCACAGCAGATAAAAGGTTAGGCGCTTGTGTGCGTTTTAAAGAATAGGTTGAGGTTTCTTCGCACTGATGCCCATGCCACAGAATTGGAAAACAAAACAACCGATTGATGTTTCACATGTATCCTCAAATAAATAAAAGAGCAAGGGGTAGAAAATAGACGGAGATATTGCTGTTGATAATAATGTGTTAGTTTCCTGGGACCGCCGTAACAAAAGAGCACAAAGTGGGTGGCTGAAAACCACAGACGCGGATTGTCTCTGTTCTGTTGGCAGGGACAGGCCTCGTCGGACACTCTAGGGGGAACCTTTCTTTCTAGTTTCTGGGGTTGGCCAGCGATCCTGGGAGTTTCTTGGCTGGTAGATACATCACTCCAGGCACATGGCCATCTTCACGTCATCTTATCGCCACAAGTGTGTCTGTTTCCAAGTCAGGGATAAACATCAGTTCTCCCGGTTATCCACATTTGTCAAAGAATGGGAATCCATGACCTACTCCTCTGATCTCTGGTGCCACATCTCCTCCTCTTGCCCCTTTCTTCAATTTCTTTTAATATTAGATAAATTTGCTTTAGTTTTCCAGTTATAGGAGTTGTACATGGTCACCCTAGGTGACAAGGAAATTTTTTTAATTGAAGAAGTAAAATAACCAATCATAAGCCTACACTCAGCAATGAATTCTTTTAATGGTCCAGTAGTCTGCAGTTTTCTTTAACAATAAGCTCTTCCCAGGTGCACGTTTTCACATTTATTTTTATTTTTCAATTACAATAGACACTCAGTATTACATTAGTTTCAGGTATATTTTACATTTTTATATTTTTAAATTAAAGATGTAAATATAAGTTTTCTCATGCTATCGAATTCCTCATAAACCTTTCAACAATGATATGGTATTCTACTTTATTTTTTGTCCTGTGGTTTACATTATTAACTTTCTAAAATCAGGGACATAATTATTGCTATCTTTTGCCATTATAAATAACACTTTAGTGAACATCTTTATGCCAGAGAGAGTTGCTCTCACTTTATATTGTATATCTTTTTTGCCAGTCTCCTAGATTTTGTCAGACTAAATAAACTAAATCAAATTATATTAAATGTTTCAGTGAATTATGGCATGTTTTCTCATTAAGCGTTCTATGTCAAGGTTGATATGACCATAAAATACAGGGTGTAGGAAAAAATTGAACTGTCTTTCCTAATGAACCTAGATCCCATGAGAAAAGTAAAGAATAATAACAAATACTAGTCCAAGCCCAAGGTAGCCCAATATGAAAATTTAAATAGTTCTTTCAGCACATGCTTTAAGTTATTTTCAGTAAATGTTCAGTTCCTTGGATTTTTCTCTGCTTTCCTCTGATGTCTCCAAAATTATACTTAGGGCACTAGACTTATGTGACCCCCTGATGGCCAGGATTCGGGGAAGTGAGGGTCAAACTAAGCCCTGTGAATTTTCCACGGCCCCTTGACTGTGGGTCTGGCCCACTGCTTGGCTCGGGCACCACGCGGACATTTGTGGCTCTTAGCTTTGCAGAGTCACGTGTTGATCGATGTCTGCAGCCTCAGTCCTCAGGCCCTTGTGGCAAAATCCAAATCTGGCATGCAAATTTGACCTCGTCTCATGCCTTTGCCAAGAACCAATCTCAAAAGATAGGACCATTCCTCTAAGCTTAGCTCCCTACCGGCTTTCTGTCACCACCTCCTGCCACCGTTTCTGCCACCACCCTGTAGGACCTGGCTGCATATGAGGAGTCTCCTAAAAAAAAAAAAAGTGTCACCTTTTTCTGTTGGGCTTCTATGGAAATGTGTCCCGCCCTGTGCATTGAATTCAAAGTGCGCTCTTTGCTGTCCCCTCACAATAAAGGTCAGGAGGGAAGTAAAAATCTCATTTCGTGACCTTCTGTTGTTTCTCTTCTTCTGCCCACAGTCCCCTGGCTTAGAACTGATGGGCCAGGACTTTTCAGCTTCTCTGCCACTCGTCCCTTATTCTTCCACCCTGAGGTCCCACTAAGCCTGGAAGCCTGAGTCCGTCCGGCTGCCCTCGGTCAAAGTGGACGGAATAGAACTTCTTCCCCACCCGGCCCCTTTGACAAAGTCAGGATTGCAAGCCCCCGATCTTGCCAAGGAGACAGGAAAGTCCCGTTTTAGATGTCAGAGGCCTGAGAATGAGCTCTTTCTTTTTCTTCTCCTCTCGGCTGCGACAATTCTAATTCTCTCCCATGAGCAGGCTGGCCGCTGGCTGCAACAGATCAGGGAGAAGGTAAATTATGCACAAGTGCTGTGAGAAAATCCCGCCGCAATGTTGAGACATGTTAGTGTCATTGCAGTCAGCCCCTCGAGGCCTCTCTAGGAAGGCTTGCGGCCCCTTCAGCTGCTGGTTCGTCGCACCCATCCACATTCCCAACGCTGCCTGCATCCTGTGCAGACAATGGCCCCTGAGCACCTGCCCATGCCAGAGTGCCCGCCAAGGGTGCCCCGCCCTTCTTTCTTCTGTCTGCTTGGTGTTTCTTCCAAGACTTCTTCCCAGGAGTCCCTGGCGGTACTCACCATTCATTCGATCTGTGCGGTTGTACCACTGAGGACCATGGTGCGATACTGAGTTCTGTGTATTCATTTGTTAATTTTAATCCTCACCCAAAGATATTTTATTATTGATTTGAGAGAGAGAGGAAGGTGGGGGAGAGAGGGAGAGAGAGAGAGAGAGAGAGAGAGAGAGAGAAAGAAACAGTGATGTGAGAGAGAAACATCAATTGGTTACCTCCCGCATGTGCCCCTGCCGGGGATCAAACCCGCAGCCCTTTGGTGTAGAGGACGATGCTCTGACCAATGGAGCCACCAGCCAGGGCAGAATTCCATTTATTTTTGATGAATTATCGTCCCTCTAGAAATACCTTGATAACCGGGAACATGCATTCACCTGTATATCTGCAGTGACACAGCCCAGCACTTCACAAGTGCTCACCAAAGAGTGATGAAATGAATGAATAAACCAGTGCAGATTATGATAAAAGAAGAATCCTAAATGGTAGGTGTCTGCCACATCTTTTTCCGACCTGGGCCGGTTCACCCCTCCTCAGGCAACCGGGTGGCCCCCGCCCCCGGGAGGTCACCGCATCAATGCCGAACTTAGTGCGGACATCCGATCGGCAGAGCGCACTCCAGCCCCGAACTCCCGGACTCGAGCCATCCTCCCGCCTCAGCCTCCCGAGTAGCTGGGACTACAGGCAAGAGCCGCCGCGCCCAGCACTGCCACATCTTTCTGTGTCCTGAGCAGCCCCACATGAGAGCGGCAACAGCAAAAAGCCACCAAAGAGCATCCAAGCAGCCAACCACTCACGTGCAAACAATCGCTCAGGACCCCACGCTTGGGGCTGGGGTGTGTGAACCGGCCTGAACTGCAGCAGCCCATCTCTAATGGAAATCTAATAGAAATCATAAATTAGCGAAACAGGTCCACAGGTGCTGAAATATACCGCTGCGTTGACTGCTGGCAAGGTCTGAAACTACAGAACCATGCCCGGCGTGCTGCAAAAATGAAATATTTATTACATTACATATTTTATATTATATTACATAAATATTACATATTTATTAAAACATGAAAATAGAAATACATTCTCCCTCAAGCTTTTTTTTTTTTTTTAAGCTTTTTTTTTCTTCCCCCCTGGGCGGCAAAAGAAGAAAGCATCCGAATTTCAGGACAAGCCAATTTGCATGTGCATTTTTGGAAATTTTGTTAAATAATTCTCTTTAATGGTGCAGAACTTTCTCCTACAGACACAAGTTCATGAATTCTAAATAAACCTTAAAGCCAAAGGGGAAGGGTAGAGGTGCTCTCCCCCGCAAATTAATCTGCATCTTCATTAGTAACAGATACTTCAGCCCCACCAGTTCCTAACCTCTCAGAGCCAAATGAGTCACCTTAAAGCACATACAAGGCCCTGGCCGGGTGGCTCAATTGGTTAGAGCATCGTCCTGATACACCAAGGTTGCAGGTTCGATCCCCGGTCAGGGCACATACAGGAAGCAACCAGCGAATGCATGAATAAGTAGAACAACAACTCGAAGTCCCTCTCTCTCTCTCCCCCTCTCCCTTCCTCCCTCACCCACTTCCTCTCATTTTAAAATCAATTTTTTTAAAAAAGAGAACATACAAGAAGCCAGTATCTATCGGAGCTAGTTCATAAAGAAGGGGTTATCACTGAGCTTGGAATGGGGTCATGGACAGGGCTGCAAATACAAAGAGTGACAGAAAAAAAGACATTGGCATCTGGGGTTGGAGAGTGTGTGGCGGGGACAGACTTCATGGAGTGACAGAGGCCTCACTTCGTGACGCCTCCCTTTCCTGTAGGACCCCAGGCGTCCCCAGCTAAATCCAGTGATGCCTTCTTGGGCTGAAGTTGGATTAACATAGTGTCTCCCCAAAAATGTAGAAAGCAGATACTCCAGATACCCCAACTATAGGCAGCAGTGAGAAATGGCACATCAATAAAACCTTAGGCCGCTGGGTAAAAAGCGATTCCCCTTTCAAAGATGTTTGTGTCTCTCCAGCTATCTCAAGAAGGACGCGTCATTCCTTTGGATTTTGTCTTTGAAATATTTGATTGTTTCTTTCTTTTTTTTCTTTTTTTTAATGATGAAGACCTTGAGCTCAGAGCTTTCACGTGTCTCCTGACGTTATATATATATATATATATATAAAATAATAATGTATAAATGATACATAACTTATACATTATATATAATTATACATATTATAACAGTAGTAATAATTAATAAATAATATATAATTATTTAACGTTTAGAAATGGTTCAGATTTCACCGCATGTTTTATGGCTAACCCTTTTTCCAGCTCGAACATGAGCGATATCTTTCCCATTTCATTAGTCACTCGAAATTTTGTTTAAAGCATATTTAGATATTTTTAAAAGTGACTCAGTACCACACATGCAAACTGTCAAATCAGGACGTAGGTGGTCCTGACAGGGCAAAACCGTGACAGAACCTCGCGAGATGCTGGTTTCATGGGCACAGCTGTGTCCACTCCCAAGTACAGGACGGCAAGCTGGGTGAGAAAGATCCAGAAAATAGCCTCCAACCTGCAAACCGGGAAACCCAGCTGGGCAGATTCTAATTTCCTGAATGGGGCCGGGACTGGAGACGTAATCGGAGCTGAGACTTGCACCTCTGACCCCAGCGCGCACCGAGGTCAGGCCCCTGTATGGAGCTCGGTGAGTCCTACGGTGAACGGGGCCTCAGTGAAATCGTCCACAAGCAACAGATGGGAATCACATGGGAAGAGAAAGAATAATCCAGTTTGGCGTTGGGATGCTGATGGCCCTGTTTATACCTCTCGTTCATAGACACCCATTTGTTATGATTTCTGTAACTATTCTTCCTATGTTATGACGATGTGATGAATTTGGTTTCCTTTGTCGTCAACATCGATGTGAATATACTGGTGAAATAAAGCAACATAACTAAGGAAAAGATGACTAAGTATCAGTTCTTTTTTTCCACGTAGAACATAAAGGGAAGAGAAGAATGACTTTGTCCAATGAAGAAACACTTTAAAATTTGGCATTTGGGCCATAAGGCCACTTAACCAAGTATTTAAAATATAAATTGTAAAGCAATTCAATCTCCTAAACAACACCAAAGAGTTGGGAATAGAGGTAATATTACCCATTTTGGGCAGGATCTTCTAACATTACAAAATCAACACACCGCTCACACCTTGAAGGGCCTGCAATTTCTGGAAGAGGAAGCTCTGCTGGAACGTTGGGTATTTTTTCATTTGAAACTAATATTTGAGTGAAAACTGAAAAGTACAGATGCAATTTTATATTTTGTTGACACGGGGTCCCACAATTGAACATGGTCGGGGAAGTGGTTTTTCAAAGCAGTGATCAGTATTAAAAGTGACATTCATCTCCAAAAACATTTCAGGATTAAAATGAAAATGAGGATAGCCCCAGCTGGGTGGCTAAGTTGGTTGGAGCATCTTCTCAATATGCCAAGGCTACAGGTTCGATCCCCAGTCAGGGCACATACAAGAATCAACCAATGAGTGCATCATCGAGTGGAACAACAAATCAGTGTTTCTCTCTTATTCTCTCTCTCTCTCATTAAAAACAAAAAAAAACAAAAAAAAAAAATGAAAATGATGATAATGCCAACACTGTTAAAATAATACATCATCTAACCATTAGCTATTTAATGCCAGAGGAAGAAAGATCATCAGAAAAGAAAAAAAAAACCAGTCTAACCATTTGAAATAAATACAATACATCTTAAATAAACACATCAACCCTTATAAACATAATTTTCAATGGGAATGTAATCTCATGTACAGGAGACCATCTAAATGACGTGAGGTACCAAAAGCAAGTGGAGGAAGTGCTCCATTATACTTCATGCTCATTCAGTTTCCCTGTGGCGTTGGCTTGCGGGGGTTCGCGGAAGAAACTCAAGAGGATTAGAACACTTTCCAGATTTCAGAGAACAGGTTGTGGCCCTAGACAAGAAAAATCATCAAGCTGACTCCAGGGCCCTTTGCTCTGTTATAATAACGACAACTACCTGATGTCCCATCCTCTTTGAGGACACCATGAGGGCACTCAGAACGCCTTCATATTAAATGCGTTTTCCCACGCAGACTCTGGGCTGGACTCTGTGTCTCGTGCAGATGGGACAGTAGCAAACTTCATGTAAACAGAGGCTTCAAACGTATGATTTCATTCATATGTGGAATCTTAAAAAAACAAAAACAAAACAACACATAAGAAGCTTACAGAGACAGGCAACAGATCAGTGGTTACCAGCTGGGAAAGGGAGGGGTGGACGGGGGACACAGGGAGAGGGGAATAACTTAGGGTGATGGATGGAAACTAGACTCTCGGTGGCGACTGTGATGTACTGTGTACAGGTGTCCGTTTATAATGCCACACACCTGAAACTTACATGCTGTTAGAAACCAGTGTTAGCTCAATAAAAAACCAAATTAAAAATACGTCTGCCTCTCCATGCCTTCTCCTGTTCCCCAGTGGCTATCACAAGGACATGCCCAGCCTCCCCCGGAGACAGGGTGTGAGAGGCAGGTGCCGACGAGTCGGTCCGAGGTGATTCCAGCTGACGGGGGACACGTGGGGAGCCAGCCTAAGGTCAAACGAGCCCAAACCCAGACAGAACAACGAACCGCCTAACTTGCAGACTCATGATAAGTAATAAACGGTTGTTTCTTTAGGTCACTAAGTTTTGGGGTACCTTCTTATGCACCATGATTATGGCAGTAGATGGCACATACAAATGCTTATGGCATTATTTTCCTCGCCATGACCTTGAATATGCATTTGTAAATTATAGAGATGGTAGAACAGTGAAAACTTGAGACAGACAGGTGTTGGCAACGTATAATCTCAATATGAAAATGATTCCTTTACTAACTTCAGCTCCACAAACCATCACTGCATGTCTGTGGGGATACCGTCCTCCTAATCGTCCAAGTTGGAGAACGAGCTGGACTTCAGAGCGTTGAAGCCACCAGGTCCCATTGATTCTCACTTCAGCGTCTTTGGTTATTCAGTCCCTTTTCTTTCTCAAGAACCATCATTAATGTGAAACATCTCACCTCTGGACGTTTTAACCTGGAACGTGTCATCAACCTTTGTTGCATTGAAATCTACCCTACGTTGAAACAATGGTTTTTTTTCTAAAACAACTCTATGGTATCATTGTCTCCCCGCAAATCACTGATGATTCCCGATTTTCTACAGGATGAAGAAAGACATCACGCACTTTGTAACAACCTGAATTCCAAGCATTCTCTCGTCAATACCTATACCAGAGTCCACAAAGAGCAAGAGGGATTTTAAATTAAAATTTTTCCAGAGACCAGTTTCAAAATACACCTATACCCCCTTTCCCAGAGTCACAAGGATCAAGAAGTCTGAATTCTGCAGCAAAGAAAAGTCTTTATTGGCATTCCACAGCTTCCCAAAGACACTTGAAAGGGAAGAGTTGGTGGCGCCAAAAATGTATTGACATTTCAGTTAATGATCGTGTTTTATTGGGAAATAATGACCTAGGACCGCCAAATCATTTTCATTAAAAAAAATAAATAAATAAAAAAATCAGAGAATCACCAGAGAATATTGTCAAGGTCAGAAAGAACGGCAGATAACTCATTATAAACTATGAAAATATTTAACTTAAAAAGAAAGTATTCGTAATACTCCCTCACATGCCGTTCCTTTTTCCCTCAGCGGATTTCTTCGAAGAACGATGACGCCCTACAAAACCGTTCCGGTGTAAGAATCTTTCATTGTGACTGTGGTGTTTCCCACTCTCGATTTTTAGAGCAGCCCATTGGTATATCATTATATATAACCCGCTAGTCTCGCACAGCCATTTTCTGCCAGTTGCCATCATCAGTACAGGGGAAAATGCTTATAAAAAGGGGCAACTGAGCTTCATTGGTCGTTGACTCTCAGAAGAAGACAAACAACACTCATGGATGATTTTTGTTTGTTTAGAACTTTTTTTCTTTTTGAAAGAAGAGAGCGAAAATAGCGATTTCCAAAGGCCATCCTGTGTTTTGCGGGGGCAAAATAAAAGCGCCGGCCCCTGGGAAAGAGAGAGCGTGCACCAAAACGCTGGGGTCTGCGTGCGATCGCTATTTTTCCGTATCCTTTTTAACTGGGGGAAGAAAATAGGAAGTGCCCAATCCGAGACCTGATTTGCGGTATTCATCTGGGATAGGCTTACCGTAACGAATCGCCAGAGGGTATGGTTCATTAGAATAAAAGGTCGTGCCACCTGGCTCTGGAGTCGGATTTAACTCTCCGTGGCTGCGGGAGCTGAAACACAGGAGCCCCGCCCCTTCCGCGCGTCAGCTTTCTTACGTATCTAATGGGTTAATACACCTGCCTATCCCAGAGAATAGGTGCGCGACTTAAATGAGATACAGACTGCAAATGGTTTAGTGCCTGGTGCGTCGTTACATCTGTTAGCTGTTATTACTGCTTATATCACTGACCGTCGAGGGGGCCGGGAGCCCCGTTCTTGATCAGAATGGGTCCGAGCAACAGAGATGTTCAGAGCAAAAGGGCGTGACCAGCCTATCGGAGTTCAGCGCTCACTCACCGAATCCTACCCCACACTGAACCTAACTCCTGACCGACTAGGTAACCAGGTCGCACTATGTCGACAGTCCCCTTCAGCTTTCTTGGGTGCCGTTTTCTGATTAGTGAGACAAGGACAATGAGAGCATTTGTTGGGAGGCTGTTACGAGAATTAAAAGCATAAATATGGTTGAAGTGTTTAAGCCCGCACCAGACCCTGGCCACTACGGTATAAATACTGGCTTTTATCATTCACTTACATGAAGGAGTTTTACTGTGGTTCGACATATGATAACATCATTTGGCTACAAACCACAGCTGGGCTTTTATACTCACGGGTACTTTTAGAAATCTGTGTGAAAACGGGAGATGTTTAGAAAATTGTCTTCTGGGTGCGGTGGTAGTGGGTGGGTGGGGGGGGGACTAGAACCTCTGACATCCAGAACTCTAAGTATAAAATCCGAGCAACAAATTCCTGTGTGCCCCCGCGAGGCAGCAGCTCACGTTTGCATCCGGGCTCACGTTTCCTGCTTCCCTCCCCTTGGGAGATGCTACATGTGTTCAAAACCCTTCGAGAGGCCTTCCTTAGGGGTCCCCCTCCAGCTCCTCTTCCCCGCTAGCCTTAATATGCAGCAAGATTGAAATACCAGCCCAGTCCTCCAGCCGACCTGCAAAGCGCGGGCTATTTCCAACCACAGTGTTTGGATGCCTTCCAGTAAGTCGGCACCGCGAAGCACATACCCGCGCGAAATGTCAACCGAGAAGGAAGCGTGGAGTATTTGTTTTGACAAGTTTGGCCCCCGCGGTGTTTGAGAATATGCTCGTCTCGCTGCCTCAACCTTGGAGTTTGGAACTATCATTAACGTAGTAGTAGGAATCAGCTCCCCGAGCAAAGGCCCCCACGGTTTTGCATCGTCTACAGGAGAAACGTGTCTTAA
The DNA here is from genome assembly GCA_004026545.1 of Mormoops blainvillei. Taxonomy (NCBI): domain Eukaryota; kingdom Metazoa; phylum Chordata; class Mammalia; order Chiroptera; family Mormoopidae; genus Mormoops; species Mormoops blainvillei. The sequence continues at coordinate 115,688 of PVJD01001894.1, read as the reverse complement.
CCAAGCATCTCAAGACTTACGTGCATTGGCTCAGTTCGCCCTCCTCCCTGCGTTACCGTCTGCAAAGTAGGACTGCAACCTCTTCCTGACAGAGGGACGATGAGAAAACAAACGCTTGAGGCCAGCGTAGTTCTAGAAATAGCATAGCCTAAGTTTCTCTAAGTTATTCACATTGTACGTGAGCCTGTTAAAGGCCCCGATAAGTCCTGCATTAAAGAAACCTACCCGATTTTATGTAGCGCAAACTTTCCAAACCTTTTGAACCGCGACCAATTGGAAAGACGTTGTCTTAAAAGAAAATGGGATTTAATGGCAGCAGTTTATATTCTGCAAAATATACGTACCCCATTTTCTGTCTGTGTGTAAAGGTGTGTTGTGTGTGTGTGTTTTCTCGAGTTGACCACCTCCCCCCAGGAATACTCTTCTCCCACATCTTGACACACACAAAATTGTGCCTTTCCACCCTCTGCTGTCATACCTAAGCCAACGATGACCCCCCGCCCCCCCACCACCACCGTCAAGATGACTTTGGCTCTTGCACATGTAGAATTACCTGCCATTTACATTTGGGATCGCATTGTTGACGATTTTTTACAAATCCCAACTGAGAGTGTACGTTTCTTGAAATCAGAATTATTGTTTGGGGGGCCGGGGGGCGGAGGTGGGACCAGGTACCAGCTTTAAAGTCCAGCAGGTGGATGAGGCCCCACAATCTACTTCGGTTCGATCTGGTGGCGGAGCTTCAGGCGAGCCATTCCCCTCAGAGCCCGGGGCATGCTCAGAACAAAGCAGAGTCCCTTCTGTGCAGTATCTAGTGTACAGGGGACATGCAACAAACACCATGAACATTGCGGTTGTCTGCCTTCTGTGATGCCCAGCTTTGGGTCTTTTATATCAGGGAGCGTCTTTAGTCATTGCTTTAATTAATGGAATGAATACTGTTTGCGCTCTGAGAAGTTCTTGAGCTTCTGCCGTCCCATCTGTAAAGTGTCCGGCAACAGGCATGGAGGGGAGCTGAGAATGTGCAAAGCCGGTTGCAAGAACAGACAGCTCCTGCTGGTTGCAAGAGGAGGGACGCTCGGGGGGTCCCGGGGGCCTCCCGGGGCGGCTGCAAGGGCCGCGCGAGCCTGCGCATCAGTGCCACACCACCGGGCACTTGGCCGCCTCTCTGCCCGGGTGCCGCGAAAAGGGCATGCAAATCCCCTCTCCTCTGTCACGGGGCTGCTGCTTCTTCATCTAAAATGCCCCGAGAACACGCCGATTTCACATTACAGGCCAAGGGAATGACGATCGATACTAAAAAGAACAGCCCCTTGTCGCGGGAGTTGGAAAAAGATCCTACGTCTTTTTCCAACGCAGGATCCTTTTGAGAACATAGTAGCCCTTGTGAATGCTTTGCGTACAGACTCCTCATTGTTTCTCCTTGTGCTATTTCTTTGCACTGGAATATAGAGGTAATAAATTTCCAGGGCAAAGCAACTCACTGATCAGATTCCCAGCAACCAGTTTCCTATTAGGGCCGAAAAGTCAGTCTACCTGGGCTCAGTACAGCTGTGGACCAATGTGTGTAAGATGTATCAGAGGTTAAGCCTTCCCTTTTGCATTTATAAGCTTTCCATTTTGGTCTGGAAGGAATAGCAATTTCTCCAGCTGTTATTTCATGATGCAAAATGAGCCTTAAAATAATAAATCGAATGCATGCAGGCAACATTCAAAAGATCACATATTCTCTTGAAAGAAAAGCATGAATCAAGTGAATACATATTCCCTTTGAAAACAGAGGTGAAGTTTCTAAATTTTAAAGAGCAATTTATACTTTTGGTGAGGCCTCACAAGCAATAAAAAACAGTACTTTATGAGCTCATGTAAAGTTTTGCTAGCAAAAAAATTCTTACATTGAGATTTTTTAAAAAATTTGAGATCAAGTTCTAACCAGTATAATTTCAATATTACTGCAATTTGTCCTTCAGTGCTTTCTTTTTTTCCCCCCAACAACACTACATTTCATATTAAATTAAAAACATAGAGTTATTCTTTAAAGGAGGAGCAATGACCACAAATGAATTCATACGTAGCCTGGCAGTCAGAGCTGGTTTGGAGAACGGAGAACATGGAGTGAGATGCGTTGTCACGATCCTTGGCTACTCTGCGCTCGGGTTTTAGACACATGAGCGTAGAAACACAGACACACGCAGGAAATCTATGTGCAAGCTATCGCGTCTACTATGCATGCTTAAAATTCCAATTAAAGCCGGTAGCGGTGCCTCTCATTTAGCATACGTAACATGACTAATTATGCTTGTTGAAAAAAGCTAGCCACCAACGGCCACAGAGCGATGCAGGGACCCACAAATCTCCCGTCCAAGGAAAAGATACTGGGCAGATAATCAGAACGTAAAGACTGAGTGGACTCCTATCTGGTGCTCTGTCTCCAACCGCATTGTGCTGTCTAGTTTATAAGCAATGTTTTTAATTTACAGCATGAGAGGTGCAGCATCCTGCCTTCCTGTGAAGTGCAAATAGCCCCACCTTTATTTTAAGCGTCCCCCCCCAAATGTAATGCAAATGTGAATGCCATTACATGGACATCTTCGATTCAAAGCATCTGTACAGTGTCGAACTTGAACAGTTGGACAAACAACTCCAGCGTTAAACTCCTGCATAAGGGAGCACTTTGTTGAAAAAAAGATGCGTAAGCATTCTCATCATTGCACAGAAAAATAGTGTTTATATGCGTTTACTCAGAGCTTAGAAGAATGTTTTGAGCCCACACCAACAGAACAGGGATTTTTAAAATGGAGAAAAGAAAGGAAAATTTAAAAAATGAGAAAGAAAACAAGAGAGAAAGAGAGAAAGGAGAAAAATGCTTTCTTTTTGGGTAAGAGAAAATGGCACCGTGAAGGAGACAGATCAGCAAGTTGTCATCCACTGAGGACTGGTAGCTCGCCTTGGTTGAACAATCTGCCTCAAGAACTTTGGTCGGTTACATTTTGTGACAAGTTCGTTGCTTCTGAGCCACCGTTTCAGACGGTCGGGCAAGGCTAAACAGCGTGTCGATTTATTGTTTTATTTCCAAGCAAAAACACTTTACCAAATCACAGCTTTCCTTAATCGATGGGTGATATTTAAATTTTTTTCTTTTCTTTCTTTTTTTTAAATTTCTCCTTTAAAATAGTCATTGCAGCTCCAAATCTGCCACGGGCTTCAAATTAACTTGAAAAGTGCACAGAAAAGCAGCACGGTCCAAGGCGGCCCTTTCCGATCTCCGCCACTAGGCGGCACTGCAGCCTGCTTTATGAGGGGCATGAAATCTGGCGACGTGAATATTGCACACAGCTCTGGCTCTGTGTCATTCCCTATTTAATGGCTGTCAGTGAGGGGGAAAGACAACGTGGCGGGTAATTAAAACCAAATTGCAGGCAGGAGATGACTGCACAAGAATGATATTGTCATTAATACTGATTTAACATGCACCTGGGTAAGGTGAGCGAGTGGAGCAAGGGAATCCACACACACGCCCGAGTTGCCTGATTTAAAGATGTAGCATTTCCAGCTGAAGCATGTTTCAAAACTGAATAAAACCATCACATTATGACAGCAGAAATAAAATGGAAACAAATGTTCTACATATGTCTGTTTTTAAAAAGAGAGAGAGAGAGAGAGAGAGAAAGAAAAAAAAATCTTGCATTTCTTCCAGCTCCACGGACCGAGCATTTGTCGGGTCCTCTGAAGTTCAAAAGTATTTTTCCAGAAGGTTTTTTTTTTTTTTCCCTCCCTGTTGTTGGCTTCTCTTGTATGGGCTTGTAATCTGTTCGCGTAGTTTTCTGTTTTCACAAGACGGTGGAGATGGAACGCTTGATTGAAGCAAACACCATCGATTTACAAAAATCGTATGCCAAGGGGGGACGATTTCAGTTTCAGAGATATTTTAGGAGAGGTGTTTAGCTCATGGGACCCAGGGATTTTCCATTCACAAGGAACACCTCATTAGAAAGATTGAAATCTGGGACCAGAAGTCAAAGACATAACCAGTAATGCCTCTTGCACTGGCTTGCTGCCATGAACCCCCAAATAAAGAAGAGGCTCACTCTCATTTTAGTGCCCCTACATTTCACCTTCTTATTTTTAATGAGAAGTGGCAAAGCCCAGAAAACCATAATCTTCATTCCTATGAAAGAGCCTATTTTATTTAAGATCTATGAAATGATTCTGGCGGCTACTTCCACATGAACAAAATCTTTCCCTCTCATGACTACGATTGAAAGTTACATCTGTCCCTCTGTGGGAGAAGAGTCCAGTGGTTTAGATTGTGTGCAAATTAAAAACAACCTCTTATTTGAAGGATTATAGGGTGTGTGAGGCAGAAAGTGCACCCCAATTGGATGTGTTTATGGAGAGGGGAAAATTGGATACAATGACAGCTACGGATTCCTGAAAACCCCGCTCGGATTGATAAATCTCTGGTTTCACCTTAAATGAAATGTGTGCATTATAGAAACGGCTATCCTTCTGCCCGGTGCCAAAAGGGATGAATCATTACGGATGTCCTGAAGATTTATAATCACACCATAAAGAAAGTAAATTCAAAGAGCATTCCTTGGGCAATAAAGAACATATTATAGGAAAGAGCTCACTAAACAAGGTCAGGTAGGGAAAAAAAAGAGATGGTCCAGTGTCATGGTCTCTGGATCTAGACAATGCGGGTCGTTTTAATACCCAAATCATGAATCACGGAGCAGTGATCAGCTCTCCGGGGCTCCCCTCCCCAGTGCTTGGCTATTGGTGTTTTTCATCAGTTTTACATTCACGGATCTTTTATTCATGTATTTACTTGCGGGGTTTGTGCCTTCACCGTTAGGGATGGTGACTGGATTCCAGAGCAGGTGGCCACACAGAACAGCACAGACAAACCTAAGCGGCACTGAAATGAATGGGTAAAAGGTGGGGCTTTTGCCTGGACTGGGGGTCGGGGGGCGTGGAAATACACGAATCCTGTTGGAGCTTTGGCAGCTGAGATTTTTAGAGGATCGTGTGAGAGAAGCAACTACAAAGAACTTTATTGCACTTGCCCTTTAGAAAATGACATTCTCGTCCAAGAAGGATTTTCTGAGCCTGTGACACTCACTCGCGGGCCAAGCCTGTCCATTCCAGGCTGGGCGCCCCACGGCGAGCCTGACCCTAGGAGGCGCCCAGACGTCAGGGGGGAGGGGGCCGCCCTTCCTTCCAACGCCAGACAGCATCTCGCTTCTGAATTCTGTTCTCACATGTGAACTGGAAGCTCATCCCCACTCAAGTCTGAGGATTATCTGGGATCAGTGGCTTTTATGAGGGGGAGAAAAAAGATCTCCGTGGTCTTCAAGGAGAAATAACTCGAGAGATGATGAATATCCTCACCTTTTAGGCTGGGCGAAAAGGCTATAGTATCCGAAGCCCAATTGTTAAGAGAACTACCCAACACAAGTGAAAGGGACAATCACTTGGAGGGAGGGGGATGCTTTGTTATAATTAATATTGACTTAGGAACAGCTACCGGGGCAGGTCTTCTTGTTCCGACGGGTCTGTAGCAGGACACAGGTGCTGGGGACGTGCCCGGTGACTCCAGGACCAGCGTTCAGGCTCTCTTTTCGATTTTCACCCCATTTACTTCTGGACGGGACCTGGCACTCACAAGCCCTTGCACTGTTCTCCCATGTTGCTGGTGGAACAAATATAATTTTTCAGCAAGATGGCTGCTGCCAGAAGCTGGCTCAGAAATGTCCGTTTTAATTAAACATTTTACTTGCAATTACATTTCACAGCGCACACGTGGTGACCCACACGTTAACCACATAGAGGCTCAGTGTGCAGCTCTGGTCGTCCCGTTTTTCCTATGCTGGGGAATTCGTGTGGCAGCGAAGGACCCGCCTAAGGAAAAACTCAGCCTTTTCAACGACTTGATCAATGGGAAGTTATTGTCAAAAAGAGAATCGTGGTGGGAGCATGTCTGGACGTCGCGGCAGATTTTAAGGTGTCCTGGTGGCAGAGAGCCCCCAGATTGATAAAAGGACAGTCCTATGACCGAGAGCCAAAGTGACCTAAATTTTGTTGTGTTCCATCTTTATGGAAAGGAGAAAAAATCAGAGTCAGGCAACCCTGACCGATGTCTCTTTGCCACAATAAGCTTTAGAAAAGTGTGATTTTCATTAAGAGCTACCCAAAACGTAACGTCCCCTGAACGGCAACTGAAACAGACTCGATTCCTATCCCCCAGAAGCTTATACTACAAGACACACACTCGCACATAAACACACATTTCAGGGACCTTTTCAGACGTCTGCAGATTAGGAAAATATCTGTGCTGCGACCAGATAGGAACCTCGTTCCCGAGCCTCTCCGGGGCACACACCACTTGAATTGTTATCATTCCAGGAAGGCAAGGAAGAACTTTCTGTCAGTGTGCAGAGCAGGGTGCTCGTTTCAAACAGATACCATTGGGGACTAATGCTGTTCGGCCCCGTCTTTTTAAATATGCATCTGAGGGGACTTCCGGGAGGGGAACAGTTTGCGGGAGACCGGTTCCATTCCGTAGCATTTAAAGCGAATCGCGGGTGGGATTATCAAAGCCCCAGCTCGGACATCTGTCTAGAAATTCAGCAGGAGCTGAAATACCCCCGCACCAAACACCCTCTGTTGGTTCCCGGCCAATAGGCTCTGTGACAATGGCTTGGGCTGACTCAGTCTGACAGGGGACCATGTAAAGACACAGAAAGGTTTCATTTGGTTGTTTCAGTTTCACTTCTAATGGTGCTTTTCCTTTTTTCTTTAACCATTATCATGTGACTATCAAATGGGCTTGCTCTGTCTCCCTCTCTCCCTCCTCCCTTCCCTTCCTCCCTCTCTTCTTTTCTTCTTTCCTAACAGAATGACAGGCTCGTATAATATATTGATGTTTCGATATCTTTTACTTAGTCATTCGTTTCTTACTATTTATGTCCATTTCAGGGAAATTGTCTCTAATAAGAGAATTGAGAGGTCAGCCGTGGCTGGTGTGGCTCAGTGGGCTGAGTGCCGGCCTGCAAACCAAAGGGTCACAGGTTCGATTCCCAGTCCAGGGCACATGCCTGAGTTGTGGGACAGGTCCCCCGTGGGGGGTTGCACAAGAGGCATCCACACATTGATGTTTCTCTCCCTCTCTTTCTCCCTCCCTTCCCCTCTCCCTAAAAATAAATAAATAAAATCATTAAAGAATTAAGAGGCCAGATATCGTATTGCAGGAGATTATAAATATTGTATCTTTGCCCTGTAGGAACACTTAGTCTTCCATTTCACTCTTAAAGGCAGGCATTAAGAAAATATCATCACTGAATAGAGGTTCAGCAATTCTCAAGGCAGGAAAGTATTCCAGAAATGTGCCGGCGTAACTGTGAGTGGTGCTGCGGCCAGCGTTCGAGGTGAGCCCTCTGCGTGGGACAGTTTTACAAAGCCCACACTTGCTTTTCCTTTGTCCCTTTGCTAATAATTGTTTGCACGAGCTAAAGCTCGCGACACCCACACCGGGCGGGGGCATTGTTGTTTCTCAAATGAGGAAGCTCCAGGACTGAGGTGAAGTCACACATTTGGGTGACCGGGTGTAGAGACGGGGTGCTACCTGACAAGCCGATCCAGGGAAGCCGCGACCCCACTTGCCTGTGGGCGGGGTGAGCAGCCCAGCAAACGAAAACATCCCATCGAAGGGCCGGAGGTGCGTTCCTGCACTAGTCCCCAGAAAGGCAGCGGCTTCAAAGATCAGGTGGACACAGAGTCCCCAAAAAACACACTGGGGGCCACCCCCAGGAAAGCAGGCAGGATGGGGCACGAGGTCTTCAGAAAACTGAACGTCATGGAAGCCATGAAAAATATATGGCCACGCCCACTGAGTACAGATACGGAGACGTGCCCGTGTGTCTGTAGACACACGCTGTACACGTGTCGTCGGTGGCTAGTCGATGGGGGAAATGTCTTTGAAAACAATGACCCAGTTTCGAAATTAACCCACCCATCCAAACAGGAAACCTTGGCGATTTTCTACCAGATAGCTCTTCTTATTAGTGCTATTGATATTGTGGTTATTTTACTCGTTTAAGAACCAGCCCACGCCTCACGTGCGGGACGTACCCGGTCGTGGATGGGCAGGGTGATCGCCTGTCCGCATCAGCATGAGGCGGCCCGGCTCAAAGCTCACTGTTTCAGTACAACTGGAAGAGCGCCCCCTTGCGCTCTCAGAAGTGACCTGATTGGAACAGTGGAAGCTGTAGATGGATGAAGAAGGAAAGACGTGCAGCCCCACGTATCCAAACGGTGGCGTGTGGTTACCTGCACCTAAAGTATCGGAGGGTGTCTGATGAAGCAAACCCTGTCGAGTGTCTTCCAGCCCATGCAACTGCTCTGCGTCTTTCTTGGGGCTTCGGTCAGGTCGGAGGTGTGATGAGTCCATTGGTGAACCCCGGAGGTGCGGCAGGACCACGCGGGACCACTCAGCACTCGCCCCTTTGTACCGCCACGACTTTGACGTTGGGGCCCAATGATCATCGTGAAGATGAGTCCACTGACCCCGGAAAATGGAAAAATATTTCTTCCTGGCGTGCCTCCGTTTTCCTATCAGCAAAATCGCAGAGCCACGCGGCTCTGAGAGGTCATCTGTTTCTTAACGCCTATAAAGGAGGGCCGATCTCTGCTGCTACTTTGAAAAGATCTTACATATTATTCCTTCTTCGCTAACTAAAAGGGAGACAATGTTTCATGTATTTGACTTAGTGAGCCATTTCAGGGATATTGTTGGCAAGTTATAAACATGTACTGGCTTTAAAGAATTCATTGGAAAGCTAAAACCTTTATCTAAACATCTTGCTCCAAGACGGTCTACCGTCACCCTTGGGACTATTAATTATGATAAAATCGTTCTGTCCTAATCCCTGGGAGGAGGAGGATAAAGCACCAATGCCTTCATGATATTACATCACACGGTAAAGGTGACTTTGCCTATGTGATCAAAGTCACTAATCAGTTGACTTTGAATTCACCCAAAGGGCAAGGATCCAGTCGAATCGCACCAGTGTTTTAAGAATGCAGAGTCTTCTGTGACAGATAGCAGCAGAGAATGTCCGAGAGGGATGCAACACGTGATGAAAGGTAGCAGGCTCTTGCATCCTGTGTACAGAGGTGCCTGCGAGACAAGAAACACAGCTGGATGGGTTCAGGCGAACGAGCTGCCCTGGACTGACGGCCAGCACGGTGACAGGCACGTCAGTTCTACATCAGGGAGAAGGTAAATGTTTCCAAGGACAGAAATCTGAGAGCCATCAGAAGACAAAGATGGCTGACCCCTCGGTTGCAGCCTGCAAACCATGGTGCAGAGAACCCAGCCACGCTTTTAACTTTAGGGTAATTCGTTAGACAGCAAAGGAAAACTAATAAAGGCAGTGACCATAAATACTGTATGCAGACCAAGCACTGTAGAATCGCACCCCTGAAGCCTATATGATTTTATTAACCAACGTCACCCCAAGAAATTCAATAATAATAAAAAAATTTTTGAAAAAAAGTTAGCGTCACTCCTCCAGCTTTGTGCATCTTCTTCAAAATCGTTTTGCGTGTCCCCGGTGCTTTTGATCTGCATGTACATTTTCGGATTGACTTGCTTAACTCTGCAGAGACCTGCAGGGTTACGTTACGTCACAGTTCCACTTCTCGCTGCAAAGCCAGTGCCTCAACTTTCCCCACTTTTCCTTATTGTACCTGCTTGAATTTTCAGGAAAATGCTAAGTAGAGATTGGTGAGAGTTGACATTCTTGTCGTGTCTTCAATCTTCGGGGTAAAGAATTCAGTTTTTAACCATTAAACTTGATGTTAGCTATTTTATACGTGTGTGTGTGTGTGTGTGTGTGTGTGTGTGTGTTTCCTGAAATTAGAAATTCCATTTTGTTCTCAATTTTCTGAGACATTTAATCACACAGGTATGCTGAATTTTGTAAACTGCCTTTTCTTCATCTATTGGACTGGTACTATATTTTTTTAATTTATTCTAAAAATACGGCGCATTCCATGAATTGTTTTTGTTGTTGTTGTTAACCTCAGCTTGCGTTCCTGGGATCCACCCCACTCGCGATATTTGAGGCTTGCCCATGCCGAGGAGTCAGTTCACTAGTCATATTTTGTTAAAGAAATCCACGTTACTGTTTTGAGGGATGCTGGCCTGGCATTCTCTTTCTTGTGGTGTCGTGGTGTCTTCATGTGGCCCCAGTTTCACAGTAGCAAGGACCTCATCACATGACTTGGGACATGTTTTCCCTCCCTGTGTTCCCTGAAAGAGCTTTGAAATATTGATGTTCTTTGAATATTTTATAATAGTCACCAAAGAAATACTCTGGACTTGGAATTTTCTTTTTGGAAATCTTTTAAATTATATGCTCAATTTCTCTACTTGTTATCAATGTATTCAGATGTTCTGTTTCTTCATGATTCAGTTTTGGTCATTTGTGTCTTTTTAGGACTATTTCATCTAAATTGTCTAATTTTTGAGATATATTTATTTGTTCATTATATTTCCTTAGAATCATATTACTTTTGTAGGTCTGGTGGTAATATCTACTTCATTCCTGGGTTTGATAATTTATACCTCATCTATCTCCTTTATTTCTGTTGGTTTGGCTAAAGAATTACTAAATTTGTTGGCCTTTTTAACAAACCAACTTCTGAGTTCATTGGTTTTCTTTATTATTTTTCTTTTCTATTTCACCGACTTCTATTCATTACCATTCTTTTTAGTTGGCTTGCCTTGGGTTTAGTTTGCTCTTAGATCCTTAATTTGAGGCTTTTCTTCATGTCTCAAATAGACATTTCAAACTAAAAATGTCTAAAAGCCGCCATAGCGCCATCCCATAATTTTTCGTATGTTATACTTTCATTCACTTCAAAATATTTTCTGATTTTCTTTGTGTTTTCTTCTTGGACCCATGGGTTATTCAGATGTTTGTTGTTTCATTTCTAAATGTTTGGAGACGTTCCAGATTTCTTCTTGATTTCTGATTTCTAATTTCCCTCCATTGTGACCAGATTACAGACTATTATAGCCCCAGCTGAGGGACCGTGGCCGGGAATGGTGACATCCCACAGTTTGTCCGAGTCCGCCGTTCAGGTGGTCGGCGGGGTTCCGGCGGGGTCCCTCACCAGGTGTAACGGACTGACCCGCTTCCCCTGCGGTAGTTGACAGATTTACTACATAGGGCATGGAATCCTTCCCTCTACATTATTCCTTCTCTGATTAGAGGCCTTTTCTATGGTTACTCGCCCAAAATACAACTTTTAGATGTCCTCCTGTGCATAATATAAAAAACTCCATTTGAAATAAAAGTAAATGAATGCAAAGCTTTTTCTCTTTAATTATCGTTTCTTAACAGTTCTCTCTGGGCACTAAGAAAAATGAGGGTTTCAGTACCGAAGGGGCAAGTGCACATGTTTTTAGAGCCCTTCCATGAGGAGGAGATACTAAAATTGTCTGTGCATTTGCTGTGGTGTGGGTGGCATTGCGGGTCACGCTGCCTTATTTGGGGGTGTGGTTGCGACAAGGAACATCACCAGTTTAATTGTAATGAGGAGTTAGTGCACATCAATAGGAATGATCCATCAGAAGCTCTCATAAAAAATAAAAAAATACTTTAACTTCATAAGGCTATTTCAACCTTGGTTGGTGTGGCTCAGTGGATTGAGCGTCAGCCTGCGAACCAAAGGGTCGCCGGTTCGATTCCCTAGTCAGGGCACATGCCTGGGTTGTGGGCCAGGTCCCCAGTAGGGGGCGCGTGAGAGGCAACCACACATTGATGTTTCTCTCGCTCTCTTTCTTCCCCCCTTCCCCTCTGTCTAAAAATAAAATAAATAAAATCTCTCCCTCTCCCACACACACACACACACACACAAGAAGACTATTTCAGTCTTACAGCAAATCTTATCTTTCCAAAATTCTTATCTTGGTTGCATACAAACTCAAGTTTAGCCATAACCTATTAATTGCGTTTCTGTCTTGTTTTCTATTTCTTGCCATCAACTGCTCAAGCATTATAAAATTAAACAGCTTGAGATTAGCAGTCAAGGTTTTAGTCAGAAAAGCTTCACTCTCAAATACAACATTATAGTTTAGCTATGTATCCATAATCAAATTTATAGTAATTAGATAAAATGCATAAGGATTTTAAATCCATCTTTCACGTAATCTGATTTATATTTATAACTTCATAATTATATTATGTGACGATGATTATTAGAATTTTACATACTGGGAGTGAACAATAGATTAATGATAGACTTTTATCTTTTCCTTGGTTATTCCAGCTCACTAATTATACATTTAATAATGATCAATTATAAGTTAACGTACATAATTGTTTGATTAAATCTAAATCATAGTTAAATGCTTATTTAATAATCTAATTTAGTGAGCCCTTTAATATCCGTCAGTAAATTAGAGTTGCATTTACCCACATGAAAATTTTTAAGAGTTTTAAGTTCTTTCTTGCTCTGCATTCCGCCACCCTGTCTTGAATTTAGAGGAAAGCAGTTTATTCTAACAAAATAAAATCATAGAGAGCACAAATTTCCATTTCAAGCAATTGAGTCTGTTTTGGTGGTTGGTTGGTTTGTGAGCACTGGTGTGTCTGAGAGGAAAGATTCATTCATACCTTTTTACATGACATGATAAAGTAGTAACTTGAAGAAGAGCTAACAAATTTAGCCAGGGTCCTATTCGAAGCCCCTCACATTACCACCTCATTTAATCTTCAAAGAACCCTGAAGGATAGACACTGTTATCATTCTCTTTAAGGGAAGAGGAAATCAACACATGGAGAAGTTCATTAATTTTCCTATAATATTCACTGTCCTAAGCTTCAACTTTAATAAAGTCTGAAGCATGCAAAGGGTAACCAAGTTATTTGTCACCTCATGTAATATTTTCCTGTTGAAACATTACTGTAGTTCTTGTTTAAAACCTCCCCCAAATATTTCTAGTTAAGCCATGGGAGAAGGGTATTTATCAAACCACACTTGAGCCTTGAATTCTATTGACGGCATTCACTCTAAGTTCATCACAGTTGCGTTTTCGTTCATTTCAAATAAAATCAGCAGACTAAAGCGATTGTATGCGAAGTGATGGAAGCAGGTGTCTGGAGTGAGGGGGAATTAGAGCAACAATAAACCCATGGGAGTGGATCGATAAAAAGGGGGAGGAGTTTGACATCTTTGGATATGTGTGTGCCTACCCACACTTTGGGGCAAAAACTGGAGACTGTCCCTCGAAGCTTGGAAAGCCACAAAGGTATACACAATTGTCATAGTTGTTCAAAACCCATTCATGCAGCCCTTCTCGAGAAATGAGTCTTGCAAAGCTATGGAGAAGGAAGCCGACATTGCTGAGCATTCTTACGGCCAATTACTGTGTCGACACACTCACCTATGTTTTCTAACGACCTAGTAGTGAAGGACGCATTATGCCATTTTCAAGACGAGGGGTCTCTCTAAGGAGTCTGTCTCTATTTGCTTTTTAGTTCATTTTGTTCATTAGATGCCACATATGAGTGAAATCATATGGTTGTCCTTCTCTGATAGCTTATTTCACTGGCTGGGGGGTATGGAGGGATAGAGCATAACAAAGGAAAAAGGAGAAAACACACTCGTGGGCATGGATAACAGTGTGGTGATCTCTGGGGGGTTGGGGAGGGGAGAGGTGGAAGACGGTTAGGAAGGGATGAATGGCAGTAGACAGAGATTCCATGCGGGACGGTGAACACACAATACAGTGTACTGAGGGTGTGTGGTGGAATTATACTGCAACCCATGTCTTTTTATTAACCAGTGTCACCCCAATAAATTCAATAAGACAGAAGAAAAACTAAATGTGAGGCATCGAGGCTAAGAAAGGTGCAAATAAAATAGTGTGAAAGTAGCATGGCTTTATGAAAAACCAAATTTTATCTAATGCCAAAATCTGTCTTTTTTCACTTTCTCTTTTCAGGTCCATACTGTTTCAAAGTAATTTAAATGTTAGAATGTTCACAGAGGGTCGCATCTCTACGTTTGATCGCCCTTGTACTAAATGTGACATATTTGTATACTTAATAACACACCCAAGTGAATATACATTCAGTGTATAGCATCTGTTCACTCGAAAGAATAGTTACGAATTTGCTAATGAAGACAAGGCAAGCAACCTCATAATATTTGAACACTGCTGATTACTAAAACCAAACTTTCCTGCATGCGCTGCAGTGTTGGTCCCCGAAACTGCTATCATGTAATACAATTTTTGCAATAACGTTCCAGTTGTTAATTGGATACCCAATGTTTTATAATATGGGCATATCAAATCCGGATGCTATGAATAATTTTCTTAGGCTTTTACATTTATGACTTGGCATCAAAGTCAAGTGGGTTGATTACAGTTAAGCCCACAAAATAAGCCCTCACCCTCTAATATTATGCCTTTAAAAATTTTTTAAATTGTATGAATTATACCTTTAAAGCACCAAAAATCACAGGCATAATTTGAGTCATTTCATAGAAGCGAGTTTGACAGACTTGTTCAGATTCACGACAGGGAAGAGCTTTTTTTTTTTTTTTTTAACACTGAACAAGCCTGGATTTATGACATTGGCTCCATTCAAAGAGCAATGTTTTCCAGAAAGGCTGCAGTCTGGACAGAAGAATTCAGTCCGCTGTACCAGGCTTGGTGACCCGGCCCCCAATGAGCTACATTGACCCATCCTGCCTCCTTGCTTAATATCTTCTTTGGATGGCAGGCTGGAGAGACGGTATCTAGAAGGTGGGTGATTTGGAGAAAACGGTGGTAATTTAGCAACAATCTTTGTGGCTACTGTACCCCAGTGGGAGTCATTCCATTCCCTCGTAAGTAAAAGCTTTGATCAAGTATCCAAGTAGGGAGGCTTATGGGCTCAACATGGAGTTAAGTTGAAAACATGGCTAAAACACACAGAAGTCATTCCAAGCCCACAGGCAGCGCCCTGCACGAGATGCGGTGTGGGCACACACTGACGTGTGGCGCAGCGGTGAGCTTGTAGATGAATCCACGTGGTCTTTGCTATTTCCTTATTTGGAAGATAATTTATACACAGACTCGAGTGCAGAACAATGAGGGAGACAAGTGATAAACAAAGACACGGAAAATGAAACTTGGCTCTCTCCCTGGCTTTTTCTCGTTGTTCATTGTCAAAAAAAAACAAAAAACAAAACAAAACTCAAAAAACAAAAAAACAAAACAAAACAAAATCCAGTAATACCTTAGCATCCAAAGGCTTATGATGGGATATTCACACTTTCAATTTGTGATTCTAACAACTTTTAAAAATTATTTGGAGAATCCAGGGGCAACGCATTTTTTTAACCTGACTTAAGAGCATGTTGAGAAAAACTGTAAAACTTAGTGAAGGTAAAAATCACAGTAAGTAGAATTGGATGGCAGGAAAACTACAAAACGTGTGGAAACCTCCCTCACTTATTAATCAATGTCATTGTCTTATGGGCACGAAAAGTTAAAACAAGCAGAGGTGGGTTTGCTGTGGAGCTAAAGACACTGAAGTTTCAGAGCAAATTGCTCGGGTGGTCATTTTTTGGTGCTATAAATGTCTGCTAAATCCAGTTGATTTACGGTATCACTCAAATCTTTTTTTTTTTTCTCTACCGCAAATTGTTCGAGCTGTCATTAGAAGTGGGGTATTTTAGTCTCCAACTAATTAATGTTGTCTTATCTCTTCCTTCACTTCAGTCAATTTTACTTCAGGTTTCTGTTGTCTCTTTCATTAGGTACATATACATTAGTAATTATTATATCTTTCTGATGAAAACACTTTTAAATCTTTACCTGTGACCTGGGGGCAGGCAAAATTTTCTTGGAGAAGGCGGGAAAAGAAATAGACGTGAAAGAAAGCAATCACAATTTAGAGTTCGCCACAGTTTGTTTTTTTTTTGTTTGTTTGTTTGTTTGGCTTCTTTTTTTAAAAAGCTGCTCTTTAAGATGCCATCAAGGTGGAATTGGTGGTAAAGGCTTGAAGAAAGTATTTGCAAACCAGTGGACCAGCTTCTGTCATTTGGAGAGAAGGACAGTGCACATTGTTTAGTGTTATGATTGTCTTCGGTTTTCTAAAAGTTTTCAGCTTGTCCTCCCAAAATTTCCAGGGTGCCTTCCTGGTTACTCTTTTGAGAAGTGTCACACAAACGACCTCAAAGTCGTGCTAAGGTGTTCAAAGACAGTATTCAGGGTCTTAAATGATGAATTGCCTAAGACTATTTCCACCCACCTGGAAGAAGGACCGAGTTAAGGATCACCGTCTTGGCTCATGCAGTTTTAAGCTGTGAGTCCATTTAGAAAGGAAACATAAATTGTATTTTTCCTGGTTACGGAGAGTGCAGTAAGGACAGATAAATTTCAGAATGACAGTGTGCAGCTATCACTTACCGTGAGATGAAATAGGGGTTTTTCAGATTCTAATGACATATAAACACCCGAATGTAATTAGAGCTACACTAAGTACTTCCTCCAGTTCTTCAAAGATTAAGGAGGCAATGGTGTTTGGTGTTCCTCCCCTTAAGGGAGAATGATGGTGGCGGAGAAAAGTGCATAATGTGACAGTGACACGGAGGATTCATTTTGAGGTGACAAAATGAACCGACCCAGTGACATATTCCAGGAAGCACCTTGTATATAATACAGATTTTAGGCAATTCCAGAGATTCATGCCTGTTTTCTTTTTAAATTAATTAATTAATTATTTTTTTTTTAGAGAAGGGGGAGGGAGAGAGGAGGAGAGGGAGAGAAATATCCACGTGAGAGAGCAACATCTGTTGTTTGCCTCCCCTAAGGGTCCTAACCAGGTACCGAACCTGCAACCTCGATACGTGCCCTGACTGGGAATCGAACCTGTGACCTTTCACTTTGTAGGACAGCATGCCGACCAACTGAGCCCCCCTGGTGAGGGCAACATACCTGTATTACATAAGGGACCCAGGTAAACTGCCTGTGATCCCAGGCCTCCATCACCGTTGGCAGTAAATTTTGAAGACCCGCTCATCGACCCAATACTGTGACTCTGAAAGTCCTACCCAAGTTTTTCGTGCCCTCTCTCATGTCCAGATCAATTCATGGCAATAGCAAACACGAAACAAACCCAGGTAAAATAACAGTTACTCGGCTACTGAGTAAATAAATCATTTCCAGCTCTGAAACAAATGTATGTGTTTCTTTAAAACACATGGAACTCAACTGCTGTGTTGACAGCAGCGTTGGAAGGCCTGAAGTGAACGTAGCCCTCCCGCATCTGAGTGTGAGCTTGACCGAGGGGAAACCAGTGAACCACGTGTGCCGTCTCTGTGGAAAGGCACCCTCCCTTCCCTTGGGGGCAGATGCCTGTGTCCACACCGAGCAGCTAATCATTTGCCATGGGCAGGGGACAAACACAGCCATTTTCGCACTGACACTTAGTGTCTATGGCTTCTGTGGATTTTTCAAAAGAAATAGATTCAAGCTCTATCAAACTGAAGGCTTAGGAAACAATGATCACAGGTCCTTCTCTTTAAAACCATTTGTCCTCCTGCTCCTGATTTTCATCAATTCTCCGTAATTTTCACCCACTCTGTCTCGGGATCATGAGTTATCATTGGTTGCCACCGGAAGCCTCCAGGGCCATTTGTCTTATTGAAACATGGGCTGGCCTCACGGCTGTGAATAATCATTCACTCTGCAATATATCATACATTCCCTCAAATTCTCTCCCCTCTTAAGGACGACTGTCCTGGAGCTGATGAGGCCAGAAATTAATTGTTTTCTTGCGGTCGGCAAGGGGCTATGGTTGTTTTAACGTGTTCAGTTTTGGAATTTGCACCAGCTTACAGGCATTTCCGGAAAGCTAAATAGTTAAACTATGCCCCGTGTATGAATAAGAATCACTTTGCACAAATAACAGGCTAAGCACAAATCTGGAAGTGTCACCGGAGTAAAAAAAATCTCCTGAATTGGGCATGCATGTTGCTTCGTCCCCAGTTTTTTGTTTTTTTTACTTCTTTTTTTTTTTTGCCTAGATCTAGTTTTGCTGAGAATGGATTTATTTGAAAGACCATAGCTCTGTTGATTTCATAAAGGTACAATATGTTTTTCTGATCTGCTACCAACATTATGTTTAAAGGATAATATACCAGAATTTTTAATATGCATGTAAACGGCTTCCCCTTATTTCCATGTGCAGTGGCATTTCCAATTTCAATATTAATGCTCATATTGATAATGGGGGGAAGACACCGGCCAAGTTTCAGGTTTGTTGTAAGATTTTGATAGTGCAACCTACACTCACAAAATACAGCGTTTTCTTCTATTTCATTGATTCTTCTCGGCAAAATAGCATTTTAACAGGGAAAGCGCTTGCAAAATTATGTTTAAAGGCCTCTTGGACACATCAATGTAATTTTTTTTAGGCAACAGTTGGGTGAGTTAAATGCAAACACATCAGAAACATATGGATTGAATATTCCTTAAAGTACACATGGGCTCAAGAATTAAGAGAGCTCGTGTTTGGCAAAAGCCAGTCTTGGGTTTTGCCAAACACAAAATATTTGAAAAGTGGTGTGATGTATTTTCAGCAACAGGAATTACTAGGCAACAACGCAGTGCCCACTGTGGTTGTGAAACACCCAACCAGACTAGTGGTAGGCAAGTTCCATTCCAATGTGCAGCCCTGATGAGTCTTAGAGTTACCAGAACCAACCGCTAAATAGGAGTATAAATGGTCACTAGTAAGAACCACCGATGGTATTATCGGGCCATAATTACCCGTGACATGGGTTAAGTTCCTACACAGTTAAAATGTAAGCTCATTTTTAATTGTTGCCTTTGATGTATTATTCAAATGATCAACAGTTCATAATTAACTGTCAGTTTAATAAGTAGTGATTATCAATAAAATATTAGTAATGATTATGTTATGTAGATTAAAATATAAAGCGATTTAGACAACTTAGATTCTTCAAATTGCATAGTGATGATCAGATAGGGACTTTCTTGAGACGGTTACCTTTAATAGGGTTCCGCTTTTCAGCCCCATCAGTGAAAAATGGCCCCCTCTGCCCCATCGGGTATTAATCACTGGGGTTAAAAAAGGGAGGTGAGTTTATAATGTTTGCCAGTATTCATACTGATGTCATCATAGATTTTCCCTAGATCCTTCATGTTGTTATGTTCAGATAAAGTTATATGACATGTATCTCCAACTCGGCTGGTCACCTCAGTTCTAACCCTGAGGCTCTACAAGTGTAACAGAGGCATAACTCTCTCTCTCACACACACACGTACACACACACACAAATTCATTTCCTGTCTTTAGTGCCTGCGTTGACATACCAATTAAACAATCATTGCAGTGATTTCAAATATACATGAAGTGAGTTGAAGAAAATACTCCCCCAAGCAACCGTCACATGAGCCCTGTATTATTAGTGCGATCTTTATTCCTGAAAAGTAGCGATGAAAAAAATGACCTGCAGAGAATTTTTAACATTTTACGTGTGCATTATACTGGAGCGGTAATTGGCCAGTTGTAGGTCTCTGTTCCCCTCTGGAATCTCTGATCTATAACAAAGTTCTGACCCACGGTGGCTAATCTATAGTTTTTAAAAGAGAAGAAAATAGGGAAGATGACATCTTGGAATTTTTTGCATTCACTCCATCGGGAGCCCGTTGCTTCAGGTGGGATTGAACTGAATGCACAAAAGAATGGCCGAACACAGCTCATAGGAGCGCGTTTTTCAAAATGTGTATCAGTGCATTGAAAACCTCCCAGGGGAAGGTAGGGGGTTCTCAGCCTCTTTCAAACCACGACCCCACATTCAGGCTCACACAAGCGGCCCTCTTTAGATGTGCCGAAGAATCTTTTGTCCTCCCTGCCCCTCCAAAGTCCTACTCACAGAATCCTACAGTGAGACACAGAGGATGTCATGGGAACTAGCACAAAGGTTATGGGTGCTCCTGGTGCATGAAGGGGTCCTAGCTGCAAGTGACAGAACAAATCCATTTCAACAGAAGTGAGGTCAGCGCCTGGGAATGGGTTTCAGCCCTCAGACACCCCTGGGCCCGGATACATTGCCACCCGAGGATCCTGAGAATGGCCATGGCAGTGCCACCCATTGCGTGGCTCTGGCCCATGTGATGGTCCCACAGCATGTGTTTAATTGCTGCTCAAGAAACACTTTGCAGGTGGTGATGCAAGTGTGTGGAATGATCCTCATTCCCCTGTGTTCACTGTCTTGATATTCTGAACGTAAGTAAGCTTGGGCCATGGGAAAGGCTGCCAGCTGTAAACCTTCACACCATTGAGGCAGCTAGGCATGTGTTCTGGCTTCCTGCTTTCATTCATCCATCCATCCATCCATCCATGCATCCATCCGTCCATCCTTCCACCCACCCATGTGGCTTGCGAAGCAGGGTTTCTCCTGAAAACTAAGCCGAGCGCCTGCCAGTCTCAGGACTTCAACGCGAAGGTCAGAGCGACCAGGACCGAGGCTGGGGGCGTGCCACGTCAGGCAGAAACACTTTTCCTGGAGATCTGACCATACATAAGATCACACCCGGCTGCATCTCCATCGCGCTTCTGTGTAACCCAGTCATTTCCTTTCCCTGGAATGAGCAGGATTCATGGGGGTGCGAAGGCACGTCTTCATCAGAACCAGAGCTCGTAATGCAGAAAGCCGGTCTCTCCATTCTGTTAACATATTCAAAGCAAGCCGTTACTCGGCGGCTGTGACAATTTCATTTTTCATCTAGTTTATTATTATTATATTCAGGATATTCCTTTTCCTTTTTTTTTTTGTAACAAAATCATATCTTCTGTCATCTCTAAGAGTTGGGGCCAGAAACTCCTCCTAGTTGGGACTATGGCTGGAAAGATTGTTTTTTAATCTTAAAATTTTTACGTTCAGGCTGTGGCCCCATAGAGCTGTCCGAGAAAGGAGACCCCTGGCACGAGGAGGAAATGTTCTTTCCCCTCACTTAGAAAGGCACCCAAACAGCTTTAAAAATTCCCATTATTTGGGGGAGTTAAAAAAAATCCCTGTTATGTGCACTTCCTAGAGGTGTGGGTTGTTTCTGCTTCTCTGTACTCAGGAACCTCCCTTCTGGATCTTTCTATAATTTGAATGGGTAACTCAGGAAACAGATTTAGCTCTTTACCATGCAACTGCATCAGGCCAGAAAGACATCACCAAAACTGGTGATTACGTTGTATATCAATTTATTTATAAAGTCGCTCCGAGTCCTAAAAAATTGCAGTCCAAAGCGACTGCATAAGTGGCCAATTCTTCTGATAGTTACTCTTCATCGTTTAGTTTGACAAGTATTTTATTGGTAGATTAGTAGTAAGGATTTCCTGCAATTTACTTAAAAAAGAAGTCTTAAAATATAAAAGCACAGAAATATACCCATTAGAAATTAAGCAATTTGTTGAAAGCTGATGCTGAAGGGTCCCCTCTTCTCTCCCTCTCGGTTTTTCTGGATTCCAGAGCAGACAAGGAGTGCTTTGCTCGAGACCTGTCCCGGTTTTATCATTTTTTTCTGCATTCTCAAATCTTAGATGCATACTGTGTCTTCCTCTATAGAAATGAATACATTGAGAATGGAAATATTAAGTCTGTTTATCACAACGCCCTGATTAAAGTTGTGTTCTCAAAGCACGAAACTCAGTCAGAGACGAAATCCCAGGACCTGCTTTGTATGTGAATATCTGCGCTGTTAATCAGTGGAAGTAAAATATTTGGCAGACCACAGGGAGACATCCTTACTGAGATGAGACGAAGGGATGCGCCGAGGATGAGGGAGGGATCTTGAGAGATTAGTGTTGACCAGGCGATATTCTGAATCCAGAAGCAAAACAAAGAATTGCTCGAGGATGTTTCCATATTTTACTATTTGCCTTTTTCACTGTAACTATACTCACATCTTAAAAAAAAAAATTTTTTTTTGGAAGTCCCCTTTCCTTATCTTAACCAATTATAGACATTAAAAATAACGGTGGCGAGGATGTAGAGAACAGCAGACCCTCGTGCACTGTTGGTGGGATTGTAATTTGGTGCCGCCATTGCGAGAAACAGTATAAAGATTCGTCGAAAAATTTAAAATAGAGCTCCCATACAATCCAGCAATCCCACTTCTGGGTGTATATCTGAAGAAAACAAAAACACGAATTGGAAAAGATATATGCACCCCTACGTTCATTGCAGCATTATTCATAATTACCAAGGTATGGAAGCCGCCCAAGTGTCCATGAATAGGTGAATAAGTTAAGGATGTATAGATGTGTATATATTTAGCCAATGTATACAAATATACACAATGTATGTAGATACGTACATATATATATAGGTAGATAAGTGTATATAGCTCCACACACACGGTGTATGCATATCCACAATGGAATGTCACTGGACCCCAAGAAAAGAATGAAATTTGACCACTTGGGACACCATGGTTAGACCTGGAGGGGATCATGGTAAGGTGACTAAGTCAGACAGAGAAAGACACACGCCGCGCGATTTCAATTATATGGGGAATTTTTAAAAAATGAACAAACAAAACAGAAACAGAGCCACAGATAAGGAGTCCCAGCTGATGGCGGCCAAAGAGGAGGCGGTGGAGGGATGGATGGAAAGTAAGTCCAGGCCAGAGGTGCTTCCTAAATTATGAATCGAGCAACATGAACACAGGAATCATGCTTTTTGGATTAAATGTCCAATGAGCTGTGAGCCACTGTAGAGTTACCTGTTACCTCACCAGTGTTTCCCAGTGAGGGACCTCATACAAGGACAGATTTTCTTTTTCAGTCTTTTTGGGGACCTATTGGTGAATTGAGTCAAGGTCTCAATAAGCAACATTATTGTCTCTCATTTATAATTTTGAACTTTTACACCCAGACCAAATTGGTGGCTTTTTAACTGACCTCAATACATGTGGCTTTTATTGAGTTTGGGTCAGAGTCCGAAGGTCACCGTTTCTCTTCTGTTTACATTGTCAGATTTGAAAATCAATGTTAATATGACACATGGATCTTTTAAGTCATTTAGGTTTTTTAAAGTCTTTATGATTATTTTCTAATTATATTTACTTTTAGTCAATATGGGTTTATGCAATTATAAGCGAGAGACTGTATCATGCTGACTCTTCGAATGTATCAACACGCTCTTCATAGAATCTGATTTAAGGTAATGTTTGGTAGTAAAAATTCCAGGAAAAGTTAAGTGTGTTAGAATCTTTCATTTCCCTTCTCTGGGTAGCAGCGAGGTTTATTATTACTTAAATCCTTTCTTTTTGCTCCCTTGCTTGTGATTCCTTGATTGAATATGTGTCTGCAAAAATGGTCCTCTGGGCTGGAGGGAGGAGGTTTCCATGATGTATTGGAAAACTGATCAATTCGGTGTCCCCTCCCCTTCAGGAGTAACAGGACATTAAAGCAACCAGGGCCAGCCTTGCATGAGTGACCTTTTCTTCCTCTATGTGTGTGTGTGTGTGTGTGTGTGTGTCCAGTCACAAGCGCATTTTGGGATTTGAGGATCCCTGGCCCAGTCCTAAGGATTCCCCAGGCCGCTTACTCAAGGGACACCTCAAATGTCAAAACCTGTGTCATCTCAATTGTCATAACATGCCTTGCTACACACCATGTAACCTATGACGCTTGCGGCCCCGAAAACCCGTAAATGCCCCTTCTCGATGAATAGCATCTCTCCAATTAAAGCTGTCTTTACTAAGCCTGGTCATTTTCAGACAGAAATATTGACGATTAATACTCCTATAGCCGGTGCATAGAAGCATCTCTTAATGAGAATTATAATGACCTCTGAACTCTGCTCTTTAACTCTCTCCATTTTTGGTTAAGTGGTCCAGCAGCAAATCACCAGAGATAGGAAGACCCTTCAGGTCTTTATTGTTGATGTGGGACTGCACAGAAGACATGCTCGGAGCCTCATTTTAATGGTGATGGGGGTGGGACCGGTGAGTAAAAAGGTCACTTCTACAGAATGCTTTTTGCTTGTTTGACAGGGCCCCACTGATCAACCCAACACTATTGGGGGGGGGGCAGTTGTCCATCAAACAGTCACTGAGGAGAAACACTATTAACAAACCACAGATTGAACTTCCAGGCTAACAGTCATTTAAGCTGCATAATTCTGTATGTCAATGAATATATTATTTACAGTATTCCCCCAAATACCGTCCAGCTGCCAGATACAACCCTAGCCCAGTGTTCGGCAACTAGATGCCCTGCTATTACATTGGCATGGAATCGCGCCCTGGACCTCACCCCACCGCACCCTCCCCTCGTTTCACTTATTTCAAACGTGGTCACAGGTGGCCGTGAGGGAGTTTACCAAAGAGATTAAAAATTTTGTTTAGAGAGTGTACACACTTCCTCAAAGATAAATGCACACCAGAGAAAATGCTAACAGCTTTTAATTTCCATGCTTTTCAGTTTTATTGTTGTAAATGCAACTGTTTATAGGACTAATGACACAGGCTGGCTCTGCTGAGTCAATTACCCCAGTAGGCAGTTGGATCCGACTCTCGGTTCGTGTTCCATTTACACTCTGTGGATGTCTGATATCTGACTAAATTGAATTGCACCGGCGAGCCGCGGTGCATTCCAGACCCTGCATCGCAGGGCGCTTTGTAGAACAATGAAATAAGCGGCGATATGCGAGACGCAGGGTGGCGGCTGTGCACCAGCACACATGGCTGGAGCGGCGCGGCGAATACTAGCCAAGCGACAGCTCCGTTCGTGGTTTTAGATGTCGCCCCACGATGGCAGAGTTCCACGGGAGGCACCTTTTCAGAAGTGCGTGCGCGCTTCCCTTTGAGCGTATTGCCGTTCTGTTTATTTGTAGAGGGCAGAGAGGAAGTGGGGTCGGTGACTAGAGAAAAAGGAGCGGCTGCGGATGCAAAACGGGAGCATCTGGACTTGGCAGCGTGCAGGGGGAGGCTGAGACGCTTCCACGCGCTCCGCAACGCCAGAGCGCCTCTCTGCTGACCCGCGACTAAGCACGCAATTCTGGTAATGAGCCGCCCGGCGTGCAGAGATCTTTGATGGTCCCAGTTTATGCCGCCTGGTGGGAAGATACACAATGCGGGGGGTGGATGGGGGGCGCTGGAACTGCCTGCAACTTGCTCCGTCACTTCCTTCAGGACGGACGCCCCGATATTGTTACCAGTTCTCCTGAGTTCCAAACTGTGAATGAGACATGTTAAGCGAATTATCTCACTTAACCACAATAGCAGCTCCCCGGCAAGCAGTTATAGTCACCATAATGCACAAGAAACTGGAGATTTAAGGTATTTATGCATTTGCCCTAGAGCACCTGACATTAGAATTGGAGCCCAGATCTGTCTACATCAGCGATTTTCACTCTTATTCAAGAATTGGCCCACATAAACTAAACTAAAATTCTCTGGCACACCAAAAAATATATTTTTTGCCGATCTGACCAAAAAAAAATTTTAGAATCTAAGGAAAAAGAAGTCAGTGCCTAAGTAGTGAGGTATTGCATGTTTTAAAAATTCTTGTGGCACATCGGTTGAAAATTACTGATCTAAATCAATCATATTCTTTTACTACTGTGTTACATAGCTTTTCCAGCAAGCATATTATAATTTAAAACTGGGTTGGTTTTTAAGGGCCAGCGCCCTTACAAACCTTGCAACATTATTTTTGCACAAACATTCATGCGTTCACAATTTTATTTTTTAAAGATTAAGCACATCCGCCCTAAACCTAGTGTCAAGGAATAACCAGTTAAATAATGGTGAAATACAGGGTCCGGCAGAAGGAACACCTACTTGAGTGTGGTTGGTAGGGTGGATAATAGTCTGGGTATAATAATTTATAGTTTTAATTTGACCATTTCACCTAAAATGTCATAAAGCATGCTTGACTGTGATATTGTCATGTTACAGAATTACATGCTTATGACTTTGTAATAAAAAAGGGGCATTATTTGTGCCAGACCCTGTATATACCGACTCCTCACGTATCTTTAAAAAATAATTAGGTACTCTAGTATCAGTGGGAAAGCTCTTATTTGGAAACTGAATTTCAATGATCAGTTTGGAATTAATACTACTGATTAGAAGTAGTCACTAAGTTTGCAGAGTGTTATAATTCTCGGTAGATATCTGCGCCATCCGGGTAAATGAGTGAATGGTGGGGATGCTAATTCTGTGTGCGTTCATCAATTAATCTTAGGGTATAATTTATCTAATGCTTTGAGCTGAACCAGGGACCGTACAATCATCTTAATAGTAATAAACAGGAGACAACCAAAGCGATTTTTTTTCACTCTGTCTTGTAAGGAAGCTAGCATTATGCATCACCGCTGGCCCACAGTAAGATGAGACTCAATTTTTTTCTCTTTGCTGACCTGTCATTGGAAGTTTTACGTGAAGACAATTCTCGAGGGGCACGACAACAGCTCTCGGTCTGTGTTGGGTGCACACAGGGAATAATGCATCGCTATTCGTTTCAATAAAACTCGTAAGGAAGTTTAGTTATGAGCTGTACTTTCTGCACCGGTCAAGTGCATGGCGGAAACATACATTGCAAGTAAACACAAGAGTTATCACCATTAAATTCCCAAAGGCATGTAACCTTGTGATTTGAATTGGGTTCATTTATTTTCATAACCACCTTCTCCTATTTCCAGCTAAGTTGTGTGATAGACAAAATATATAAAATGTATCTGAATTTGAATGCGCTGCAACCTGCCGTACAAATGTGTGTTTGTGACTCGATCTCTTTGTTTTGGTTTCTGTCTCCCAGACCTAACATCGTTCTTAGAAGCTACAGGACAGGTAAAAAAAGAAACAAGCGTGCTAGTAAAAACTCTAGTACAACTTTTAAATAGTAAAGCAACATCTCAGATATATTGTGGTTAATCCTCAAGGCTTCCTGCTCCTTTATAATTGCCTTCGAAATTAAACTGAAAAAAACGAAATTCAAAAACGCTTGGTTAAAGGCATTATGGCAGTTGCGAACATCAATAATTTGATTATATATTTATTTTAGTTCACAAAACAAAGGCATGTAGAATAACATGAGATCTGAATAAAGCCGAGCAAATTGCCCTGAGTTCTTGGGAGCCAAGGAATTCAATAGCAAAAACGTCAGTGACAAAACAGCTGCCATAGATGTTGAGAACTGGCTTGGGGCCAAACACCCTGTCACAGCCACTCTGAAAACTGAGCATTTTATTTTTTACAGATGAAGAGACTGGGTCAGAGAGATGAAGCACCTTCCCCCAGTCCACGTGACTCTTAAGTTTAGGAGAAAGAATTTGTCTTGTTCATTCCAAACCCATGTTCTCTGTTCATTAATCCTGTCCTCAGAACATGTCTCCTCTCCACCTAAAAATGAATCAGATCATTTATTTCTTTGAAAAAAGCAAATGAATAAAATGTCTGATCCGGGGATCACTTCTAGTTAGTGTTAGTGCTGTCCCCCCAGCTCCAGAGCATGAACAGATGGAATATTATGGCTTTTTGCCCCATAGGGTGTGCCGATGAAGCAGTGCTGGCTAATGTCTAGGTGTGTAGGCACCGGGCTCAGATTGTCTAAAATTAACTATTGGTCCTACCACTTACGCGCTGTGTTACGTTGGGCAACTTACTTACCCTCTCTGTGTTTTCTTTCTTTTTTCTTTTCAATCCTCACCCAAGGATAGGTTTATTCACTTTAGAGAGAGAGGAAGGGAGAAAGAGAAAGAGGAACATCAACATAACAGAGAAACATTGATTGGCTGCCTCCTACACAGGCACTGGCTGAGAATCGAACCCACAGCCTTTCGGTGTACAGGTCAATACTCCAACCAGCTGAGCCACCCATCTGGGCAGGTTTTTTTTTCTTTCTTGCTGGAGCATCCTGGTGATCTTGGCAAGTAGGTGGACATGGTTTTTTGTTTTGTTTATTTTGGAATACTCTTGACTCTTGTAAACCAGCTATGTGAGACGGGGAGTATATATTGGCTTTTTAGGCACCAAGGTAT
Organism: Mormoops blainvillei; assembly: GCA_004026545.1. NCBI lineage: Eukaryota > Metazoa > Chordata > Mammalia > Chiroptera > Mormoopidae > Mormoops > Mormoops blainvillei. The sequence goes on along the minus strand of PVJD01001894.1, from coordinate 87,605 downwards.
TAGGTGACATATCGTCTTGATCATGGCAGTCGATGGCACCCTGGGGCCCTGATACAATCATTTCTACCACCAGGTGAGCCGATTACTTGAGGGAATTTCAGTCACCCGATTTTCCGCTAGCACAGCTTCACAAACTGGAGCATGTGTGATTTTTAGTGAAAGGATAATCCTGCTCCAAAAAGCAAGCATGTTAAGGACACCTATTATAATTATGCATGATGGTCCCGTGTAGTTGTTAAGGAAATGCGACATGATAGGGATTTGCCAAGTTAAATTACTAATAGGAGACTTTTTTGGTAGAGATAACTCATGATTCCAGTACAAGCAACAATGACATTTTAAACACACTCATTTGGAGAAATCGTTTTATGAAAGAACTACAGTTTCCCATACATCTGGCACTTCCTTAGTGAAACTGACCTCGTATAGATCCAGGAATATGTCAATTACAAATGTGGCCTTCAGCGCAGAGGGGAGAGTCCACATTCCAGGATGGTAACTACTGTAGGGAGAATCAGAGTGTTGGCTTCCAGCTGGCATAGCAGAGATGGCTGTAACTGAGAAAAGTAAAAGCTAGGATTCGGCAGCTGGCCATTCAGAATAGCCAAGCCACTTCCACCCTACCCTCCAATTCAGCTCTCGTCCGTTTGTACCAACCCACCTTCCCAAGCCATCTTTCCGGTACGGCTGTCAGTTGCCTTTCTAGAGTTCAGGAAACATCACTTTATGTTCCTATTTGGCCCAGATTTTTGAAAGCTGTGTCATGTGCCCCTTCATGAAAAACCTGACTTTGTCAGGACCACAGAGTAGAAGAGTTAAGAATAAAATCGGATCTGATTGCCCGGAAGCGCAGCACTTGCTAAAATTTGCTCATCGCTTGATCCTGCAACCTGAGGAAAGGAGACAGGATTTGCAGGAGGAAATCATAAAGGAAAACCCTTCACCGCACACCCATCGTTTTGATTTTGAGGCTCTACTCACCTTCTTGGGGACACGGTCCTCTGTCTGTGGGCCTCTCTTTACCTTCCCACCTGTTTTCCCACAGCGTTTCCCACAGCGTTTTAAAGGCAGCCTCTCTGGGATCGGTGTTTGTCTCTTCCCCCACTGAATGCATTTACATTTATTTTAGAGACACGAATAAAAGTTATATTTTATCTTAGCCCGTGCTCCTGTCAAATCAAACATCTGGCTGGCTAAAAAAAAAAAAAAAAGAAGAAGAAGAAGTTGGTGCCATTTTGCTTTGTAACTCGGAAGGTGCTGAACGCTATGGCGAAGGAGTTAAATTCTCACAGGCCGTTTACCTGGTGCTGGCTTTCTGAGAATGCATCATTTTCAGCGTTCTGCCTCAGTTTCCACCACAACCCCTCTCTTCACCAGAAGTCGGAGCAATGCAAAAAGCAGTGTTACAGAAAAAGGACTCCAGTCTGCGGAGGAGACCCTGACCTCACTGTGTCGTCAGAAACTCGGAATTGCATCTGCTCACTGAGTTCCCTCTGTCATTTTTTACAATCGGCTGTGTCCGGGGCTCTGTGCCTACGCCGGCATCCTTTGGCCATACAGACACTCTTTTTTCCCCCCTTTCTTTACCCGTTTTATTTTTTTTTTCTTTTCTCTCCTATGTCTTTTCCTCACCAGTAGTGGTTCCCCCTGCCATCTTACATCTCAGTTGGCTGGTGTGTGTGGTTTCAGCATACCTCATAGGGCTCCTGCAGGAAGGGTCTCCTTTACCACCTCACGTAATGCTCATATGTCGATAAGTCACACATAATGATATTCGTGACTCTAGAAGCTTCCATAGACCGACCATCTTGATGCCAGGGATGGAAGGCGCCTGAGGAGGCAATTTTGCCCCCCTGTAATGCTGACTCACATCATTTCCATTCACACCTCCACCACCTGCTGACAGACCCCTTCCAGAAACATCCTGCTCCCTTTTGAAATGTGACTCATGACCGTTGGAGAGAGAGTTCGCTTTTGCAGAGAAAACGATTTGCATTTATGGGCCCAGCTGAAAGGGAGGGCGTTCCCCTTGTGGCTCCCTCTTTTGAAACTCGGAGGCTTTGTAAAGCAATAGAATTCTCCAGAACTCTGTCTGCAGGCAACAGATTTCTCCCCGTGCAGTGCAGAGCCCAGCGACGCTCTCACTGCCTGGCCAGGCCGGGCTGCGTTCAGCTCTCCAGAGGAGACAGGACACGGTTTGCTCTGAAAAAGATAAGCAGCGAGGCTGTCGCTCCTAAAACATGCTTTATTTTGCGGCTGTGGCCCTCTCCCCGCCCACCGCCGCCCCCGGTATGCCCTGGATGGCTTTCTGAGAAGCAGGTGCGCTCAGAATCAGAGCTGCCCTAATGGCTCCATGCGCCAGTGAGGGGCCTCGGGGACGGCCGGGCCACTTCCTGCTCCGGCCAGCCTGCCGCCAGGCGACCTGGTGGGAGAGGCATTTCATTCCATCCCGCCCAGACCATCATCTAGAAAGGGAGAGATTCCGTTCATTTTACCGAAGGCAAATATTGATTTTCCGAGTCGAGCCCTGCATTTCTTCGGATGCTGGACTTTTGTTGTATCGTTCAAGCCCTAAGTGAAACCACGGGATGAAACATAACACAGCAGATGGATATCTGTACACTTAAATTTCTGCTCATCGAAGACTGGATTCCCAAACACAGGCCTTTATCGGTCTTCGTCCTCAGCTAGCACTATGTTAGTTATTCATAAAAAGAAAATTTGTCGTAGGTCACATGATCTTTTAATTTCTTAGTTTTCCAATTACAGTCGACATACAATAGTATATAATTTTTCATTTTTTATGTATTGATTTGAGAGAGAGAGAGAGAGACATCAATTTGTTGTTCCACTTATTGATGCATTCATCGGTTGATTATTGTATGAGCCCTGCCCGGGAATTGAACCCACAACCTTGGTGAATCAGAACATTGCTCTAACCCACCGAGCTACCCAGCCAGGGCTACATACAATATTACATTGATTTCAGGTGTACCGCATAACAATTAGACATTTACTTAACTTACAGAGTGAACACCCAGTGCGTCTAATGCCCATCTGACACCTGGGTATTAAAATGTTATTGACTATGTTCCCTACGTTGTACTTTACTTTACAAATTAGGGTTTCCTTAATTATTATGTGTTATAGCTAAGCAAGGCAGGTATGATAAGAATTTTTGAAAGACACAGACTTTATTAAAATGTAGTATTTGAATTACTACATAAAGAGAACTGGAGCGAGAAACCATAAAGGGCTCTTTCCCACCTTTTTCTCTGTTTCTTTAGCAGAAAACGTAAGGAGCGAGAAACTTACAAATAAATTATTTTCCTTTTCCAGAATTCCCATTTCTCTTGATTATAATGGAGCAGTTTGCTCATTCATCACAAGAATAGATCAGTCGCTATCTCGTTCTCATTTCAGATATCCCAAATGCCGTAGCAAGCGAAGCGGTTTGTTTTCAATTCTGCCAGGGCAGGATACAATTCTTTTGGGCTGTTGGGGATGAGAAAAAGCCACGCTCATCCAAACACCCAATCCGAAATCTTGGCATTCCCCAGCTTTGCTGTAAACTCTATTACCGCTTCCTCAAAGGGTTAATAGCACCGCTATCCAGGGGACAATTCATTCTCCTGCTAAACGCAATGACAAATAACCATTATTCTTTCCAAGTGCACCGATAATCGGGACAGCTTAAACATTTTCGCCAGTCTAAGTGAAACCATTAATCCTCTTGGATTTCCTGATAAGTGGCGACTGTGAAATAATGACTGTGTCATCGAAGGCAAGAAAAAATGTTAACAATTAAAACAAGTTAGCCATTATCTTACTGGGCACTGGATCGTTTTCACATTTCATTAGCAATATTGTAAATGATATGTACCTTATTAAAAAGCTCTTATTATCCAAGAAACCTAATTAGTCAAAAATTCTCAGTCACCACTATGACTTTCGAACGATATAAATGCTGCAGTGGGTATTGGGACGTGGGGAATGTTTCTGTTTATCCCTGAAAGACCCACCATATGGAATTGTGTCTCTGGAAATAATCATAACAGACAGGTATAAATCAGTCGTGTGTTGTTTTTTTTTTAATATAATGGTATTTTCTTTTAAGCGACCCACCCAGCTACTGTGGCACAAAATACAAAATCTCTCCTTAGCGAGCAGGCTCATTAAGTCAAACATGAAGCTTTTTGCCGAAAGACTATAAGAACCTAAGAAGAGAACCATGACAATTTTATGGCGGGCCTCGGAGATTTTTTTTTCTCTCCTTCCGCCCAACCCTTAAGCTTCTTATAAATGACAGTGCTGGACTGACCCAGGAGAATTGTCATGCCCAAATTTCTCAAAAGGAACATCCAAGATCAAGTTCAGATCTAATAGCTTTATCCCTTAGACCCATAAAATGGTTAAAATAACACCCATATTTCTGTGGAAAAGAGTATGAATAGAGAGATGGGTATCTGGATATCATCGACATGTTTATTAGGATGAAGGGAACGGTCTCCGACAGGATAATTCTACAGTCAGACGTCACTTCTTTTCTTTGAAAGTCATATTAGAAAGAGGGAAACGGACACGATCCGTGGGGTCCCGACAGTGCGTTACACGACACACCCACGTAGCTAACACCAGCTGAAGTGATTCATGGCAGGCACTTAGTAGCATCCCTGACGTTGGTAAGTGTTCCATAAATGGTAGCTATTTAATAATCATCAATATATCAGGTTACTCCAGGAATATCTAATGGAACGTGCATGCATATAAATGGCTATATAACAGACATCGATGGACTCCCCTCCTTAATGTGTGTCATAATAGAAATGACAGAAGTCAGAGGTCTTCCTTCTGCAGTAAGATCCTGCACTTGGGAGTAGCAGCTACCACGCACTTTTTAAGAGTTGATAAAAACTTGGTCCAGGTATTTTTAAAAAATTACATCCTCTTATATATATAGTTAAAATTCTGTATAAACCAGAACCACTTAGAGAAATGGCATAAAGACTGGAAAGTCCTCAAGGAGTGGGGGGAAGGGGACAGAGGAGGGAAAGTAGGCGTGCTGGGGACCACAGGGCAGCCCACCTCTGTCCGCTGTGCCTGGTGACCGTCCCCCCACCCACGCCGCAGCCATTTCATAAAGCCACAGGCTGCTAGACATCGTGCATTCTTAAGCAGAGAGTTTAAGTCAGTTTTTGAACTAGAGTGTGTGTGCGCCCATTGGTATAGTCATTGCCGACGACCTCACCAGTGAGCACGCACAACGGGTGTGTGTTAAATGTGCCCTCTCGGCCCTGGTCGGGTAGCTCAGTCGGTTAGAGCATCGTCCGGGTACAACAAGGCTGCAGGTTCAATCCCAGGTCAGAATCAACCAACAACTGCGTCAGTGAGTGGAACGTTGATCTCTTTCTCTCTCTCTCCCTTCCTCTCTCTCTCTCAAATCAATTAAATAATAATAATAATAATAATAATAATAATAATATATGTGCTTTTCGCCCCTGTAACCTTCTCCATCCGGCTACTTCCTGCTTTGCCTCCGCATCTGCACCCAAACATCACCTCCACCCCGATGGGTCCCCCAACTCTTCCCGTTAAGGCCTGGTCTTACTTTGCCTTCTCTCTTCTTCATCATTTGCCTTCCATGAGAGCACATTAGCTCCTGTGCCCTAATCCCCGGACACCCTCGTGCTGCGTGTCCTGGGGCTCTGCACGGACCTCCGTCCACTCAGCAGACATTCATCGAACAGACAGGAGAAAGCCATCTTAATTTTCAAATCTCAGACTGGACCACGTGATTTCTTGATTAAACCCCATCTCTGTATAAAACATCTCCCAAAGCTATGCTGTTAAACCAGGGCTAGTTCCGTACATGTGAAAGTCCGCCACTGAAAAGAATGAATTATGCAAAACCGAACCTGTCCCAGCTTCACGAGGCCATTTGCACTTTTACGTGCCAACATCGCCCTGCCATACGCAGTGCAGCCTGGCCCTGACCTGGCCGGGCGCCCAGGGCGCCCTCCTGTTGTCTGGCAGCCCATGATGGAGTCAGCACAGAAAAAGAGAGAACTTGATCAAGGGCTCGAGAGGAAATGAGCTTTGTGGCGGTAACAGCAGCCGGCCGTTTCCTTGATGTCCACATTCACCCTGAAACCATTTTCCTTAAATATGTCTTATAATTTCAGGGCTCTGAGACCATGCAGAAGCCCAGACATCAGTCGTGCTAATGGCTTCATTCCTGGGGAATCCCTTCCGCATTCCACTGAGAGTGTTTCCCTTTTCTTCCTACAAGAAGCTTGGATGTGACCGCTTGCTGGAGCCACGCCTATCAGACTTACCTGGGCAGTCCCAGTGATGCAAGGTGCTTCCTCCAGCTCCCACTGCCTCAGTTCCCCTAGCGACAAAGAGTTGGTCCTGGAAGACCACCTGGTGGCTGCGGTTCCCACTAACATTAGTTACATGGGACGTCACCCCATACCTGCTGCAGCGGGATGGATTTATGTGTCGGGGGCTGGCCCACCTGCCTGTGGAACTGAGCAGAAACACGTCATTAGAGTTCTCTCTCGATCCTTTTAAATTCAGACGAAATGGACTTTGTGTTACCCTTTTCAATTTTGATCACTGTCAAGGAAGTCATAATTTCTTATGTCAGTATATTGATTTAGAAATACCGAAGCGATTGCACGTCCCAGACCCTGTGTTCTGCTCATGACTGCATGAGGAGGGATTCCATCGATAAGGAATTCAAGGTCGTTGTCCAATGTCACATGGCTGGTCACAGTGAAACTTTAATGCAAACTCAGTGTTCCTGGGCTCCAGTTCTGGTTGTATTAGTACTAGACCCCTTCTCCCACCTTTCAGACAGAGGTCAAGGTCAAAACTGCCAGAGACTAACCAAAGGAGATTCCTGCAGGAAGTTGTCTCCACTGAATCACTCACTTTGGAAGTGTCTGCCGTGATGTATGAATATGCCTGTTTTTGACATAAAGAAATTGTCCTTTTGGCTTATCTGATTATGGGCTTACCAGAACTATCAATTAGTCTGCGCAGCTGCAACCTTCAAATTCTGGCACACAAGTGGGCATCGACTTTTAAGAACTTCCTGCCGAGTCACGTCAGATTGTGAGCTCAGATGAGAAGCGCGCATACAGCATTGTGGTTTAACCAGAAATGCGTGGGGCGGGGGGCGGGGGCACTCAAAATAAATGTAGCTGATAGACTTCTATGTAGAGAAGGGCCTCGCTCTGAAGAACCATTGTCTGCCCTGGCTGGTATGGCTCAGTGGATTGAGAGCCAGCCTGCGAACCAAAGGGCCGCCGGTTCAATTCCCAGTCAGGGCACATGTCTGGGTTGGGGGCCAGGTCCCCCGCAGGGGGTGCATGAGAGGCAACCACAAACTGATGTTTCTCTCCTTCTCTTTCTCCCTCCTTTCTCCTCTCTAAAAATAAATAAAATCTTTAAAAAAAAAAAGAACCATTATCTGCAATCTGGGAAGTGCAGTGGGAATGTCGAGTATGCAATATATGTGCAGAAATGTCCCAAGGAAAGATTTGGGAATTTTGTGCCTAACCCCCTTGCCGGGCCTGAATTATATTCAATTCTATTTTCCCTTTTTTACCTGGAGGGTAGACTGTTGAAAACCTGAGCAGATAGTCGTGCCATAGCCACGCAATGACAGCAAATGCTTCGAGAAAGGACATGGGATGGTAGCCCCGTTGCTGTGCGGTGTCACCCGATGGGTTGTTCCAGGCTGGGTGGCAGGGAGTGAGAGTCACAGCGTGGCCTTGCCCTGGAGTCCCACGTTTATCCGAGCCTGCCTGAGGTCATTACTCCCGAGGTGACCGCCTTGTGACTAAGGAGAGGGTACAGGCGAGTGGGGCCTGTCGTGTTCCATCTCCTCCCCGGGCCTCAGCCCGTGTCTGCAGGTGTTTCTCTGTATTGAATCTCCCCGGGGAACCCTTGGCTGCACAGCAAAAGCCGGCTGCAGTGAAAGTGATTTGATTTGGATCCTATTACAGGCACTTTACCTCTTCTATTTCCGTGATAATAGCAGATTGGAGTTGATTATTGTACTGGGAGGGGAGTTAATGGGATGTCGAGAAACACTGGGAACACAGGAAAAGAGGGGTAGTTAAAAAGTTGAGTGTGGATTGAAGTCGCTGGCCCAGGGCGGTGTCCTGCCAAGCGCCCAGGGTCATTTCCCTCGTCGGTGCTGGTTAAGGGACAGCGAATGCTTTGGCCACTCGGCTTATTTCAACCAACCTCTCCTGCCTCCTGCCTCTTTGCCCTTTCTCCCCAGGACCCTCCCGCCAGGCTGTCTGTCTGTCTGTCCACCCAGGGTCTGCCTTGTCCCCAGGAGGGCGGCGGGTACTGGCCTTATACACTCACCTCTAAAGGTTAGAGAAGCCACAAGGAAATGTGGGCTTGTTTGAAAAGCACCACTTGTGCTTGCTCACAAAAGAAGGGGACACTGAAGAAATCACCTAGCACTTCTGCTGGGCAGCCACACAGTATTGGCAGGGGTGCCGGTCAGCCCACTTTTGCTGTGCGCCCCTGACCAGGAGTCCGGCACCGAAAGGAGGCTGCTGTGGGTTAGAAGAGCCTGCTGGAGCGGACAAGTCCCTTCTAATAGAATGAACGACAGCATCCGACCAGCCGCGATCGGAATTTGTTAAGACAGCCCTGTGTGGAAGGCTGGCTTATCCCTTGCACTGGACTGGTACCTGCCCCTGTGCGAGCTCCGTATGTGTCTCAGGACGTGTGCCTTTCCTTGTATCGTCATCATGACCTTGGACTGAACACTCGCAAACGTATCCACTTGGACTTGAGTTTCACTCCCGAAAAGGGCCCGCTTTGGAACCCCGCCTTCTGAAAGAGCCACCCCCACAAGGCATGTCGCGCCTTTGAGACTTATTTCTTCAGTCTGCTGCAGTCCTGCAAAATGGAATTACAGAGTCTCACATCCAAGGGTGAGAGAGCAGCGTGGACAAAGAGACGCTCTTTCACTTCTGCTTTTTTCTTGCCTAACTTTGAGGCGCGATGCCGGCACAGAGGAGCACACATTTCACTCACGTGTGTGCCAAGCATGCGCAGCTGGAGACACAGGGGCATGCAGACATTCCAGAGACCACCCTCTTAGGCACCAAAGCCAGCCTCGGCGTTGCGGTGAGACAGCGCCGATGACTTTGGTCTGCCGTCGACCGCCCGTGGAGTCGCACGTTGCCCGTTCTTCTGTGTCTCTCTTCCTTCACCATCGTTGTGTCTGTGGGATTCGCACATGTCGTTGCGTGTGACTGTGGACCATCCGTTTTCCCTGCCCACAGTGTGTTTTCTGTGAGTGTGCCACCATGTATTATTATCCCTTCTAATATTTTGGGCCTCGGGGTACGACCCAGATTAGAGAAGTGAGAATTTATGATGACATCACTAATACTTGTGAAATAGACTACTCGATAAAACACCCCCCACCCCCTCCAAAAAATAAAATCTGAGCTGACTATAATGCTTTTACATCGTACGAGAAAAAGACATGACAGAACCATTGCATTCAAGCCCTAGCTACTTTCTGCTCCCCCACAACTAGGCATCTGTCAGGGGGCCAACACCAAATGCAGAGTACTCCCTTCTCCGAAGATTACATTCCACATCTGTTGGGCCCTCTTTGCTTCTGGATTAGGACAGTCCTGTTTTTTTCTATGGGTGGTAGTTTCTTCTTGCAGTTAGTATCTCTTCATTATCTCATCTCTTCTTTATTCTTTGCCAATTCCCCAACACCCGTGTCACCACTATTAAAGTCTGTGTGTCACACGATCAAGTGGGGTCTTTGGTTTCCTGACGGGATGCTGAGTGATACAGGGGTGTGCCCAAAAAGTGTCTGAAAGTTCAGCCCTCTCGCAAAGGAGAAGCAAAGGCTCATGGGAGAGAAATCTTGAGGAAGGAATGGAAGGGGACGGTCAAGTCAAGGCCATGACTGGGACAAGACATCGTGAAGCTAGTGTTTTCATTTGCGATGATGGCTTAGGAGCCAAATCCAATGGAGTCAATCCCCCAAGTACAAATGTAAATGGGAAATGAAAGAACAAAGCACAGCGAGATGTCGACGAACTTGATAAAGTTGGAACTGCGTGTAGAAGGAGCACCTGGCGTTAGGCGGCGGCGGGGATCGAGAAGTACGTCTCTGTTTCCGCTGCGGTGCCGTGGCTTCCAATAAAGTCCCCGTGGGGGCGAACAACGGCCAACAAGAGAAAAGGGAGTCAGTAAAGGGACTGGGGTAGAACACAGACTCACTCAAGGCCAATCCATCATCAGGCGACGATTAAAAGGACAAGTTGGCAAATCCCTAGACAGGGCCCTGCTACAAGCCCGGGATAATGAATGGCTGAGGATGAGTCCATGGGATGTCTTAAAATTAATTCAGCTGTCAAGGAAAGGCAGGATGATGTAAGCTGTAGGAGTGAGGTAATTTATGAGATTTTGGGGAGTTTTTAGCTTGATTTTTCAGTAATATCTGCAAGAAGGTCAAGGACAAAAACTCTATACATGTAATTTTTTAAAATTAAATGGTTTCTTAAAAAGGCAGTTGGGTATGGATGTTATAAATCAGCTAACTAGCTTATTGGCCTGATGTGGGGTGTTGTTCAGGGCATATAAATAAATTTACTGAAATCCATGCTTCGTCTGACTAGCTCCTCTAGCATATGACTATATTAGAGTTAAAACGCTGATTGGCAAGGAGCCTTTTTAAACTTCCATCATTGACTTTTTTATTCCTCTTTTACAGAGTAACCTCACACCTTCTATGCATAAAATATTATGACCACTTTATGGACATTGCATGCTAACAGGGATAGAAGGAAATGATAGGCTAAATTGATTTATTTTTAAGCATTCAGTAAAGTAAGCGTTATAAACAACGAAGTCAAAAGGAACATGACAAAACTAAGAAAACATTTTCGATATAAGAAATTGTTAGCAATGTCTGGCTGGCGTGGCTCAGTGGGTTGAGTGCTGGCCTGCAAACTACAGGGTCACTGGTTCAATTCGCAGTCAGGACACATGCCTGGGTTGTGGACCAGGTCCCCGGCAGGGGGCACTCAAGAGGCAACCACACATTGATGTTTCTGTCCCTCTTTCTCCCTCCCTTCTTCTCTCTCTAAAAATAAATAAAATCTTTTTTTAAAAGATTTTTAAAAATCGTTAACAGTGGTTCATTCTTGAAACTATGGAGTAAGACGAAGGAAGAGAGACGTCTATTTTAAAATTTGTCTCTCTGTATTTTTTCAACTTTTAACATAAACTTGTTTTACTTTCCCTATTAAAAACATTAATCATCCCCTGACTGGGTAGCTCAGTTGGTTAGAGCATCATCCTGACACACCAAGGGTGTGGGTTCGATCCCCAGTCAGAGCACACATAAGGATTAGCCAGTGAATGTATGAATAAGTGGAACAACAGATTGACGTTTCTCTCTCTCTCTCCCCCTCCTTTCCTCTCTCTCTAAAATCAGTAAATAAATTTGTTTAAAATAAAAATACTAATAGTTTGGGGGAAAAAAAGTGTATGTCAAATAATATACCATGGGATTTCCAAGGTTGACATATTGCTTTGTGCTTAGAGGACGAGGATCACTGTTACAGAAGAGGGCAGCATGCAGCCTGTGTTTTGCAAAATGGATAATGTTAGAAAGTCAAGGGCACGGGAAATCAGTCTGTGCAGAAAGTGGGAACGTCCTGAGGATCAAGCCCGTGGGACAGAAGGGTGCATGGCATTGAGACGAAACAGGCTGTGTGGGGCAGAAGTAACCTCGGCGGGGCTGGACGAGCGTATTACAGACTCTAGACAGTGCGGGTCCTGAATACCAGAGGGTCTCAGGTAGGCTATCTGATCAGGTGAGAACTGACGACTGTATGGAGAAGGGACACCAGAAGGCCTCGCTCGGAGGATTCCAGATGTATATTTTTGATGGACAGGATATGAGCCATAAAGGACAAAAGGAGTTGAGAATGACATAAACCTTCTAATAACTTTATTAGACATACTTTTGCCCTCTAGTATAGGATAGAGTTAAGTTAGTTAGGAAACAAGGTAGATTGTTGAAGTCTGATTCTTCAGGTTTTATTGTGTGAGAAACCTCATGATACTAGGTTGTGATCTAACAAATCCAATCAACTTAAATATACTCCAGGAAAGAATTAAATCAAGACCCTGCTATTAAGAAGAACTCTTTTCGTTCCATCTTGCGTGCTGGTCAGATACCGATAGCATCTTTTTTTTTTTTTTGCCTGTCACCTTGTGTATTTTTTTAAATGTAGGGTGGGTGCATTTGGGAGAGCTGGGGTTAAAAATTCTTGTTTCAACTAGCAGAAAAAAAAGAAGATAGATCTAGCATAAATCACTACGTACAATTTATGGAAGAAGTAAAGGTAATTTAATATTATTATGAAAAATACCTGTTTAATGGCATCATTGGAGCTATCATAGCAGATCTAGAGATATAAAATAATGTGAAAAGAGAATGATCTGTTGCTGCAACGTTACATGGCCGGGAAAGGGCTGTGCCCAGCCAGTCATTTTTGGTCACCTAAATTTAAATAATGAATTAGAAATAATGTATTCATTCATCACAATGGGTTAATAAGCATAACAAAAAGTATTTAAAAAACTAAAAGCAGCTGCAAAGTGGGCTTATTAAAATAGGACACTTCTATGTATTTTTATGCATTATCGTATAATTCAGAGGCTTCCTGTCTGAATTGTAACTTCCTTCGAAACTGTGGCTTTAGCATTCGTACCAGCAGTTATGTACAGATACAAAGAAGCTAATTTGCCTAAATTCTATTGTTATTCATTTTTTTCCTAAAACAATATTCTTTAGAAAACTTAGATGGGTAATCTCTGACAAGGAATATACACATAATTACTGGGCACCTAAATGTTTTATACACATATATTTACACACTCTCTGTGAACCGTGTAGGGCACTCGTTAGCATCAGCCTTTCAAATGCCCAAGACACACATCTATTTTTCAGCCTGTGAGAATATCTTACAATACTTCCCTCTCGTAGTCATGAGCTGATATATTTAAGAATTTAGCTTTGCCATTTGAGATGCTGCATAATTTACCAAAGACCAGGTTTGCCCACAGTCCTCAGGGATTGGCCCGTTTCCAGATGCAAGTGCACGCCAGTAAGGGATTGCTGGTACCCTCCTCCCTGTGTCTGAGGCAGAGAAGATTCCAGAGCCCCACAGGGTGTCCCCCAGAGGTCTGGCTTCCCACGTTGTTATGGGAACTGTTTCTCACAAAGAAAACCCAGAAGTGACAGTTTCTGAATCCAAAGAAAGGAAGATAACGCTCGTTCGCAGGCCAGGTATAGAAATTTGCTTGCCGCCTCTCTTGCAAGTGGAAGATGTTTGCAAAGGACAGAGGTACTCAAGTCCCTTGGAGAAAAGGGGTGGGGGGGGGGTCCCAGTTGGAAGTCCAAATGGTCCCATTTCCTTTCTACCCACACAAAACTGGGAATGAATTACTTCTTGCAACAGCGTGGGGGTAATGTACCACGCATGGCTGAGAAGGGCATTAAGAACTTGGAGAAATTCGGTACGACTGCACCAGTCTCTCTCACCCACTGTCAGCTGCAGGCTGATTTTCTTTTTTTTTTTTGAATCTCCTCGACCTGTTTCCTGATCACCTGACCTCCTGACCTCCTTCCTGCCCTGTTTCCCAGGCTTCCGCTCACCTGTTGACCGCCTCTCGCGACCCATTCATTAAATTCTCTTCCTTCCTTCTTCACTCCTGTCCTCAAAACCAAGGTCCTTCCACGCTACCATCCCCCCGCCCAGTTTTTTTAATCCTCACCTGAGGATATGTTCACTGATTTTAGAGAGAAAGGGAGGGAGAGAGAGAGAAGCATTGGTCAGTTGCCTCCCGTACGCACCCCAACCAGGGATCGACTCACAACGCAGGCCTGTGTGCCCTGACCAAGAATCAAACCCGCAAACTTTTGGTACACGGATGAAACTCCAACTAACTGAACCGCCAGGCCGGGGCTGTCGCCTTCCAGTTTTACTGAGACATCGCTGACGTGCGGCGCTGTGTAAGGTGTCCGGCATGAGGGTTTGGCCTATGTATGATGCAGTGAGTACCACAGCAAGGGTAGTTAACATCCATATCTCATATAAATACACACACACACACACACACACACACACGAGATCTATAGTTTTCCTTGTGACGAGAGTCTCTGGTCATTATCTTATACCTCTTCTTGCCCTTCATGCCAGATTCCCTGAAAAAGCGGTTCCTACTTGATGGTTTCCATTTTGTAGCCTGTCACCGGCTCCCCCGTCCCCCTCGTGGGTGGGGACACGAGTAACAGCCTGGTCACCAAGCAGAATGGGCCTCCACCACACGGCCACAGTGTTGCGAAAAGGTCGTCTTCTCGGCGCTTGCTGCTCAGTCACTCCCCCCGCTCCCTCTGATTTTCGTGACAACTTTCCTCAGCCCTTTCTCCGGCCTCCTTCCTGCGCCTCCGTGATTCCTCGTGCAGGGTCCCCCACCCCTACAGCCTTCAGCATTGAGATCCCTCATCTTGTACTTCTCACCTCACTCCAGTCTTTGTCCTAAAGTGTCTTATCTACGCCCCTGGCATTGACGATTAGGGCTTCGGAGGCCAATGACACACAGTGTCGTATTGCACCCAGAGGCCTCCCCATCCCTGTAAATCCAGCTCTTAACTCTCCTCTCTCCGTGTCCATTTCAATGCCCCAGTTTCATGCAAACTTGCCATATTCAAAGCCTCTTCCAGTGTCGCCTCACCAGGCGTCCAGTTATACAAATGTAGAATTGCCCCTGAATTCGCCACCCAATGGTGGCAGAATGGTCCAACCCATTGCCCAATCCTCTCGATTTTACCTGTCAGATTTTCCTTGAGTCCATTTATCTTTTCATCATTTCTCCTATCGTTTCCAAGCTGCCATCCTGCCACACTTTGCTCCCAAAGCACATTATCCCCACAGTAGTTCACATCATCTTTTCGAAGGACAAATCTAATTCTGCAACCTCCCTGCTTAACGCCATGGGAAGGTCTCCCATTCCTCTTAGGGACCGAACGAAGTCTGCAAGGTAGCACTGCGTGGTCTGGCCAAGAAACGTCCTTCCAACTGCATTCTACTTCCCCCTCTTCAATCTCTCTCCTCCAGCCCCAGTCTCCCTTTTTTTCTATCTCTAACACGATATTCTCCTTCCCACCGCCAGGATTTTGCAAGCTTGTTTTTCGTTTCGTCCCCGGCCGTCTTTCAGCGTTCATTGCTCTGTGTGCGTGTGACGAGGGTCTGTCCGCCCCATCAGAGCGCTGGCCGCATGAGAACTGAGGGGCGGCTTGCCCGCTCTTCCATCCCCTGCCCCGAGGGTTAGCACGCAGTCGGCACTTGGTAAATACCTGTAGAATCAATGAAAAAAAAACCCGGAGTAAGTGTCTTGAAAATAAAGGCGGGATATTTTCATCAACATGATTATCTGTTTTCCGGACTTCTGCATTAGCCCATAAAATAATCATTATTGGAAGGAGTTAATTTTTGATAAGGAGATGTTCGTACCGATTGTCACAAGTGATGTGGTACCGTCAAACCTCTCCAGTGTGAGAATGGGCACCCGCTCTGTGCCGTCTGTGACAGCCAGCAGAAACGGCAGGCAAGCGGTCAACCAAATGGACCCAGCGATCTCTTTCCTGCCCCCTGGGACTTCTCTGTCTCTCGAACCCTTCATCTGCTCACAATATCCCGACTACTGCCTTTTCGGTCTTAAAAGGCTCCCTCCCTGACTTCGGGGTGTCACCCAGGACTAATATAGGCCTAAAGAGGGAGAGAATAGAAAGAATATGTTATTTTATAATATTTCAAGGAGGCGTCTGCACAGACTTTGTCCTGTCTGAGTCCGTGAACGCGTGTAGTGATGGAATGTATTAGAATAGCAATGGTGAAATTCCTACTTAAGGTCGTGACCTTCCAAACGTGCTCAGTGAACATTCATGGAACCAAGATCCAAAGAATAATGGGATACTATCTATGGGTATATGAAAAACCAGACACTTTACCATATAAAGAACCCATGTAAACTTCCAAAGACAAGGCACATGCTATCCATTGATAGCGTAGAATTTTCTAGTTACTTCTCCAGCATTATTTTTGTCCTCAGGGAATTCCCTTTGGGGGTAAAGGCTGCACTGAGCAGTACACAGAGTAGGTAAGCCAGTGAAAGCGGAACTGGTGTCCCTAACCACTCCACCATCATGCCACTCGAGAGAACGCCATCGGGGACGACTCCTCGTAACCGTGACCGGACTTCCAGAAAAGGCAGAGTCATGCAGTTGAATGCCACTGAGTTTCGAATCAGAGTAAAAGAGGGAGGGTTGCATCTTCCAACCCTCATTAGCTTTGAACGAATCGCCTCGCCTTGGAAGGTCATTTCCTCAAATGTAAAGTGGGGCTAATAGTGTCCTTATTCCAAGATTATAGTGTGGATTGCTGTGTGACCACATGACATCACATAACATCTGTGACATCGTCAACTCTTGCACTCATTACTTTGTGAACCACAAAAGCGTGATTTAAAGAGCTAACGCTATTCGTTTTTATACAAGCATATATACCTACATATACTAATTACATATACACATATTTAAAAGAGAAAATGCCACATTAAATTTAGATATCATTACCATCTAAGGCACAGTTCTCTCTTTGCCCAAAGAGAGAGTAAATTCCCCAGCCATTTGACCATCTGTGAAATTTTAAAGCCTCGGCAACCAACACACTTCACGAGTCCAGTCTTTTTTGCCCCCAGAGCCCGCTCCCCTTGCCTGACGTGGCCAGCCCAGCCGCACGCAGGGCCCCGCAGCATGGAGGGTCCTGCGTGGCTTTGGAAAAAGCCTGCAGAAACACTCAGGGAAAAACATTACATCCAACCTGGAAAACGAATGTCAACTTCAGATGTTCAGATCCGAGTAGCGAAGGGCCTGGTTCTACTTCAGACGGAATCCAGTTACCTCGTTTTATAACACAGTTGTAAATCTGAATAAAATTAAAAAGAGATCAAACCCCGCAGACAAGCGCTTTGGCTAAATGCTGTCTCCTGTGATCTGAATACCAACGAGTGTGTTGTATAGTCATTTATAAAGGGTTTGGAGGTAGGCAATAGTGGGGGGAAGGGGTCATTAATTTCAGCCCACCCAGAAAGGTGTTAACTATGCCCCATCCTTCTAGCCAGATGATAATTAAGCTGCTTCTTTCGTGCCTTCCCCAAGGAGGCATATATACTGTATTACTCTACGACAGTCTGCGTAGTGCAATCACACTGAATCAAATCTTGTTTATCCTAAGGATGGGGTGGGCTCGCCCAGCTAGGGTTTTATTTTTAATTGGGGTTCACAGCACAGTAACAGCCTCTTCACTGAAAATTCTGGATGGCTCTGGGGCACGTTTGGTTAACTCCCTCCCTGCCGACACCTCCCACCTTTCTTGGAGACTGCTATCACCCATAAAGACAGTTTCCTCTCGCAAAAGGTCTAGCACACGTCTCACGTGACAGGAATTCTCTCAAGTCTCTCCAAAGAGCTTATAATATTCGCAGGCGATGGATCCGTCTTCATGTTTCCCTTTTAAACTTTTGGATCATGCATCAATTGTGCGGATGGAAGACGACGTTATGTATTTTCGCATTCATTTTGATCCTGAAACTTGGAGATGCTTCAATGACTTTTCCAGGTCAAGAGACCAGTGAATTAGAATGTCAAGTGCAGGCTGTTCCCCACACGGGTGTGGGCTGGGAGAACGTGAACTCTGCCCCGGTGACCTCCTGGTGACCTCTGAGGGGTAGTTTTTGGTGAAAAGAGAACCTGTGCCATGGATTTCATTTCATTTGAACTGAAACCACACCCTGGCCGCTTAGTAATTGCCAGACGAATACAGTTTGCCGCTGATGGGTGCCATTGACTTCGATGCTATGAACAATGACATTTAGGAACGAGACCAGGGCACTACCATGGTCAGGGAGACGCCTGCTTAGTAGTCGTCTAGACTGTCCCCTGTCTCTCGAGGGTCCCCTGCGCCTTCGTTGAGCGGCACTTAGCTGAGGTACCAGCGTGGGAAGAGTGTGGTCCTTGAAATCGGACTGGATTCTGTTAAGGTCTCTGAAACTCAGTTTCATCCCGCGATCAAAGGAAGGCAAAACGTACATTTCGCCAGCCTGCGCTGATGACTCAGAACCAGAATAAATGGCAAATACCTGGCATCTAGCAGGCTCTTCAGTCACATCATTATGTTTTCATCGTCCTCCTTTCCATACGTGAGTGTACACATCTTACCCCTGCTGGTCTGCAAGGGTCTGATAGGGATGTGACAGGTCTGTCTCTGATGGCCCCCAGTGAGGAACTCAACAGATATTTACTGAATTAATGCCAGTGTTCTAGGGGGTTCCTCAATAGTGCCTCATAGGAACAGAAAATGGCCAGAATGCGTCTTATACTGTTGGTATTAGGCCAAGCCCAAGGCTGGGGTGGCCAGCCATCATCAAAGTCAGGCATAATGAACTTGAGTCTAGAGGGCTGAGGAACTCCCCTGTACGAGGAATGCGGATTACTTATCTCATGATGGAAATGGGCAATGGGTGGGGATCCAAGGATTTGGGTGGGGCTAAGCAAATATGTGGTGGCTGTTTGGAAGAAAATTGTAAAAAAAAATTTTGGAGAAACATGCACCTTAGATACATGTAAGGTCAAGTTCTATGTCTCAGGAAGAAGGTGATTGTGAGGTATCCACAGAAGAGTGGATTGATTGCCCGGGAAGAAATGCAAGCCACCCACATTTCAAACCTGGTGCAGTGACAATGTCCCCACCAAATGGCTCAGCTATACCTGGGGGGCAGTCAGCCAGCCTGAAGCGATGGGCTCTAGACACACTCATGCCCTCAGTCCTATCCCGTTCCCACCGCCATCAGACTAACACATGTCTCATTTTGCCCACATTCAAACTTGGTGTTCTACATTTTTTTTTTTTTTTGCATTAGGAAAAAAAAAGGGTTTAATTTTTAAAAAAACAACAAAAAACACCCAGATAATTAGAATGACTGGGAGCGAATAAAGAATTCAGATCTCTACTGCAATGGCAGTAAGGTTTGCATTCCCAGCTTGGCATTTTTAAAAATTAAATTCTTGATTCTACCTGGCAGATTTCAAAATATGTGCATTTGAGGCCAAACATCAACAACCACAAAACCTCTTAGGAGAGAGGAGTGAGAAAGCTAATTCAAATCTCAGGGCTGGTGCTTCTTTGGGTAAATGCACTACCTGACACGGGGCATTAATATTTCAGATGCTGGAGGGACTTGCGTCCTGTCCACCAGCCTTGCGCTCCCAGAAAGGGCACACGGGAGAGGGGACCAGACGAGTCTGCCCAGAGGCAAGCTCCACATTTAATTGACACTAAAATAAAGGAAAAATATATGTAGATTAAAGAAGAATTTGGAAGAAATTAACAGAGATAAACGTAAAGGAAATGTAGGTATTGTTTTTTGGAATAATGCGTCATTGGCCTGCGTCTGCAAGAAGGGCCTTACAGTCAGCAGCAATGCTGTGATTTCTTTCTTTTAAGATTTACATGAGAATAACTTCTTTGGCTGTAATACAATGAAACAACAGCAAAACACAAAGGCAATGAACACTCCGTAAGAGTGCAAAGAAATTTAAAGACACCGAAATCTCTCTACTTTATTCAGTGTTAGAACCCTTGTGAGTCTTCCCCATATATTGAAATATAATTAAGACCGAGCTTAATACTCTCTTCAGATAAGCAGAAAAATAAAGCGTGTTCATCCTAGACAATAAATGTCATTTTGCTCAACTCAGACTCACTTGTGTCTGCAGAACGAGTCTGGGCAAAACCTGGGCCAGAGAGAAAAAACACCTCCGTTTTTTTCCCTTAAAATGAAAGTGGACTTTATATTTAGCCCCATATTCTCTGAAACTAGTACAGTGTATAGAATATAATAGATTTTCAAAACCTCTTTAAAATCATGGTAAAATATACACTCCATAAAATTGACCACTTTAACCCTCTTTATTGAATGTGTCGGGGTGGCATTGGTTAATAAAATGATACAGGTTTCAGATGTACAGTTCTGTAATACGTCATCTGTGCATCATCTTGTGCATTCACCACCCCAAGTCGAGCCTCCTTCCATCACCACTGATTCCCAACCCCCCCCCCGCCCCCGATACCTTCTCCTACCTCCCCCACTTTTGCCCTCTGGTCATCACCATTCTATCATCTGTGTCTGTGAGTGTCTAATTCAGTGGCAGTAAGTACATTCATGATATTATACAACCCTCACCGCCACCCACCCCCAGAGCCCTTTTCATCTCCCCAAACTGAAATCCTGGACCCGTTAGCCTTAGCTCCCCATTCTTCCTCCCTGCAGCGCCCTTCCAACAACCTTCTACTTTCCGACCCTCCGAATTTGATTCCTTTAGGACCTCTCGCAGTGGAACAGGCGGTCCTTGTCCTTTTTGTGCCTGGCTTACTTTGCTTAGCCTCATGCCCTCCAGATTCGTTCTTGTTGTAGCCTGTGTCAGAGTGTCCGTACTCACTGAGTCTGAATAATATCTCACTATATGTGTAGGCTGCATTTTGGCGGATCTATTTATCGGTCAGTGGGAATGTGGGTTGGGAGGCATATTTTTTTTGAATGAACAGCAAGGCAAAGGGATGGATGAATGAGTGAAAAAGGAATTATAAGCAAGTAAAGGAGTGAAGTGGAAAGAAACGAACGCTTTGGAGAAACACAGAGCTGAGTGAGCATCTGGTCTGGCATGACCAACTGCAGCCTCACACAGAGGACCTCCCTGTGTCTCATTCCCTCCTCTGCAAGGAAGGGAGGCGATGCGGTTAGAAAGCTAATCAGCACATAGTAGGCCTTCCAAAGATGCGAGTCACCCGCCCTGTGTCTGGCACCTCCTCTGTGGCCGTCTCGTCCTCAGCCACCTGCATTGAGACGAAGGCAGAGCCTGGCATGTTGATAGCATTCTCTGCAGCAGAGAATTAAAAAACCAAGGGTATCAGCATCCCCTCTGCCCACTTTGAACGTGCTTTCACCCATCCTGAGAAGTAACCTGTGCACTGTTTGCCTAAAAATAAATTTTCACTTTACAGATCTGCGCCTACCAGTAGTGGTTACGTGACAATGGCGTGTGTGTGGAAGGGTGCTTTCGGGTGAATGTACCCCAAAACTCCTGCGCTTAGATTTCTATGGCAACCCTAGCAAATGGGTAACCTCCTGTCTTACCCCAGAAAACAAACAAAACATATATAGCAAACCTTACCCAAGGAATCATTAATGCCGTCCTGTGCACTTAGGGTGCGTATTTGTCTAGACCGGCAATTTTCCACCGGTGCGTGGCAAGAATTTTACGATAGGCAATACCCGACTACTTAATCAGGGGTTCTGACCCCTTTTCCCTTAGATGGTCAAATAAAAATATTACGACAGCCAACACCACCACAGTTGTCCAGTGTGAATGAATCCAAATCACCCCTAGATTTTTGGTCGGGCTGGTGAAAAATACATTTTCGGGGGTGTGCCGCAGGATTTTAGGAATTAGTCTGTGGGTGCCGTGAGATGAAAAAGGTGGAAAATAGCTGGTCCAGACCTCTAGGGTACTTCCTATATGTCCCGGAATATATGAGGCGCAGATTTGTGCCTGTCTGAACCACCACGCAAGATTGTCGGTCCCAAGTGCACTCCAGCCAGTTGAGGCCACAGGACCCCGCTCTTTCCTGTGAATCCGGATGACCTGCCTCTCCCAAGCGGGGTGGATAATTCAAGTGCTTTGGCCTCGTTTTCCAGTCTGCCTGCGCACCACCGGGAAAGGCAAAAGAGCCAGCTACCTCAGTTTCCAAATATGTCAAATGAGGTAGCAGCCCTTTGTGCAACAAGTGCCCCATGAAGGATGCTCTGAGGGCGGCCATATTCCTTTTTACTGTCACCTTGTCCTCAGGGGTCACCCAGAGCCCCGGAGTGCTTCAGACCGGTTGCCTGAAAGCAGCAGTTCCCAGCCCTGCTTCAAAGGGATCGACAGCACGTGAGCGGTTAACCCCCGCCCTGCCAAGCAGCCCACCGTGATTGCACACGCGCGCATGAACATTCAAATGTGTTCGCGCAGCGCCGAGGGCTGCGCACTTGCGCCACAGGAAGGTGAGCTGCACCTAAAAAAATCAAAGCCTCCAGGCATCGCGGGTGCAAAACACCACGGAGCACAGAAAACCCCGGGCTCCAGAGCTGATCTCGGCTCTCGGGTGGTTTTGAAAACAGGCGCGTCTTTTGCAAATTACCACCCATTTGATCCGCTTACGCTCAGGAAGGAGAATGGAATTCAGCCTGGTTCATTCTTGCTGCTGGCATGCTGTACTCCCAGTACTTTGAAATTTTTTTTTATTTTTTAATTTTTTTGGCTTCTAAATGTCCAACTGCCCCTAAGGTCAAAGAGCTCATAAACTTATCTTTTTTAAAAATTTAAATGTAGGTAATGCCCCAAATACAAAAATCAGTAACGGCCACCGCCCCCCCGGCCCCCGTACACACCATGCATTTACCTCCCCTCCAATTAGCTAGTATTGACAAAGTTAACCACCCCCCATTTTTTAAATTTTCTCAATGAATTGATTAAAAATTAAATAATAAGGAGAAATCGAGAACTCTAAAGGAGATGTGGAAGAATTATCAAACCAGAGAGCACATTGTTGTCCGTAGGACAGATTGACAACTTGAGCTTTTATAGATTTGGGGGTGGGAGGTGTATATATATATATATATATATATATATATATATATGTATTTTTTTCTTTCAGTTTTTGCAGCCTAATGTTCACAATGAAATATTCAGTTATTGAGGGTGGAGGATTTTCAGTGAAAGGGCTTCTAATTCAGTAATTGGAGAAATAAAAGACGCCTTTCCAACACGGCATTAATAAAATGAGGAAAATGATGGTCTAAGATGACCGCCTTTATCAAAGTGTTGTGGAGACATTATATGTCCCCGTAATTGTGGAGGCCAGTGAATTAATGAATCCTCTCTCTCTAAGTCTCCATTTGAAATGATTTCGATGGTGTCTGCTGCCCGGCTGCTCTGGGAAAGCCTGTTGTCTGCAGCCTGGGAGAAGGGCCTTGAACCCTGCCATTCAATCCCTTTCAGCCCATCAGCTGAGTCTAATTGCCAGAAAGCACGGGAGACCCCGAGCCTGATTGTCCCCCCACCTCCTTTGAGGTTCGGAGGCATGAAAAGCAAAAGGGGGGGGGAAAGCTTCCTTTTGATCTTCTGTTTCTTTCTCTCTCCCTCTCCCTCTCCCTCTCTCTTCCTTTTTTTGTCTGCCCACTCCCACTCTGAGAATGACACATTTCTTTATCAGCCTCCTTCTCCGTCTTATAAGGACAATAATTAATAAGGCCTTTATAAAATGAGGCTTGAATTGGTGTCACCTCAGGGGTGGTCTGGGGCTCTGAAGTGAGCCCTCGGTGGGCCCCGGCCTTGTCTGGCCCCTGCAGAGGTCAGGTTTAAATACCCTGACCCCAATTTTCAGTCTCTTTCCCTAATGAGGCAATTCGCACAAGGATACAAAATTATACGAGGAGGGACAGGAGACAAAAGAGCCAAGGTGTAGTTGACACCACCCTAGCCACATTTTATTATTGTCTTTGTGCTTGTGACATCACAGCTGTGGGTGTCCTTAAAGCACGCACTGTCCCCCCAGCCCCGTTCCCATGGTGAGCTTTATGGAATGACTTCACAGACCCCTGTGAGCTGCCTGTCACTTCACAAGCTCCAAAGGAGTGGCCTGCTTGAGCTAGTGACCAGTCACCAGGGCCTCCTCGGGCTACAGGAATATTGCCAAAGGGGCTTTCTGAATTTCGGCCTCGCACATTTCTTCTGCTCGCTTCGATAAAACCGCGTTTTTGTGTCCACATAACTTGATAGGCTTATCACGTTGACATCCAGAGTTTTAAACGTGCTCCCATGCATGCTATCTGTCCTGAGTCTGGCTAAAAGCAGGCTGGTTTGAATGGAGCAGGATGGGGACACAGCCCTTGCCAAAATCTCTAAGACACTTGTTTTTTTGTCTGTTTGTTTGTTTTTGACTGGGCAGTGTTTTTATTAAGAGCTCACTTTACTGAGTGAGCTCTTCCCCATGCTGTGGAATGGTAAGACGCTTTTAAAATAAGTGAGTAGCTCTCGTAAAGTATACGCATACTGTGTCCCAAAGCTGCTAACAATAGGGTAGACGACCTATGTGAATTATTTCTTTTTTGGCTCTAACTATTTTTTTCCCACTAAGAAGACGATGTGACTGAGGGAAAGGAAGAGAAACGGTAAATTGGGAGTTGTAGCAGGAGGTACACAGATAAGTCTTTCTCTCCTTTGCAATGCGACTTATTATATCTGATACATTTTGATCAATTTCTTTTGAGGGTGGGGGGAGTCTTTATCCAGAAAAAAAAAATATGAAGAAAACTACATTGAGAGACTCCAGCAGTAAATAATATAGCCAAGCTCCAAAGCGGAAAGACTAAAGGGTCTAGGAAAAACGTGGTGTGAAATAAATATTATAAATCCATTTATACAAAATGAAATGAAAGGAGATGTTTTCATGTTAGAACGGTGTTTTTCTTTTTTGTTAAACGAGTAGACCTCTTTCATTTCTGCTTATAAAGAATGGTATCCGATACGTTCAGATGTATTACATCAAGCTAATCGCTTTCCCAAAAGAATCACTACCCATTGACTTTATACAAATATGGGTAATTAAAGAAGACCACTGTCTCTGAACAATGAAGGGAAGAAAATGTATCATAATAGTAGATTTTATGATGACATGGCTGATTCTTAATAGCCTTTATCTAATAGGAAGTGGCGCTCTCTCGGTGTACTCTGGATAAATTGCTTTCATCTCAATTTTATTCACTGGTGCCACAATGGTTTAGGGATTGTTTTGAGGTTCAGGCAAAAAGAAATGTCAGTGAACCTAAGGGGGAAAAAAATCCTTTGAGCAAAAGGAATATAAAATGGTGAGAGAGGGAGAGGAAAAGGAAACGATTTGTCTCGAAGAACTTCCTCCTCCCAACCCTAAGGCAGAAATGAAACTCTAGCCCTGATACGAGTCACTGGGTCAAGTGCAAAGTTCTGGCCAATGAGCTGCAAGCAAAGCGATGTGTGTCACCTCTGGGTCACGCTGGTCACTGCCAAGGACAAGACCTTCCAGAGGGCTCTTCCCGCCGGTGTGAGAACTGACATAGGCTAAGGTGATCAGATTCAGTCGATCTCGGTCTCTTAAGAGTAAGTCGTCTGCGTCCCCACGGGGTCCTTGGGCCAGGAATTGACCTTAGCTGCATCACAGCATTGAGGTTTTAGGACTGAATCCCTGTGGCATGACTGGGTTGACAGAGGCCAAATCCCATCCAACCGAGCTGAAATGAAGCACGCCATTGCACCTCGAGATGGGATGACAAAAAGACACGAAGAAGGCTCTCTCTCGGTAGGGTGGCTTTCCTACAGCTTGAAGCTGTTGCTCACCGCCGAAAGCTACTTACACAGGTGTCAAGATGAAAGAACGTCAAGTAGCCAATCTCCCCTTAAGCTACACCAAGGCAGCATGGCTGCATTAAAACATGGAGCTATGTTGAAGAGCCGGAGATGAACCGTGAATAGCTGTAGTGTTTTTTGAGGAATTGTTTCCTTCTTTTCGTTTTGTTGGTTTTTAGAAAGCACTGCACCTGAAGTCATAAGGATGAACACGTGCGATACACAATAAGGTACTTTGGTTCATAAAATTGAAATCGACAGTTATAAACGTGGATAATGGGGTAGGACCGATCGGGGGACATACATTTATGGCTTATGGATCAGGAAAGTACAAAATAATAAAGAGACGTAATATCTGTGGCAACTGGAAAGACCTGCCATGCCTGAAGATGTTCAAAATAAATGATGTTAGTAATAATAACTGTTACTAATGGCATTTAGGAATGGAGTGGACAGACCAAAACTGGGATCTAAATTCAGCCCTCTGATACCCGTCTTCCATGCCTAGGAGGTGATGTTTTTGAACTGAAAGTGTTTTCAAAACTCTCTCAAGAGAGCTAGATATACAACACAGAATCCTTTATTAAAACAAGCTTCTTTTTTTTTTTTTTATCCTCACCTGAGGACATGCTTTTTGATTTTAGAGAGATGGAAAGGGAGGGAGAGAGAGAGAGAGAGAGAGAAATATGATACAAGAAACATTCATTGATTGCCTCCCACGCACACCGGGACCAGGGATTGAACCTGCAGCCCAGGCGTGTGCCCTGGCTGGGAACTGAACCCACGACCTTTCAGTTTGTGGGGCAATGCTGCAGCCAACTGAGCCACACTGGCCAGGGCAAAACAACTTTTTAATACAAAAATCCTTTCACAGTCAAAAGGTTTTCCCCGTTGGAGATGGGGTTAACGAATAAGATCTGAAACGACAGTTTCAAACAAGTTGTTGTCAAAATCATTGGAGAAAAAACCTGGTTTGGGACAGAATAGCAGGCCAAGGAACTGAGAGACCACATTGGTGCCTAGGAAGTTTTGAAACGCGGGCCCATAATTGTTTACCTGACTCTCACAGCCAGGTGTGTTTCAGAGCTCAGAGTCCTCCGGTTTGGAAAGCACATTACCTGATAGCCTCTGTGGGGTCCAGGGTGGCCCCATTTCTCCACCGTTCTCTAACACAGTATTTTTGACTGGAATATAAGGCTAGTCACACTATGTAGGAAACACAGACAAGGACAGGACATGTCAAGTAAGGTCTGTCACCAAGTAATTATAGAAAAACAAAGCTTTTGCTTTTGTGGCGTGTTGGGGTTTGGAATTACAGATGATGAGTTATAGATCTTCACTGATTAGGACAGGGGAGGTCGTGATTTCAAGACGCAAACTAGGGTCGCATCTCTTTTTTCCTCAACCTCGCTGCCTCTCTCTCCACCACCCATCCATCCTAGAACAGTAACACTTTCAGAGCCTGTGCGCACACGTCATAGAGGTGTTTTGTCGCTTCTGTCCCACTGAATTCCTTTATTAGTGCTTATGCTCTGGTTTCAAAACGCCTGTACTTGCTGAGACATGAGCCCTGAATGTAACCAAGGACATTGCACAACAGCAAGGAAGGGGGTCCCATGGAGAACGGACCACTTGAGCCGCGGCCTGAAAGGAACATGCCCTATACAATTCCAGCCTCAGGTGCCCCTCGTAATCCTGCAAATAGTGAACCCCTCCTTCCCCTCTCCCAGCAAGGTCCATTTCCCCAACTACCGCTAGGACAAAGGGACAGTTTAATTTTATATACTATGAACATAACTGCACCAAGCTATATTTACATCTCATATAATGGGTGGATACTTTTAAGAAAGATCGTTTATTGCACTTCTGTAAACTCACAGTTTGGATCTCTCGTGCTCAAATGGAATCCACTCGAATCATCTGAAAATTCCCCAAACTCTTCTGATGTCTTTTACAGCTTTTTCTGCTTTGTGACTTTAAAATAGCATCTTTTTATTTAATTCATGGGGTGATACATTCTGTTCTCCAATTCTGAGGATATTCTGCAGCGTTTGCCAGTTAAGACGTGAGCCCTCTACTTTTGGTACATTGCTCTGTGGTGTGGCGTGTGTGTGTATGTGTGTGTCTTTTTCAATATTTTTTATACAAAAAGCCAGGGAATGATGGCAAAGAGAATGTGGACAAAAGGTCAGAGACGTGTGGACTAAGATTTTAAACAAACTTTTCTTGCTTCTATGTAAATTAATTTCCCACTGTAAGGTTATAACTCATATTTTTTTTTTTTGACAAAAAGAAATCCCCCTGGTATCAGAGTACTAACTTTATAAATCTCTTTTCACCCTCCCCAACTCCCAGAAATGGTGTCAAACTTAATTAACTTGTGACTTAACCACACTTACGGTGTTCCTAAGTCAGTTTCTATTAAGCAAGTGACTCAAAGTGAGGGTCAAAGCTATTTTTTTCCCCCAAGTGAGTCAGAAGAAGTACCCTGCTATGTAGGTGGATTTAAAAATCAGTGAAAATATGCAAAGTCACTGAGTTTGTAATGGATTCTCTTTTTTGTAAAAAAAAAAAAAGTTTTAAAATGAATTTTTGATTTTGATTTTCCAAATGATTGGAGGGCAGTGGTGACAGTTATAGGTTGGAAGGTAAACCCAACATTTGGACTTTCTCTGAGTGTTATTTGTTACCGACAATGGAAATAATACTGAACTCCAGTTCCCGACCCTAATCTAGTTTTAAGTGCTTACGTGAACAAGGCGCCGTAATGAATAATGGTATTGTTTCACTCAGTACAAAATGGGAGTAAAGCCGTCAGTGTTTAACTGTGCAGCCTTTGCTTTTGGTTAAGAAATTGATGTGATGATGCTTAAAGTAAGAGTCAGGGCTATTGCCGAAGTAGCTTTACCGTTGTAAACACAGTTTATTCTTGCATTTTTATTTATTAATTATTGGACTATTTTCCATATGAGCAGCTATAAAACTGCTTTTGCCCCACCCTGTACAGAGACTAAATTTTCACATAAAAAGCATAAAAAATTCCACCACTGTGGTCACCCTTGCAGACATCAAACTGCTTAGGCAAAGAAAGGCAAGTCAGTTTCTCCATTTCCGCCCCTTTATCCAGCATCTATGTAAAATGTCCCTGTTAACCCAGGACAGTGCTGTTGGGTCTCCCTTCCGCTGACCCTGACCTGAATTATGGCAGAAATTACATTGAAACAGCCCGAGCCAAAAACGTACAAGAGCTTTTCACAAGTAAAATCGCGGTAATAATTAAAAAAAAAAAAAAACACCTTCATAATTTTATTTTTTCACAATAAACATGGAAATGAAATTCACCACCTGAAAACGCCTGTGCAATGGGTAGAGCCTTGTGCCCAGGGAGGTGGGTAACTGAGAGCAGCGCTAGGCTGATTTTTCAGAGGGCAAAGAAAAATACCACCTAGGGAAACCCCTGTGAATTGTTCTCGTGACGGGGACCCTGCGTGTGGAAGAGGGATGTTTAGTGGGGATGCGCTTGTGATGTGTGTGGGGGCAGAGGGGGGTGAACGATGGCTCGTTTGGAGAGCCTGAGCGTGCGTCCGGAAGCCCCTCGCTTGCTTAGCTCTGGCGTCAAGGCAAGGACCAAGATGCAGAGAAATCGCAATACCACGTCTCGCCTTGTGAGGTCACCCACCGCTAATGAGCACCTTAATGAGCCCCGAGATGCTCGCGGATGAAGCATCGCCTGTTAGTACTCCCCCGCCAGGGTCCCCTCGAGGGAAGCCACTTAGACTTGAGCCTAATAAAGACATCTGTGCTTGTCTCCACTCAGGCGCGGCTCCTAAGGAAACTCCTCTGGAAAGATTCTTTCTCACACGCCGTGATGTTCTTGCCGCTTTAAAAAAAAAAAAAAGTCAAAATGTTTGTGGGTTAAAATATTTGGACGCGACATTCTCTGGGAGGAACTACTACTGCTTTGATGATAGGATGTTGCATTTACTCTCCCATGGATTTTCTTTATAAAATAGGAATGGTGTGTTTCTTCACGGTAAATAAATAGTATTGGAGCACACAGCGATGTTTCCAGGCTGATAAATAGAAACAAAATGGTGTCATTGAAACATCTGGCCTTTGTAAGATTGGCGGGGATGTCAAACTCACCTTTGGACACTCAGGAAACTTTGCCTTAATCACTGTATGGAATCAAAGATCTATATTTTTCATATTCTGATGAGTAGGGAAAGTCAAAGAATATGATTTTAGTTCTCTTTAATAGGAAGATTATCTAGAAGTTTCCTCACAGAGCAGGTACTTGTAAAAAATACGATAAGTAAATACACGAGGTTGTGTGCAATTACTTACACAGAGTTTACTTATTTTATTGGGGTGACTATACCCCATATGCTTATCATCTAAGGCCATCACTAGACAAAATGGAAAAGTCCACACACTTCCGTTTAAATTTAATCATCAGACATCGGGCCACACCTGACATTGTCCTGGGCACAAGAAGCAGGGAGACAGGGTAAATATTAAAATTGACCAGTTCTGGTGCCTGCTGTTTCCAGGGAAGGAGCATGGAAATAAATAAATAGATATGAAACCTGAGCAAAACAGCGTTCTACTACCTAGTTAAGGCTCTGTTCAGCAAGTGGTAGGTACAGTTGGTCCCCACACACACACACGCACTCACCTGCATTCTTACACAAGAGCACGCATACAGGGACACACACACGACCTCTTAGCACACTGTCAGAACAACGTCCATAATAAAAATCTTTAGACGGGAATTCTCCCCAAGCCGAAATAGCATATTCACATTTACATCAGGAAATTCCCTTCACTGATATAGTCTATCTTCCAATCTTGTCAGAAACACTGAGTATTCCTTCAGCTTCCGTGCGAAACCCGTTTTTCCTTTGAAGGTTCCATCAAACTGCCCTGTTCTCTTACAACAAGGAAACGGGTTCTGAACAGATAAAGACGTACCCACATGCCTCGTCAATATATGGTAATGGATTGAATGGAATAAAATACACACGACTGATGAACAGCTCAGAAGGGTTTTGAGGGATGCTCACCATGTGCCCACGAAGGATTTTTCAGACAGCAGAAGACACGGAGCAGAGGTCAGTTAGGTGTATGGGGCTCTACCCTATTGGGCACCGCTGATAGGCTTAAGTGTGAGGAGGAAAGAGCTCACGCAACAGTAGAGATTATAGGGACCAACACTGCCAGTTGACAGAGACACTTGTCCTAAACAGCGCCATATTTAGAAGAGGCGGACCGCAGGGAATGAGTTCTCTTTCTGGGTCTCTGGACAAGCTCCTTAGCTTCTCTAGAGACGCTAAAAAGAAAACATTCAGTAGACCAAAGACGTAAGAGGGAGACTCTCTCAGTGCTGAACAGAAGAGACTCGTCCCATAAAGTTCATGGCTGGTGACAGCTGGCAGTCGTAGCTGTGAGGTATGGTCCAGGAGTGGGGGGGGGGGGCACAGGAAGTAGACCCACCAGGGTTTGTGTGAGGCACGCCAACAGGAGAAGAGTAAAACCCTTATTTATTAAAGAGGCCTGTTGTGTTCTGAGGTGAATCTAATTTTCCAGATCTGTAGAGTTCTCTGAGACAACTAGGCCAAGACACACTATCCCAAATTCATCGAAGAGCCGTCACTATTGGACAACATCTCTTAACAGCTGTGAAGAGGTGTTCTAGCTGTCACACAGTAGTCCTGCCTCTTAAGAACCTTCTATCAACAAATATAAAGATGGAGCCCTGGCTGGCGTGGCTCAGTGGATTGAGTTCTGGCCTGTGAACCAAAGGGTCGCCAGTTCAATTCCCAGTCAGGCACATGCCTGGGTTGCGGACCAGGTCCCTGGGAGGGGACGTGTGAGAGGCAGCCACACATTGATGTTTCTCTCCCTCTCTTTCTCCCTCCCTTCACCTCTGACTAAAAATAAAAAATATATATATTCAAAAAAAGAAATATCAAGATGAAAATGGAGATATAAACACAATGTTTGTCTCAGCAGTCTTTATAATAGATAAAAAACAAAAACTACCTACCTGGACCCACAATAGAGAAGTGATTAAATTAGATGTGATATAGTCATAAAATATTATGTAGCTATTTTTAAATGTTACGTATAAAAACATAT
Source organism: Mormoops blainvillei (assembly GCA_004026545.1). NCBI lineage: Eukaryota > Metazoa > Chordata > Mammalia > Chiroptera > Mormoopidae > Mormoops > Mormoops blainvillei. Next base: position 55,843 of record PVJD01001894.1, on the reverse strand, counting down.
ACAGATACAAACATAAATATTGGTAGTAAGCCTGTCTGCTAAGTTTTTGATCGTGTAAACTTGGTTAATACCAGTTTTCTTTTATATGTATGTACATAAATATGTACATATTTGCACGTTCGAAGTTTTTTTACTGAGAGTGCATTTGTTTTATAAGTGATAACATGAAATTATGTAAGTAAGCGAAAACTATGGAATCATGTTATAAATTATTCAATGGTCAGTTAATGTGTCTTGACATTCATTGAGTACCTACTGTGGTCCAGTACCTGGGAATTCGGAAGCATCAAGGACATTCCAAACACCCATTAAGAGCCCAGACGGCAGTAAAATTTCATTGAAGAGTTTCTCTTCAGTGAGCTACGTACATTTAGCCACGCGCATCTGTTCAGTTCCAGGGCCCATGTCAAGTCTGGCACAATCCTCACCTTTGACAAAGAGAAAAAACTGTATCCCCATCAGTGGTGAAAACACCAAAGATGAACGAACTAAAGGAGGCAAAAATTATTCTAAATTTATCTGCATACAGAAAAACAATGGAGCCTACTTCAAATGGCAAATATAGATGTTTTTACAAACAACTATGGAAAACATCATTTAAAATGTTTGCTAACAATGCGGCCCAATTACTAAGTGGTTTGAAGAATTCTCTACGATGCATTAACCTAGATGACCCAGAGTTCATTGTTATGAATATTTTCATTCAGGCACATATTAATTAGATTTTTCTATATTTCCTAGTCACAAAATGCACTTAATCAATGTGCTTGTGAGATCAAATTAGCCAAACATTCATTTTTATGACGGAAGCTTACATTAAGTATTTTAAATTTTCATCATTATATATTTCTGATGTTTCTCATTCGTAAATCTCGTGATTGCTTTGTTTAATGTAGCCCAAGGTCAAAGTGAAAGAGCCGTGAAATTATTCATGCAGAATATGTGCAGCGCGTAGGGTTTTCATAGAATTAGACTGAGGGTCTGACGATAATGAGTTACGTTTTATTCCTTGCCATGGTGCCAATTTTAATGCAGTGAACTAAATATTTTTGGAAAAGTTTGCTCACCTTCAGAAAGGGTTGGGTGTTGTGTTCTTCTACACAAGGATGCTGTTTCAGGGGAAAAGGGGGGCAGGGTTCTGAAACAATGGAACAGGAACTTGACCTCCTCATGTCCCTATCAACCTTCCTAAAAGAAACTGCTGCCGAGACCCATACTGGAGCTGAAGTCTTAGGCTGGATTGGAGCTTCTGAGCAAAAAGAATCAGTATAGGACACCCTGGCCAGCATGGCCCAGTTGGTTGACTTTGTCCCCCAAAGCAAAAGGTTGCTGGTTCGATTCCCGGTCAGGGCACATGGCTGGGTTGTGGGCTGGTCCCCCGTGTGAAAAGCAACCAATCAATGTTTCTCTCCCTCTCCTTCTCCCTCCCTTTCCCTCTCTCACAAAATAAATAAGTAAATTCTTTTTTTAAAAAGGAGAAGAAGGATCACTGTAGGAGACCACAAAGTCACTAAGATTTTCTTCTAGAATTTCTGTCATTTTAGCACTCCATTTAGGCCTTTGGTTCATTTTGAGTTTCCTTTTGTGAACGCCTTCAGGTATGGGCCTGCGTTCATCCCCTTTGAGACACTCCATTATCTCAAAATGATTGGTTGAAAAGACTGTGCTTCCTTATTGCACTGCCTAGATGTTTTTGTAAAAAAAAAATCACTTGACCACCCATGTAAGAATAAATGTTCATATTTTCAATTCTGTTGCACTGACCTATATTTATATGCTTATTTCAGAAACACATTGCATTGGTTATTGTGTCTGTACAGTATACAGTGAAATTAGACAGTATAAGTCCTCCAGTATCACTCTTTTCCAAAACTTGTTTTGTCTATTCCGGATCCTTCACATTTTGATACACATTTTTAGATACGCCTTTTCAATTTTTATAAATATATGCTGTCCTTTTGATAGGGAATATACTGAGTTCATAGAGCAATCTGGAGAATTGATTTATATAATCATTTTATAACTCCAGAATCTTAATGGCTTAACACCACCGTGTTTATTTCTCAATCACCTTACAGGTTGCCCGGGGATAACAACAGAATAGCAACATTGTCTCTGCTCTAGGGAGCTTATAGTCTAGGGAGAGAGGTCGGAAATGCAAAGCAAAAATTGCATCTCGATGTGTTTTTACTGCATTGATTCTTGGTATGGGTACATGCATACTCTGTTTGGTCACACAGTTGGGAGTGACCTTGAGGAACCGTGCAGGGATGATGACCACATCCAGATATTGAGAGACACTGGAAACTTAGCAGTCAGCAATGCGTGTCAGAAGTGGTCGTTGGGGGATGGGTGTGGCCGGAAGTTATGGTCAGTGGCCAAATCGCGGAGAATGCGTATTCTATGCAAAGGAGTATGAACATTTATTCATAAAACACAGGGGAGCCATGTGATCAGATTTAGAAGACAAATCCCAACGTGGGGAGCCAAAAAAATGACGTAGAATGGACTGTAAAAGTAGAAGTCCAGATAAGAAGGGACCAAAAAAATAACCTATCAAATAAATGAGATTTACCCAGTGTGACTCATTTCTTTGGCCCTGGTGATTATTGTTTCCCTTTTAATATTCGCTTCCAGAATTTTCCCGAGGGGTGGCACTGTACTACCTCCTCTAGACTGGGCAGATCTTCCCTCTGCATATTTTTATCTTTGCACATTGGGGCTGTTTGCTTCATGCGCTCGAGAAGGCCAGTATCTACCTGACCTTCTCTACGTCGATCAACCAGGTCTCACAGCAACCACTGTTCTTACTTATGTGGGCCAGAGACTTGAAATTCAATTTTTAGAAAATGTTTTGTTGGGTATGTTTTGAAGGAGGCTTGTCTGAAAATTATCCTCCAATCACCAGACTTTAATTTTCCTTTTCCGGTGTTTATCTCTCTGTTCTGACCAAAAGTTGTGTCCGTCTTTTAAAAATTGAAAAGAGAAAATGATAAGATCATAAACAGCTTATTAAGGCTGGCCTTGATTCAAGTCTGGCTAATATTTCCCAACCGTGACCCTAGTTGGGTTTGAATAACTGTGTAAATTATTTCAAAGGAAAGAGATCCTATTGGAAGAAAAAAATCTCTTGACAACTGGTTTGTAACTGTTGGTCTTGGTATACTTCCGTGGAGAGTTCAAATGACATTTTCCAAATTGTCACTGAGTGAACACAGTAAATATCTGAGCAAGCTGGTATATGAACTACTGTCAACATAGATCTACCTGGATCGAAAGGACTCGGGTGTCTTAATATTCTCCGACTGTCTGCCCTCGTAACTCAGCATTGGATACCAAAGAGGACTGTCCGGTATATCTACAGAATTTAAGAGGAAACCCAGCTTATATTCTAAACAGACACAAGGACCCGATGTCTACTCTATCAAAGACGTCTAAATATAACCCTTCTCCAACACTCTGGTATGTCTGCCTTCGTTCTCCTTAGCCAGGGCGATCCAATAACTTTCTCACCCCAGCCTAGAAATAACTCCTGTTGGAATATCTTCAGAGAGGGACTCCCATATTGATAAATCCACTTGAGCACAGCCGCAGGAACCTGTGATTGACATAGTCCCAGAAGGAAAGAAGGGACCCGAAGACAAGTTCAAGCAGCCCCATATGCCAGTCGCGGCAGACGGATGTAAAGGGTGGTAAATGTGGGTTACTCACACAGCAGTGGGCTGTCTCAAGTTCCCCAAGTGCCACAACTGGATATAATAATCACACACTTGTCTTAATGTGTCACCGTCTTCACAGGAGAAGCCCCACTGTCCACTTCAGATGGAGACAGTCTGACAAACCTGATCTGATTATTGCTGTCATTACTTCAAGCAAATTAACCGGTTGCTAGATTTTTCACCTTGGCTGACGCCGGCAGGAAGTTTGACAGCCCGGGCTTCAAATGGGAAAACGCACCAGGCTGATTTGCAAAGAGCTCACCTGAGAGGACTCATTCAGTCCAAAGGCTCTTTGCTTACGGATATTTGTTCACCATGGGAGGCTTCCCAGGGAGGGGGGCCATGGAGCATTAAACACAGTCGCTGCTTCTTCCAGAATTCCCTGGATTCGTTAGGTTCCGGGGTTAGTCATTGCAAAAGGGCTACTGGTCAGGCTTGACCAGTAGAGATACACCGTTTGCACCAGGGCTTCCTCCCTCAAAGCTGTGACTTCCCAGGCACCACCGGAGAACCATGAATATGTCCTGTCATTCAGGAGGCAAAAGGAGGAGTTGGACAGCCCTCACCCCCCACTGTCTGCTGAGTCTGGCATCACCGGCTGTTTTTACATTATCCGTAAGTGCCCAGGGGGTCCTGTCTTCTCCTTAATTCCCTCTCTCTTAAAACTCCCTGATTCCTTTTTCTTTTTTAAATCCCTGATACAAATAAATCGCCTTCACCATGTGCTCAAAACTGCTGAGTACTACATGTCTGTAATTCTGGAGCAAAAAAAAAAAAAAAATTATTATGCAAACATTCTACAAAATCCTCATCACCTGAGTCTAGGAAAACCTTGACTGAAAAACTTTATTAAAATAGTTTGGAGTCTCTCCAAGAACTGTTCCCTTGTCTGGCTGCCCACATAACCCTTTCCCATTTCACAGGCGTTTGGAAGTAGGACAATGTGCTTAAAGGCTCGCGGGTTTCGAAGGCATCTCCTCAGGTGTTTGAAAACCGCCTCGGCTGTTCAATTGCTTTGTGACGTTACATCATCACATTAGCTGAGCTGACGCCTGTATTGCTACCTGTATCGATCAGGCTTCTGGGAGACACGTGTGGTATATTTGCGTTGGGACATTGGAAGACAGGAAGGGAAGGCAGGCTCTTCTCTATGATAGGATAATAAGGAACAAACAGGAGAAATAACACAGTTGGAAACTCATCATTTTGCAGCTACTGTAGCCATAAGTAATATAGGCAAGATTCATCGACAGATGCTAAAACTATTGTATGAAATTTTGTTAAACAATGGTGTATCCACATAATCTCAAAATATCACCACATCACTTTCTTATGAGTTACAAAGGGGAAAAAAAGAGGTCTTTGCAATAGAAAAATAGTGTGTAAACAACCTAAATCACGGTATCATGTGCTTCCTGATACGGTTCACTGAGGACACCCCAAAACTTACATGGGATTCCTGCCGGGCAATGCCTAGCCAGGGTCCAATCATGAGGAAGCAATTAGACCACCCCAAGTCAGGGGATTTTTAAAATAAAACACGTAGTCTAGACTTTTTCCAACTGTCAGTGTCATGAGAGAGAGACTAAAACTAAGGAATGAGTTCTGTCTAAAGAGAGCTTCGAGACATAACAACTACGTGAAACGTGCGATTCTAGATTGGAACTTAAATTGAAAGAGAGAAAAAAATGAGACAACCACAGAAAATTGAATTTGGACTGTATGTCAGATAACGCAGTTATATTTATGTTCCATTGCCTTAGTTTAATAATTGCATTGTGGATAATGTAGTTTTCGATGAGAACATCCTTGTTTTAATAAATGCATCTGGAAACACTTAAACGTTTGTTTCTTATGGTACATGGTTCAATAATAATAGTTCTGTTCAATGAAGAACTTGGCTGGCCTTTGTCCCCAGTTAGGAAGCTCACTCTAAACACTTGGAATTTCCTGTCTTTGGGAGTATCTGTCTTTGCTATTCATGGTAGACCCCTTGAACTGCGTCTGATAATTTATGCTAATTGGGTGACTCGTGGTGGGCCTCCAGGTAGTGTATGCTAATGAAGTTACTCAAGATGTACAATAGATGGTCATGCCAGAAAAACTGACCATGTGATTAGAGGGTTGGGTCTTTGAGCCACTATATATCAGCCCAAACTTCAGGGAGGGGAGTGGCACTGAATATTGAGTCATACAGCCAATCATTCAACTGACAACCGACCGTGCCAACCCAATGAAGCTCCCCCAAAAAACTATCGACATTGAAGCTTGGGTGAGCTTCCCTGGTTGGCAGTACTCTGTGTGTCTGTCACATATGGCTGTGTCAGAGGGTGACATGTCCCCAAAGGTGAAGGCCACTTCACATTTGGGACTCTCTCATACATTGCCCTATGTTGCGTTTCCGTTTGCTGGGTCTGATTTGTGTCCTTTTGCTATAATAAAATTGTAATCCTGAGAATACAGCTCACCTGGTTCTGTGAGTCAGTCTGGTAGACTAGCAAACCTGTGTAGCTTACAGGACCTCCCCACCCTCTGCCGCCAGCTTTGAGGACAGTTGAGAACTGCAGATGGCCTAGGGACTCTTCAACTTAGGACCAGTGCCAGAGTGAAAGCTCTATTGTGAAGAACTGTGCCTTAAGCTTATGTAGTTTGACCCAACACTGGAAGGCTGGCGGTAGCCCTTGTAGATACATTGCAGTTTTTTGTTTTTTTTTACAAATTTCAGTAAGTTTAATTTTTTGTTTCAAAACAAAAATTTCTTTAAAATGTGTATGACTCTTGTATAACTTTAGGAAGTGGGGAAGGTAACTTGAAGGCAACATTTAATAGGCTGCTTGCATGTCTTCATGGTCACATCCCAGTAAACACTGAGATGTGTCCAGTTAAGTGAACAAGGGTTTTGTTGCATTAATTTTTCTCTGGAAGTTAGGTAGTTTGGATTGATAAAGTCTGTTTTAAGCCAGCTTGAGCTGATGGGCTTAAAAATGCCAAAAACTAAATATTAAGTGCTAAAGCCATGCCATTACTAGTATGAGAATGAGTAAATCTTACCCGGTAGACTTGGGAACAAATTAAAATGGAAATCTTAAGACCATGCTGAAAAACTGTACTCTAAGCAATGAAATACAGTCAATCAATAGAGGTATTTAGCCATCTAATGGCATTTTGTTTTTATTTTTTATTTTAAAAAGTTTTAAAATATGTTTATTGATTTTAGAGAAAGGAAGGAGAAGAGAGAAGGGGGGAGGGACTTTGATGTAAGAGGGAAGAAACATCCATTTATTGCCTCCCATATGCACCCTGACCGGGAATCGAACTGCCAACCTTTTGGTGTATGGAACGATGCTCAGCGCAACTGAGCCACACCAGCCAAGGGCTCTAATGGCATTTTAAAAATCTGTGTCTGTTAAACAGTGATGCTCAATGAATAGTAATAATAATAAATAACAGGCAAGAAATATGGGGGAGTCGAGGAAATGGTGGTTTCAATAATCCTTTCCTTTGTCGTGGCACTTTCATTCTTGAAGGTAAAAATAAAATTTTATGCAGCATATTCTCATCAAGCTGGAGTGGGTTACTGGGTGGAGGGTTCCAATGACCACTGTGACACTGCAGAGAAATTATCATAAACATGAATGGATTCCCAAGGTACCAGCAATGAACTAGCCAGTTCAGTGCCTTTACCTACCATGTCACATAGGTGACCAAACTGAGAAGTTTGATAACCCATAGCAATTGAGAGATACACCTGAAACTAATACAAAATAATATTTAATGTAAACTATAACTGAAACAAATTTAATTTCAAAGATGCAAAAAAGAAAAAAGAAATTGGGGGAGGGGCAGAGAACGAGGGAGAAAGGAAGGAAATATTAGGAGTTGGAAAGGAAATCGGAAGGAAGGAGGGAAGGAAGAAAAGAAAGGTTGGAAGGAGAGAAGAGAAAGGCAGGAGGGAAGGATGAGACTGAGTCTTTTCTCTGTTTAAAATATATTACATTAACAATTAAAAATAGAACTTCAATTTTAATTTCTTTCCATTTTCTACACTGCTTTGGTTTTGTTTTTCAGCAAAGCTGTTTTCCCCTTATAATGAGTTTTGTCCTACCTTTGGTTTCTTTGTCTACATCAGTATCTTCAACAAATGCTTTTAAAATAAATTTCATAAAAATCATGTACATGTTGCTTGTAACTTCTCTAGTACAATAGTAATGCAGTGGACTTGAAAATGCATATTAATTCAGTTGCAATCAAATTACAGGAATACCCTGTCTTCCTTCCCCTCTCATCTCTGCACATTATATATGTTACACGTTGCATGTGACAGCATTACATCGTTATGTGGTTGTCATTCTGAGGGTTTTCCACAAGTAAAACCAATTTTTTTCGCCTTAAGACACTCAAGTGTCTGACAAGCTGATTTCTTTTCTCAGCTCTATGTAACAGCTTAAAACATCAGAATATTTCAGCTAGACTTTTTAATTATATATCTTAGCAGCCCAATGAATTCAGGAGCTATACTTAAATATTCAACCTGAAAGGGACTGAGTATTAAATTAAAGTAAGCTACTAGCGAAAGCACCTTTGCTTGATGCATCTGCCATAAGAAGTGACAATTTATCTAATTAGTTTGCAGCACTTGGGGTGTTCTGAATTATTTCCCTCTGGTCTGTTTCTGGGGTTTTTTTTTCCCCCATAGTCATGGTGTGTGTACCGTCCACAGGACACACTTGGTTTCTATTACAGGATGACTTTCACCAGCCAACACTTTAATAAGTATTTGTTCTGTGACTAATGACACGTACCAGGTATGTTATTGAGCCTGTGGGCAACCCAATGAATAACAGTCACCTATTTGGGGATGTTGTCACAAGCCTGAGATCCCTCTCACCGTGCGGCAGTTGACCGTAAGCGACCCTACACAAGTTTCGTAAGACAAGCTGCAAGAAAGAAACCGGTCAGGATGCACGGCCCTACCCCTTTCCTCCATTCTTTATAGGATAGCGGTGCGCCAGTGAGAAAATAAGATTATGAAGGGTGACCTTGAACAATCAATATTTGTCATCCTCATTATCATTTTAGAAAACAAACCATTGGCCAACTTCGGACGTTCACCTGCTCTTGGCTGCTAATGTCCTATAATCTGACTTCATGGTGACCGCTGACTGGGGCCGTTTTTAAAGGCTCCTAGAGGGGCTCAGATTGACAGCAAACCTTGAAGGGTGGGGAGGATTTAGAAAAACGGGGACGGAGAGTGGTGTGTGTCTGCGGGGAACGGCGGAATGGACTGAGTTCAGGACCCTGGACAGAGACTTGCGCGGGAAGAGGAGAGACCGCTGTGCTTCGAGCCAACTAAGTGCGATTAAAGGGCTTAACTTGTATTCTTTAGGCCAAATGGCGGGTTGTCATTTCTACTTCTTAATTTTTAATGCTATCATGTAATACATATTTCAAGATATATTTTAACAGTTGTTCTTTTTCAGGCCATATCAATAGCTTTGCTTAGCAGGCAACAACATGTAAGAATGGGAAAAAACGGGATCTGCTGAGCTTTTGTGTTATTTACCACTTAATGGAGTCTTGGCTGAAAACAGTAAAATAAATATTTCATTTTATCTGGCATCGCTTAAAAAGTAAATAAGACGCGGAGCCCTTCTGAGACAATTGCTATGACAGTATGGGGTGGATTTAATGGGCTTCGCGGCGCATAAAGTTTAAGCCAGTATTCTTGTGCCTAGGAGTTTATATTTTCCTCTCCCCTCTACGATCCCCACAGGTAACATCATCTTGGTGGGTTTTGCAAACCAGCGGAAACAAGCGTAGGTTTGCATTAAAGCCCCGACTACATATTAAAGGCCAAATCGACACCTTTCACTAATAGAGATGTTCAAAGGAGATAAAGCACCTCAAAGCCTAGATCCCGGGTTTGCGCGCTGTCTTGTCACGGCAATTACAGTGATGGTATTAGGGAAGGTGAGGGCGGGGGCGGTGTTGTCACCCAGGGAAAGGGGACGCAGGCCTTTAAGCAATCTTGTAGAGCAAGCCGAACATCTTAGAGCTGGAGAGGGAACAAAGCTCTGCACTGTCGGGGTATTGATCTGCTCCGGAAGGTGCAGGGAGCCGCACCCCTGTGATTGCCTTCCCCGCTGGGTTTAGAGAGGTCTGAAAGAATACAGTATTGATCTGGTCCTGCTCCTGAGAAGTAACTTACAGATAAGCCCTGACTGGAGGCCGCCAACCTTGAGAACAAACAGTGGCAGAGACACCCCCTTTGCCGGGCGTCCAACATCAGAGCTAATGTTGCACCGGGGACGATTAGGAGCTGGCCCCATGTTTTCTCCCTCTCACCAAACTCTGAAACTGTCAAAACAATGTCATGAGTACAGAGGAGGGGAGGGCACAGCCCAAGTGCTGTCTGTGAAGCTGTATTTTGTCAAGAAAGAAAGATGCGAGTTTCTGAAGTTTTGCGTGCTTGTCTCAATCTTATCTTTGAAATGGAAGTAACATGTCACCTTTGCAGGTCACGGATTCGAGGCTACAAATGAACCCTCTCAGAAAACGGTGTATCTTAATCATTAGGATCGTTTTGGGAGGAAGTGAGAAATCTATTTTCGTCTCCTCTCTGCTTTCTCTCAGAAAGACAGTCTCCCAGACACTAAACTCCATAAATTAAAAAAAAAAAAAGGAGCATTTTTTCAGGGGAAGAAAAATGTTCAGAATTGTCACCCCCCGAGCTGTGCATAGGACGCGTTGGCCGCTTCAGCCCTTACGCCTCACCCAACCTCTAGCTCCAGCTTGGAAATAAAAATAAACCCGCCTAAAAATTCTTTATTGGCAGGACCACTCGTCGTCTCCAGGCTTCCTGGTGGAAATTACTGTAACCACAGGATTTCGCATGGTTTCAAGCTCCAGCCGCACGTTCAAATTGGCCAGATGTTACTGAGGAGTTGGGGAACCCAGCTGCCGGCAAGGGATTTACTGCAGCAGGTCACCAGATGCAAACACCAATGTACGTGGATTGCCATTCTAGGCCACGGCAGCTTCGTTTCTGTCCGTGTTGTGAATATTCCTTTTGCTAAGGAAGATGGCTTGAATATTATCAGTCCTTCAGGCAAGCTGGCCTCGCAGTTCTGCTGCAGAACTACGAAAGCCGGGCGCCTCCTCGACCTGAGAGTGGCAACGGGATTTCCCTGGATTATATTGTGTGTCAAATGCGGAGCATCCTATATTCCTGGTAGCAAAGATTTTACACATCAAATACAAAAAAAGGCTCTGGTTGCCTTGCATGTTTTTTTCTTTCCAAGTCAGCCTCGGTTCGTCGCAGCTGTGACATAATTGTTTCACCCATTTCCAAATCGAGAGTGTCATGTAAACACGCACTTTTCTCGGGCGACGTCAACAAAAGCAAATTTTGTGATTTTTGACATATTTGACCTCAAAAGCTGCAGGTAGATGAGAGGCGGGACCCAAGCCTGACATGACTTTTCCCGGCAGCGGGGAACTGAAAGCAAAGTCATCGAGAACATACCTTACGGAGGGAAAGATCATAATTGTGACAATAACATCTCACAATGTTCAAAGCACTTCCCGTGCATGGCCTGTTTTTTTATACTGTCATCGACGCCCCCAGAGGTCGGCATGCACATTTAACCGGCTTCATTTGATCTAGCCCGGCTTGACCATGGCCCGGCTTTTTCCCAGGCGAACGAAGGACGCCCAGGGGAGAGGCACATTGGACAAAGGCGCTGCAGAAGTGGTTCGATTTCACCACAATCACTTCATCTCTCTCAGCAGAAATCCCCCGGGTCCATCCAGTACACAAACTTGCCTTTGTTCGCACAGTTCCAAGGGAACATTTCCCCTTCAAAATTTAACTTGTCTCTCTGAGACATTTCAAGCAAATGTGGCCTATCATTGTCTGATGTGAAATGCAAGCTATTTGCTTCATTGTCCGAAGGCTAATATTTAATCTTTTAAAGCTTCTGGGAGGTGTCTTTGAAGCTCTGATAGTATTTGTAAAGCCAAATAAAAATAGCACCAAATATGTATTTGCTTTATTAAAAAACAGTATGTATGTAGCTCCAAGTTAACAACACCCTTCTTCTGTCCTGCCGTTTTATATCATCATGCAAAGGGCCTTAAGATCATTGATTTTCTGAAATGTGTCCATAATTGAAAAGTCATTTTACTGCTCACTTAATACATGACATACTGTCCGATCCCTGGATTATACACCGGAAACGACTACAATATTGTATGCCAGAGGTAATTGAAAAAGAAAAAATTATTTAAAGTTTAAAAAAAAGTCATTTTAGTCATCTTCCTTTCGGGAGGCCACGACTTTCAAAAATAACGTGCGTGGCCAAGATTCCCTACCTACAACGCTAGCAACACACAGTAACTTTAACGTTTCCTGCATATAAAAAAAGGGCCAAATCTGTTGTCCACAGAGACCCTGTGGGCTGCCTCGCCGACGTGACCTGCCCGCATGTGTAAGTGCAGCAATCACCCATGTGATAAGACCACCGAGGGCCATGGAGGACCTTTCGGTCCCCCATTTGTCTTCCTCCTCTCGTGTTACCACCGTACAAGAAGTGCAGGCAGAGACCTTCGTGCCTCTGAAGTGGGGGCCAGGAAGACATCGCCTTTTCCGCTGGTCAACAAAGAGTCCAAGGGAGCCATTAAAACAGGTCCACTGAAGTGAACTACCTTGATGTGGCCAATGTCAGAAGCACCCCCTGCAGGTGCGCCCCACCGGGTTCCGCCCTGGTCGAGGGGCCAGGGAGGTCAGCCTGACTCAGTACTGCCTCTCAGGTGTGCCGTCTCCACGCTAGCGGATGGGCCCCACCTGACTGCTGGTGTGCAAAGACCACCGCAGAGAGAGAGGCACCCCTGCTCGACCAGACGGGCCAGAAACAAAGCAGGGATTAGGCATTTTATTACAGCGTGTGTGTGCGTGCGCGTGTGTAAATGTAGGGGAAACCTTTCACATCTAGAAAGACTACAAATTCACGTGTTCGGCAGAAGAAAAATAGGGAATAGCGATAGGAGAGACCATCTTTTTTCAGAACTAAACAACTCCTAGGACACTGAGAATGCCGGAGGCACTGCAGTTAGGAACTTCTGTTTTACTCAAATCCTGTGGTTTTGAAGGAAGACAGTGAAGACTGTGGTATTTATGCTTTTGCACTTACTAGGCAATTCTGCAGCTCAGGTCTTCTGTCCAGGCAGGTGTCATCCTGTCATCACGTGAGACAGGAAATGTAGAACATAGACATTGCTAGAAAATTCCCTTCTTGTTATTCAGTAGGAGGATGTCCTGGGCTACAGATGGCACGGGGTCGTGGGGTTTCGTTTGTTTGTTTGTTTGGTTACATTTGGCATCCTTGGATCGTTACGTGTTAATTAATGAGCAGAGTTAGCAAAATGACCACATTACATGGGTGTCACTGGCCAGGGCTGGAGGAAGTCAGACACCCTTGGCCTCAATGTTTCCCTTTCGCAAAATGGAGACCATTCTGTTTCCTCATGAGCCATTGACTGATGAGCACACAAGCATCTCGTGGAATTTCTCAGAAGGCATCATCCCCGCTAAGTATAGTGCAGCACAGTTTTGTTACATTTCATTTTTGCATCTACGGAAAAGTCTCTGGGTTGGGGGAAAATTATCAGCTTGTCTGCGCCGGCGAGTCATGAACTAGAACTCAGGTCTCCATTCGGGGTGCCTGAGCTCTGTCCGGAGAGTCGCTGCACTGTCACTGAGATCCTACTTTATTCCCGACTCTGGAGATAATTCATTTACCTGCACATAGCTCAACCCACCTGGAGCCCACGCCATCGTTCTGCTTGTGTCGAGTCACATGAAGAAGTGACAAAGCAAACTGTGGCTGAGGCATAGGATAGACGTTCCGAAAAACAGGGTGTTCACATGATAAGCAAAGAAAACCAATGTAAAGTGACTCACAGACTCGATTTGACTGATTCTGTGATCATTATCACCATATCTACAGTAATTTTCAGACTCATTTCCTCCTTTTCAGCCCCCACCCCCCCACTTATCTCTCTTTGGCTGTCAGGACACACTAGTTAGATTCGAAAACACTCTTTTAATGAAATTGGGAAATCCCAGCAGGGAGACATTCTCAGTATCCTGACCGAATAAGAATAAAAAAGAATTATATATTGTTATTCTAACCAAACTGCATAAAAATAGCCCCAACTGATCTTAAAACTCATACTTCAACCATATATTAAACTTCTATTTCCAAAAGCACAAACTCTGTAATACGTTACATTGCAGAGTTTTGTGGCCGTCTATTACCTGCTATCATTTCATAATGTATTGTCCTTACAAAATTTGGTGACTATTATGAAATGTAAGGCATTGGTTTTAAGCAGAAATGGGGTTCCTCTTCCCACAAAATTTGGGATATTAAATTCTCCCTTTATTGCGTAGATACGGCATGAGGTGTTTGCAGGTATAGTCTTTTCAGAAGTGGGAAATGCGACTTCAAATGTGGAATTTGAAGATAAACTCCGAAACGTCGGCTTGCCAACTTGCAGCATATCAAAATGTCAGCTCAGCACCTCAAAGAGTCTAAAGAGATTATTCGGCCCAATTTTCTCTGTGCCTCTAATGCCATATCCTGGCTTAGAGTCAGCTCTCCTGGAAGGACAGTTAACCCTGCATACCCTGGCTTTGCTTCCCTGCAATAAAGTTACCGTTTGCTAAAGGAGATTCTAATGGCCTGAAATATTTTGCTCAGCTTTGAAAGGATGCTTTCTCGGAGGCCGTAGCTTACCTCCTGCGATAATCTCAGTCATTTCCTGGCACAAATATTCCAAAATCACACCTGCACTTCCATTAGTACAAACGGTAATAAGAATATTCTTAGCTTTATCCCAAAAGAGACAGCGGCTCGAATCTTCCGGCAACCTTCTCTAAGCGCATGGGCACTGCTTAACAACTCTAATGAAACAGCATAAATCTTTAACCATGACCTTCGACCTCAGAAGGAATGGGTATGTCACATAACATTTGGAAGGAACCCCAGAGCTGGTCGAGTCCATTTTTTGTATGATTCATGAATGCTTTCTTCTGATTGATGGATGCAAGGACTCTGAGTCCTTGGCTCTCCAAGAATTCCAGAAAGCAGCCCCTTACCGAGTTCAACTCTTCTCATACGAGCCCCTTCCTTATAGTTTGCCATAATCAACCCTCACAGTCTTTAACCGCTGGAGCTGTTCTGTACTGAAGGGCTTCATAGAGTAAAGCTAGTTACTCCTCTTCCCAGACAGCCCAACTACTCTTTTAATCAAATCATCCTTTTATTTATTCAGTCACTTCCTGGGCACCCACTAAGAGTCAGGCATCCACCTAGTTGCTGGGGATACAGGCAGCAACCAAAATGAACATTTCCCCAAGGGACCCATTTCTGGACTGCAAGTCAAGGGAGCGGATAAGCGAATAAGGGAAAAGGGAAAATTGAAAATGGCAGGATATAAAGTACGGCACGGCGGATGATAATGTAATAATTATGTACGGTGCGAGGCGTGCACTAGACTTACAGGGGGTGGTCACTTTGTAAGTTCTATAAATGTCTCATCGCTCGGTTGCACACTGGAAACGAATAGAATATTGTGTCGATTGTAATTGAAAAATTTTTAAAAATGTCAGACATCACGGGGAGGGAAACCAGGTGGACAGAGGGGAACTCTGAGGCACACGGGGTGCAGGAGGAAGCTATGAGTTTGTATCAGGGGCTCAGGGAGAGCCTCGCCTAGAAGCTTCTATGTGAGCAGAGACCTGAAGGACCTCGAGCCAGGAGGAGACAGGTCCAAGACTGATCCCCTCCAGTCCGGACTGGCAAATAGATTCTGTGGATGCCGATTGGTTGGTAGCACGGTCTAGCTCTCCACCCTGAAGGCTGGGACTTATCGGTCTTGCCCTGGCTGGTATACAAGGGAGCTTTACTTAATGCCATCAGAAATGGATGCCAGGCGCGGAAGGACAGTAAATACTCAATATATGCATATTGTAGATCTGCAATATGCTTGCTGTGACCCCTTCATGATCTTCTATGCTCTGGTTTATATATCTTCATTTTTTTAAAGAGAATCTCTTATTTTATGCTCTTTTCCGTCTTTGCCACATAAGCCCTTTTGCCAGGGTAAAGGTTACTTTGTCTCTTAGAGGGTGCAAGTCAGGGCTGTGCAGAGTAACAGAGGTGTCATCCGGTGAGCAGGAAGCCTGGAATCTCAGATCCCTTGTTCTAGATTCCATACTAAGCCATACTTAGTTTACGGTCATATTAATTTGGTTTGGGAGGGACCGTTCATTGCATCCCTGTGTTTAGTGCTAAGTGGCTGCCAATGTGACAGACACATCAGAAGCACTTTCTTCTTCCATTCCTTCCTTGTCTAAAAACCCAAGATGATATTTAAAGAACACCACGTGCCTGGGAGGTGTGCCATTTGTCAAAACACACCCCGATCGCATCAGCCCGCAAGTTCTAACACAGAGTCTGAAACCACAGTTTGATGTCTCCCATTCCTGGCAAAAGGTTAATGCTTCGAGCTTAAAAAAAAAAAATGGGTCTGTTGGTTGGTAATTGGAATAAACATTCAAATTTGAGCATCAAATTTCTCATTAGTTTCACATCAATACCTGCACTGCAACTATGGATCAGTGAACTGGGCCCCTCACTGCCCAAGTGAGTTCATTAATCACTCTCCCCTAAGATGGTGGTGGAAATGGACAGCTGTTCTAAGCAGCTGTCTTTGGTACAACTCGCCTCATACAGACGGTGGGAAACTTGGTGCATCACCGGGCTGTATAGTTTGAGTTGGAAGTCCCCCTGGCAATGACAGGTCCAGAAGCAACTGGGTCGGAGGTCAGGAAAGCATTCAAACTTGTAAATGGTCACTTCATGGCCACAGATAGAAAGATTGAGAGCCACGAAGGCTAAGTTTCCATATCTTATCTGACTCATCAGCAGGAAAAAGAAATTCGAAGCTATGCATTTCAAGTCTGCGCTGTATTGGGTAAAAAGCTCCAAACCTGAATTGAACTCTGAAAACCTTTTTTTTTTCCCCCTTGCCCCAAATGATATGGCCTGGCTCCTGAGCTCCGCTGATCTTCCAACTCTTGAGAGGGAACTTTATTTTCATATTTTCAGATACCCTCGGCCGCTCAGGGAGATCAGTCTCCACACAGCTCCAATTCTCCATTATATTGAAGTAGGACTCCAGTAATTGGAGCTTATCCTGTTGTAATATATGCAATCAGGAAATTTGAAGCGGCCTTGATGGCCCCTATAATATTTCCCTTAGATGCTCTCTGATATGTCAGTGCCTACAAGTTCATCCACACAGCAATGACCTTGTGTGGCAACCTTTTTCCATCCGCTAGAACACTTAGCGGTAACATGAGAACCCGATTATCTTCTCTTAGGGGGGAGAAAAAAAAGGAGGAGGAGGAAAGATGAAGAAAAACAACACACATAAACATCACCTCAAATGGTATCTCTCTTTCTTGTAAACAGAACCACCAAAAGCAACAGACACACACTGGAAAAGAGAAATCACAGAGTCCCAACGGTGGTTTTGTGGAAAGGAAGTGGGTGGGGGTTTGTTGGGAATTGAGGGCTCCCGGGCACATCATTTTCTGCAGGTGTCGTTAGTCTTTTCATATTAAAGAAAAGAGTGGGAGATGTCAAAAGTTCAAGTCGTGAGAACTTTTGTTTGTCTCATTAATGGCAAGAGAGGGATATGCAAAGTAAAGGGGAAGGGAAAAGAATGGGTATTTCTTGAGTGCTTCTTGGGGAAACTATTTAACGTTGCCTGCTGTGTACACCAGACAGCTCTCAGGTAGGCAGGGCCATCTCCAAGCAAACTGAGGCAACTAAAACTCATTCATTCATTCATTCAAAACTCCTGTATCAAATTTGTCCCGAGAAACTACTATAGGCAAAGAAATAGTAACTGGCCCTGGGTATGGAGGTAAACAAGGAGGAAAAGAAACTCGCTTTCACAAAATGTACATTTAAATGGTCAAAACCAGAAAATAAACGAGAAAGTACCAGCTAGTCATCAATGTCAGGGACGAAAGTAAAATAGAATAAGATAAAGAGAGACTGAAGTCATTCAAGGTCATGGTGTTGGATTCTTTTTTTCTCCGATCTCTACCTTATAGGCTGACTAGTTTTATGAACAATAAAAATCAAAAAGAGAGCTGGAAGTTAGTTATATATAAAATGGAAGCTGTGGAGACGGCATGATCAGATAATGAAATTACAGGTGTTCTGTTTCATTTCAAGGCCCTCCAAACTGGGTATCTATCCAGACTCATTTCTCCGGATAATTGTCCAAGTTACACCTCTTTTGGAAATAGCTTTAACTCGAGAGCATTGTTCCTTGAGGTTTCCTCATCCTTAAAATTAATGCATTTCCCCATTTATGGAAGGACTGTGTTGTGTTTGTTCGCGTGCTTGTTTTGCTATTGATTCTAACTCCAACTTTCTTAAAATCCAACTTAGTCTAGTGTAGCTTGAAATTACATTGCCTCCAGCATGGAATGTGTTGAGACCAGAAATTTGATTGTATTCAAGCCATTGAGGGGATGTAGTGAGAAACAGGGAAGGGAAAGAGATTTATAAAACGGTTTAAAATACTACCGGAAAGACACGCCCAGAAAGCCTTGGAGAGTTGAGGCAACTATGCCCAATGGGTTCTATTAGTGGAAATTGTTTAATGAGTGTCTTTTAAAGGAATTACCTATTAGAATACTAAACACTTGAATAGCAACTTTGGTCTCGGAGAATCTTGGAGCATTTTCTAAACTCTTGACTCCAGGGATGATTTTACTCACTACTGAATTACAGCCCTCCTGAGGCGGGCTGTTTCCGCGCTTCCAGCAAACCCATCAGCGCTTTTTTCTTTTATAAACCTGGCTGACTGAGGAATAACTGGAGACTCCAACCAAAGTTGATAACCTCTAACACTTGAGATTTTTACAGACCTGTTGACACAAAATCCAATATTTATGTATTTTCCCCTTTTTCGTTTTGTGCCCTTACCAACTTGTTTATACAATTGGTCCTCGGAGCGCTCCAGACAAAATGTCTTTGTTTGACCGTGTATACGGAGGAAATGGCCATAAATATAAACATAAAAAGTATTAAGAAGGCTCAGATTTTGAAATATGTTTGTTAATATTCTACTCATAAAAATGAATTACATTATTTTCCAGGAATGTTCCTCCTGGTTCCTGTTTTTGTTGAAATTCCAAATATGGATCCAATTTCTCCTTTAAATTTGAGTTATATTTCATTCCATTGGCTCCCAACTTCAAGGATGGAATTTAAAAAAATTCTATGTGGTTGATTCTGCTGAATATAAAAACAATCCAGAAGAATTTGTTTAAATGAACCAGGTGAGGAAATAAATACGCACGCATAAATTTACTTGCCCTTTCCACTTTTATACCTATAAATTTTGTAAAATACGTTCTTGTATTATGAAATTTCTGACGGTCGTATCACAGGTGGGAGAACGTTGTGCTGCAAGAAATAGTCCCGGAGGCGTGAAATTTAGAGCTAAAAGGAACCTTGAGAAGACTTTAATCCCCTCCTTTTAAAAATGGAGGAGCCAAGATTCCGAAGGTGACGGGCCTTGTATCTGCTCTCAAAGCCAGCTACGCATAGAGCCCGGAACCTCTAACTACATGCACGTAAAAGGCAGCGAGGACAACTTGCTTTTAGCCGATGGTGGGAAGTTTCTGTGGCTTAATTAAACGGTCTGATGCGAGACTCTGTGACCTGTTTATCCAGAAGAGCGTCTCATTAAGAAAAACCTCCACCAACCAGGAATACTTGGACAGAATACTGGTGATCCCCCCACAAATTCCGATGCTGTAGCCCTAACCCCCAGTGGGGCAGTATTTGGGGAAGGAGGAAGGCTCTAGGAAATAATTAAGGTTAAATGAGGTCACAAGGGTGGGACCCTGACCTGATAGCACTAGTGTCTTTATAAGAGGGAAAGCAAACCAAGTTCTCTCCCTCTCCCTCCCCGCCCATTCTCTTCTCTCTGTGCCCCCCTCCACCTCGCTCTCTCTCTCTCTTTCTCTCTCTCCCTGCTTATTTCCTTCTCCCCCCTCCCTACAAAAGTACAATGAAGAAGAGATATGAATACACAGTAAGATGGTGGCCACCTCCCAGCCAAGAGGCCTTAGAATGAAAACCATGTTACGAGCACCTTGAACTTGGACTTCCCAGCCTCCGGGCCTGTGAGAAACAAATTCTGCTGTTTCCGTCACCCAGACTGTGGGTGACAGCAGACTAGGCGGGTGAGCACACCACAATGATTCAAGGGAGACTTACCTAAATTCCTCATTTTTTTTTACTTAATAGGAAGAACTTGTTGGCTTAGCAAGTCCATGGTATTAAATAAAAGGAGAAAAAGGCAACTTTGCAAGGCAGTGACTCTCTAACACGGAGAGGGCCATAAGGAGTCGGGAGAAGCATATTCTAACATGATTGCTGCCGCAATAAATATTCCTATGAGTGCAGTTCGACATAGATCCTTGATTATTTTCTTAGAAAAATTGAAATTGCTGGGTCAAAGTATGCACGTCTTAAGGCTGCGAAGGAGTGAATTTTCACAGAGATATTAACTGCGTATTATGCTACTCTCCAGTGATTAGCTTTGGGCGATAGGTTGGTGTGCTGGCGGTGAAGAGGGGCTGTTCTTTGCAAACCCTTCTCACAGACAGCTGCCTCTCACGTTTAAGGGCCTCCGTTTAGGCTGAGAGGCCGAAGAACACTTGGAAATCCGGGAGAGGGAGATAGCAGGGGGACAGAGAGCTTACTTTCACTTTTGTTTACGAAAGCCGGATGGCCAAATTGCCATGATATGAGGACACACACTGGTGGAAAATTGGCACCACAAAAAAAAAAATTATGTGACCTAATTCAAATGCAATTCTTCTATAAAAATACGGCTAAGCAAGATTCGAGTGTGAATCTGATGTAAACAACAGTTTCCTGAATTGAATGAAACCACCATTTCTTTCTTTCTCTTTTTCCTTCCTTTCTTCCTCCCTTCCTCCCTCCCTCCCTTCCTTTCTATTCTGGAATGCAAAACCAGTTTTGCACAGGGTACAACTGGCCTCCAGGGGACCCCCCTTCAGGGGAACACCGCACTCCAGTCTCAGTCATTTACGGAGTGACACCCTAAGAATTTTCTAGCGTGCAATCTCTTCATACCAAGAAATTCTTCACAATGATAACTGGCGCAAGTAAGCCCTCTCAGAAATGAACAATTTGGAGGATTTGGCTAGGAAACCTAGTCACCATTTGAGAATCTCAGGCTCATGGCCACAGGGGGATTCTTGAACTTGAAAACGGGAGCCCCTGTCTGCACCTTGACCCCGCCTCAGTCAGAGGCACCGGAATTGCAGGCTGGGCGATTTCATTTGAAATCTCTCACTTGCGTGAAGCAACACCACCCCCAAAGTGGAGCTGTGATTTAGAAAGGCTTGACCCTGGCTGGTGTGGCTCAGTGGATTGAGCACTGACCTGTGAGCCGAAAGGTCGGTGGTTCGATTCACAGTCACAGCACATGCCTGGGTTGTGGGCCAGGTCCCCAGTGAGGGGTGTGTGAGGGGCAATCGATCAATGTATCTCTCATACATTGATGTTTCTCTCCCGCTCTTTCTCCTTCCTTTCCCCTCTCTCTAAAAATAAATAAATAAAATCTTTCTAAAAAATAGGAAGGATAAAAAGAAATCCTCTCCCGTCTCCCAGCAGCACCGTCTATATTAATGATCTTTAAGACCACTCTGTTTGAGCGAGTTCTGCCCCGCACACAAGCCCTCTGTCCACTTTCCCCTCTTAGACCTGAACAGACGAAGAAAAGTTACCGTTCTTTAAAGGAGAGGAAGTGCATCCTAGAGATCCGCTAATCCCCTAATTCCTTAGAGCAGTGAATAACCTTTGGTCTTACCATGGGAACCGTGCATTGATCCATCACACTGTTTGTTCTGGGAGAGGTCCCGGCGGCGCACTCAGTCTCAAACGTTAGGACTAGTTCATTAGGCGTCCCCAGCTCGTCCCTCGAAGAGAATCAAGATAACACTGTGGTTAGTTAATGGCTTTCTCTTGTTTCCCCCAGAGCCTGCCTGTCTGAAGCCCGCAGGCTCCAGAAGCTTCTTTCCCTCTACTTTTCGCTATTAGTCACAGCTGGGAAGGCTCACAGGAGCCCAGTCTGTTTGAAAACAGTCTCATCTGCTGCAAGCAACAAACTTGGCCTGGAAAGCAGGAGGGGCGGCGCGGGTGGGGCAGGTAGGCCGGGGAAGGGCAGAGGGGAATTGCTAACCAGCGCCCTTCAAAATCCTCTCTGAGGGAGCGTGAGATGGGCTGCGTTGCTGGGAAGGTGGGTGGGCTGGCTAACTTTCACAAAGAAACGATGCCCCTTGAGTCTCCTGTCTCCGTCTGATGCCCACTGGGCTCCACAGTGTTCTGGAAATGGGGTGGGGGAGGGGGCTCTCGCTCAGACCCCAGATGCGGTGCGCTTCACCTTCCCCGTTGCAATTCTCCGAGACCCTCCGTCCCCTCCCCCGCCCCACCTTCCTTCTAGATGTACTTTTTCTTATAAAACCAGGTGGGCAGGAAAGAAAGAAAGAAACTAAAAACTGTGATATTATAGATAAACTCAATTTCTAAAACCAAGCCCAAAGGTGTCCCTCTGAGGTCTTAGGATGGGTGTGCTGTGTCAAAAATGAAGCCTAGGAATTAGGGCCTGATTTCCAACAGCCCTGTTTTGGGTTTGTTCAAAACATTCCTCCTTAGAAAACTGCTTCCAGTAACGCTGAATAATTTTATCTTTGGTCTCTGGTAGCGCCTCGGTGAACTGCTAACAGGGTCCACACATCTGCTGTCCCCCGGAGTGGCTGGCACGTTCCTATGCAAATAGGTGTCCAGACAGAGCCCACAATGATGTAGGTGATAACAGTGACATCATCACCGGCGACAAATTACCCGTTGTCACAGCCTGTGATCCTGATTCATAAAAGCTATGGTTACCTTGGGTTAATAGGGCCAATAAACATACATACCTTAGGGTCAAGTTTAAAGACAAGCCGGAAGGGTTTACGTTCCCTTTCTGGGTGTCTTCAGGATCCCTGCTGTACTGAGAAATCACAGAGGGGGTGTTTACAAGGAGCCAGGTCACGCCCGTAAAAATAATGGGGTTCTCTGCATCCTCTCCGTCCGGGCCATCTGAAGCCAGCTCCTTCAGATCACACCCCGCCTCTCCTTCAATGGTTCGAGGAAATTTAGGGTCTTCCTCTGAATCTGGAACGTGCTAATGATGACTCACAAGAGGTGACAAACACAGGAATACCTGCCGGTGTCCAAATTCAAGCTTGATGAGGGACCAAACAGATGCAAAACACAAACACATTCTTACTCCGTCCCCTGAAAGAAGCTACGAACGTAATATTTCTAACTAGCGAGGCCTACCGTGATTACGTTTGAGGTTCCAGTCTCTCTTCAAAAGTCACGGAGGTGGCAAAGCCCACGTGGGCAGATGGAAAAGCAGGACTCACTGTAGTGTGTCAGATCGTCCGCTCTGGTTACACAGCAGAGAGCTGACCAGTCAAAGGCGTGTAGTTGTTTTATGTTAGGTTCACTGATGGAAGGATGTGGCTGTTGCTGTACAATGTTACCGACACACGTCAGCATCTCCTCCACCACTCCTTCAAATAGGAGCTTCCTACATTTTTTTATTTTTTAAATACTGTCTTTATTTTTTTCAAGATTTTACTTATTTTTTTTTAAGACAGAGGGGACAGGAGGAAGAAAGAGAGGGAGAGAAATATCAGTGTGTGGTTGCCTCTCGCGCGCCTCCCCACCGGGGACCTGGCCTGCAGCACAGGCATGTGCCCTGATTGGGGAATCGAACTGGTGACCCTTTGATTCACAGGCCGACACTCAATCCACTGAGCTATAGCAGCCAGGATCTCAAATAGGAATTTTTTAATCACCCAAGTTAAGGGAAGCCAGTCTATCGCTGCCTGATGTAAAGATTTTGCTGAGACATGCCATTTGTGGGGTTTTGTGTAATGCTGGCCCTTAGCTGGTTGCATACTGTTCTCTAACAGCTTAGCCTGGGGGTGAATGTATCTCTGGGTTTATAGGCAGCGACATTCACGTCGTTCACTTATTCATCAGGAACAAATAAGGACTGCATTATTTTTTGAGGTTCTAGTTTTTTATTTATTGATTCAGAGACAGAGAAGGAGAGAGAGAGAGAGACATCGATTTATCATTCCACTTACTGATGCACTCATTGGTTGCTTCTTATATGTGCCCTGACTGGGGATCGAACCCACAACCTCAGTGTATGGGGATGACGCTCTAACAACCGAGCTACCCGGCCAGGGCAGGAGTCGTTATTTAATACAACTCATTTTCAGCACTTCCTCTCCTGGTAGTTCATCCTCCTGCTCGTCCCCTCCAGCTCGTGTCTTCCTCACATACGCTGCACATCGATTATCCATGGCTGTGGTCCTTGGTTCTGACTGATCCATGTTTTCCCTCCTCCGAGGAAGGAAGACTGTGTTCATTCACAAAGGCAGTATTGGATTCCCCTCCAGATGGCGTTTATTGAACATCTACAGTGTACACGGCATCTTTTCTTCTGGTCGCTGCAGGGTGTATAAAGATGTCTTATTGCCTGCTTTTTGGCAGTGAGATGTAGTAATTATAACCATAATAACAAAAATCATTTATCTAGAACTTAGGTGCCGGGCGCTGTTCTCAATGCTCTGTACATAGAAACTCGTTTCATCATCAAAGAATCTTTTGAGGAAGTTGCTGCCGTTCTCCATGGCCTCTCTAAGACAGGGTTTTAGTATCGGGGTTCTTCTCGGGGACCATGGCACTTGCAAATGCTGAAGACTAGGATTCAGAGGGAAGCAGGTAGGGGTGAAAGAAGAATCAACACGGGCTCCGAGGTCTCCAGGCCGGACCCACCGCATAAACGGCGGCGTTAACTGAGATGGGAAAAGCAGGCGGGGAGGAGGTTTGGAGGGAAGGGGAAGCCCGAGAGGCAAGGGAAGGAAGCAGCAGTGCTGGCTGCCGCCCGTTCCACGGGCTGTTCTCATTCCAGAATGCTCTGTTCCCACGTGGGGTCCAGGTCTCGATTCCTTCTCCGTCAGCCCAAAAGCATGTTCAATCACTTTCTGCCTTGAATTTTTCCATAGTGTGTGTGTATGTGTTCCTTTACATATCCCTTTTTGAAATTATGATAAACCCTACCTTTTCTCGTCTACGCTTTTTCTAGAACATGCGCACTAACACGCAAGTATCTTACGTTGCTCACTGTAGAACCTCGGAGGCCCTGACCAGCAGCTGGCCTGTCACCGACACTCAGTAATGAATGAACAAATGAATGACCGATTTTTTAGTAGAGTCGTCATTCGCACTGTTGAACGAAGGTATTCGAGGATCAGAGTCGGAGCCTACTTTTAGCTCTAGCTAAAAATGCAAGCATTTACCAGTCGTCTGCAATCAGGTGGGATGTAAAGCCATGGGATTATGGGTAGGGAAGGGCCAAGAAACAGAGGAGGGGCAGCCAAGAGCGGACAGGGACAGGAGGCCCGCCCTATGGGCTAGAGCGTACGCGGAAGAGCTGGGCTTGAACTTGGTTGCTTGCTGCTCCCCCGGAGCTGAGGCTTTGGAGCTCTGTGTCCCGCTCCGCCCCGCTCTGCCGGGGGTGGGATCCTTGCTTGTGGCAGCTGCCCATTGTCACATCAGCGACAGGGAGTGGCTCGTCGGACTTGAAACGCACTTTCGCATTTGCAACAGGTAAACAGCATCTGTCATTGAAAAGTATTTTTAACAGCACAGTTTTAGGCTTTAATAGCTGATCGCTCTCAGAGATCGTTAAATAAGCGCCTTTAGGTGTCTGTCGTGTCTCGGTGGGTAGTTGAAGTCCTCAGCCTCTTTCTACAAGCAGGGTGGTATCGCGCTCCCTTCCAAAAAAAGCTGAAATGTTTTCCTGTTGCTTTTGCTATTAAGAGCCACAGAAAGAGAGAGAGAGAGAGAGAGAAGGAGAGAGAAAGAGGGAGAGAGGGAGAAAGAGAGAGAGAGAGAGGGAAAGAGAGAGAGAGAGAGAGAGAGAGGTGGGCTCAATTTTCCGTACCAAGTACTTAAAGTTTGGAATGCTTGCAACCAATAAACAAACATGCTGTCAGGAAATTAGTGCTCCTTTAAGGATTTAAAAAAAAGAGCCCCAGCTGGTGTGGCTCAGTGGATTGAGTGCCACCCTGTGAACCAAGCGTTGCCGGTTCAATTCCCAGTCAGGGCACGTGGCTGGGTTGCAGGTCAGGTCCCCAGTAGGGTGCGTGCGAGAGGCAACCACACAGTGATGTTTCTCTCTCTCTTTTTCTCTCCCTTCCTCTCTGTCTAAAAATAAAATAAATAAAATCTTAAAACAAAAAAAAAAAAAGAAAGAAACCACACACACACACACACACACAGAAAAAAGAAAAAAAAATTCTCACCTTAGATATCCATCAAGGCTAAATTTTGCTCCCTGATGAATCTGCCATGAAGAATCCAAATCCATCTTTACTCCTTTTGGTTAACACAATAGTCTATTAAACACACTGTTTAGCACAGAGGTCGCTCCAAGATGCCATTAAAGCCAGCCTTGAATAATGTATTTATGTTTGCTTTCGGGGATGGGGATGTGACTGGGTTGTCTGCAGACTTGGGAAATAAAACTTAAGAGTGTCTGAAAGGAACTTCATTTCACATATGACCTTTTGCAGTAATTGGATCTGAATTATAATCAGTCACCTGAATCCTGAAATAGATAAAATAGTTTTTTAATGTTAAAAAGTTTTAGCCCTTCGTTGATTATCTATCAGTGCTTACAGTCCTGTGAAAATAAGATAAATGAGAAATTTGGTCTCTAATTAGACTTCACTAGATTTACAGCTCTTAATTTATACCCCATGCAGCCCGGCCTGCCTCTAACGCAGAGAGCGCCTTAGCCACAGTTTTCAATTGATTTAACAATTTAATTGCAGCATTAACATCCATTAACATTTAACTAACCTTTTAAACTAACCTCAGGCACAACCTTAAAGACTAAATGAAGTAAAATTGCATATAAAAAGGTACTAACATCCAGCTGTAAGAAGCCAAAGTGAATCTTAAGGGAGATTTAGCATTACTTCCCCGCGACGGCAGGAGGGAGACTGTTTTCCTTCTTGCAAAATTCAGTAGGAAAGCATGCTCTAATTTATAGGAAAAGGATATAGGCACATTTGGCGGTTATTAACTCTCGGGGACGTCTTATCTTATCGTCTACGGTGGTATCTAAAAGATGTAACATCCTTTACAACGAGGAAGAGGTTCGTGGTCAAATGTTAAAGGAATATATAGAACGGGGTTGGAAAAGGGACCAGACCGGGGCTGGATGCAGATTTGATAGGAAGCTGAAATAGAGTTCAGACTCGATGGTACGCATGACACAGTGGGAATACAAGCCTTCCTTCCGGCCAGTGGAACCGGCCCTGCCTGTGCGTTTGTTGGTTTAGTTGTTGGTTTGTTTGAACTTGAGGTTGGATTGCTTGCTCAGCGTTTCTCTTTAAAATTCTTTTCGGCCTTTTTTGCCCCTCTCCTTTGTCCACTGAATGGGAAGATTCTAATGGAACGATGGAGTGGATTTTAAATCTGCAGGGAAATTCAGGGTTAGAGTTGTAAGTTCAGTTCTAAGGGCGGAACTTTAAGGTGCAGCCCAGGGGCCTCAAAAGCAAATATTAAATTGGGAAACATCCTGTACCCTAAACAAGGACAGTCCCTTGATAGTCCTGTTAACGTAATTGTAGGGTTTCCTTCAGCGCTGCTTTTAAAACAGGACCCTCTCAAGGTCCATCCCTGTTGTCACAGATGGCAGTATTTCATCTTTTCTTGTCGCTGAGGAGCATGCCACTGCACACGCGCGTACCACGTCTTTATCCATACATTATACAGACCATGCATCATAGAAATGTGCACTGGTAACCTGTATAATCTTATTAACCAGTGTCACTTGTATCCAGTTCGCTCAATAAAAACAAGTAAATAAATAAAGTAAATGAAATCCAAAGCCTTTCTGCAAAACGACACTTGGGGTGGCCAAACAGAGTAGACCTGAAGTCCTCACGGCCCTCGGCCCTCGGGGAGCTGCCCTGTAGCCTCAGCCTGGACCTCAGTCCCACGCAGGGCCCCAGGCACTGGGACAGCCTGGGGATGCTCCTGTGACCACGGCGACCTGAGATGTGTGGGGACGCAGTACGGACTTCCGGTCAGCACAGGCATCCCCCCAGGCTGATTGATGGCAGACGTCGTCTGTATGGAGCGCGCGGTGTTAACGCAGTGGTCACGTAGGACAGGGGGCAGTCCGGGCGCTTGTCCATCCCCTCGGCGGCCCCTCCCAAGAAAGGCCTGTAATTACCCGCCGTGAGCAGGACGAAAAGGTGATCGGAGAAAGCACTAGGGTGATAATCTGTTATAATCAGCCTTTTCCGTTCACATTGGGTTTAGAAATGCTTTATATAACAAATATCACGGGTGGGTGTAATTTATCTTATTATAGGTACTTAGACATCCCTGTTTAGTCCAGGGTCGGGGGCGGGGCGTGCTCCGAAGGGCTGCTGTATGAATCTGTGGCCTGAGCTCTCCACTAGATACTTTTATGTCCAAAGACATTCTTTAAGTTCTCTAGGTCTTCAGTTCTTTTTCTTAAAAAACAAAACAAAAGTAGTAATAATTAAAATAGCTCCTTCTCTGTAGGGTGGGTGTGAATATTAATAAGCACGCAGTCTCGTATGCGTTCAGTACCAAAAGAGGTTTTTCACTCAGTAAGTGTTGGAGGGAGACAGAGAGGAGAGAGTCAAAGAAATCGGCAAATATGAGAGTTATTCTAAAAATACTGTTCCTATAACTATGCTGCTAAGCGGAATCGGATAGGTAAGAAATATACTAAAGTTTTAAGTGAGTTATCCTGAAAACCAGACTACAGGATATTACCGGGAATTAAAAGACTGTAGTAAAATGCAGAATGATAAAAATTTTTAGAAAAAAAAAGGAAAAAGAATACCTTCAGGGTGAGTTTCCTAGATTTGATACCCACGGCAATAACCGTAACAGGAAACGTTTATTTCCAAAAGGAAAAATTATATTAACACACATAGATAGTCTTTATTTAGAGTTATCAGAGTATAAGGAGAAGCATAGTGGTATTTAGAATACAATTCATCATCTAGAACATGGTCTTTCTGTATATTAAAAAAAAACAACACAAGGATACTTGAATACAGCTGCTCTTTCTGAGAATACGCAAGCTGAATTCTTTTTTAAAAAGGTGGAAAATAAAACAAAAACGAAAACCGCCTTTTACTCTCCCTCTTGGCTTGGCTTTGAACTTCATCGAGGATGCTTCACTTTTCAAGGAATACTCCGTCATCAGGGTGAAGGGCGGAGGGCGCCCCATTGCTGGTTATGTCCCTGGAGTGAACACTGAACAGACAGCTGTGGCCCCAGCATCGCAGGGCCTTTCCAACAGCCTCTGCGGCGGCTGCTTGTAAATCTGCCCTCCTGTCCTGTGTGACTAAAACCCAGTACCCACTCAGCCAGGAGCCCATCATTGCTCTAAAGGAAACAGGAACAAAGCACCGTCCTCAGTGTCAAGTAAAAGTGACACTCTCCAGTACTTTCTACTCCACTTTGCTCTCTATTCTCTTTGCTCTGATCCTCTTCCTACCTCTCTCTCTCTCTCTCCCCACCTCACTCTCCACCTCCTGCCCCCCTGCCAATTCTAGCAGGACCAAAGGAAGCAGTTTTCCGGCGAGAGGGAAGAATTTCAGGTATAAAAGTCTGAGAGTGCCAGTGATCTTCCCAAAGCGACAAGCGTGGCCCACGATCCTGTAGGAGGCTCCCCAAGAATCCATGCATCAGTATTCTGTTTCATTTTATTACTGAATTCAACGTAGCCTGTGTGGCTTACCCATTCACAAGATGGCGGGCCTCTGGATTATTCTCGACTTGGAGTTCTTATATGGTTATAGCATTCCGTTAGGAACATTCATGTACAAATTTCGGAGTGGATGTATGTTTTTAAAATATTTTTCTGAGAAGAAATCTAGGGCTACTATTTTATATCGCCATTGACACCAATGTCTGAAGCGTGTAGTAGTATCTCCTGGCCTTGAAGAAAGTCTTGCTAGGAACGTGGGATTAATGAGTGCGGGTTGAGGGCCCAGAAGTAAATAAGGACTTGGTGGAGGAAACCTGTAGCACCTTGAAAATACCTAAATTGGCATAAAAAGACTGCCGATAGAAATATGGACGTTAAAGGTGCTGCTGGTGAGGGATCAGAAGGAAATGGGGTACATATTTTTTTAAAGATATTTATTTACTTTTAGAGAGAGGGGAAGAGAGGGAGAAAGAAAGGGAGAGAAACATCAGTGTGTGGTTGCCTCTTGTGCGCCCCCTACTGAGGCCCTGGCCCACAACCCAGGCATGTGCCCTGACTGGGAATTGAACTTGCGACCCTTTGGTCTGCAGGCCAGCACTCAATCCACTGAGCCACACCGACCAGGGTGGAAATGGGGAACACATTTTAAACTAGACAGAAAAGCTTACTTTTTATACATTGCTAAAGAGATAGGCTCTGTTGTGTCCTATGATTATGTGAGAACTTGAACTTGTAAGTGTTGAACTTGGCTCTTCAACCAAGCAGATCTGCCATCCAAGTGCCAAAGGAAACTGATACAGTCCAATTTTGTTTCTTTTCTTTTTCTTTAATTTAAAAAAAATTTTCAGTTACCGTTTACTCGCAACATTATTTTGTGTTGGTTTCAGGTGTACAGCGTAGTGGTTAGACAATCGTATACTTTACAAAGTGCTCCCCCCCATGTTTCTTTTCTTTCTACCCTTTTGCTGTTGCATCTAAGAAACCGTTACTGAGTTCATGGGGATTTACTTGAATGCTTTGTTTTGAAGATTTCAGTCATTTTAAAAGCTTAGAATGTAGACCTCTGACCCCTTTTGAATCCGTTTTGGAGAATGGCACGCTTCGTTCTCTTGCTGGGAGATACCCTGTAGTCCTTCCCTCGTTTTCTCAAAAAACTCTTCTTTCTCCATTTCTCAGCACCTTTGTCAAAAAGGAACTGAGTCCAGAAGCAAGAGTTTATTTCTGGATTCTTCATGCTGGGTAAAATTTTTTTCAGTGAAAACTTCATCTTCTTAGAGAAGTTTTAGATTCACAGCAAAATTGAGAGGAAGGTACAGAGATGTCACATATATCCTCGGTTCCCACATGAATAATCCCCCATTATCAACATCATAGACCAGAATGGTGTTTCTTTTAATTAATTAATTTATTATTATTATTATTATTATTTTACCAAGGATGAACTTACGTGGACACATCATAATCACTCAAAGTTCATAGTTCCCATTAGGGTTCACTCTTGATGTTGTGCATACAATAGGTTTGGGCAAATATATAATGATATGTACCCATTATTATGGTTTCATACAGAGAATTTATGTGCAATTTATATAACATTCCTCACGCTGATGAGCTCATCTTGATCAACTGTTGGAGCTTCCCAGTCTTGCTTTATAAAGCCACGAATACCTCTCAGCGACAAAAAACCTTACAATGTAGGATTGGTGTATGTTATTCTATAAATTCAAGATCATTTCACTATTTTCCATCTCTGTTAATGTCAAATTAGACTGAAACTCCTCAGGAAGTATAAACTATGACTGTGTGAACACACTGAAGGGATTAATTATGATTGATTTCATTAATAATCTGTGTCTAATGTCTTTACAGTAATGGGAGGTTTAACACACTGAATCAGTGGTAAATGGCACACCTAGTGATTACTCAAATACATTTCATAATTCAGTGTTTCCCCTTCAAGTACAAAATGAGTTTTTAATGTCACATGTTTTAACTAAACATTTTGTTTGGGGATGACTGTAAGTTTACACATAGTTGTAAGAAGGAAAGCAAAGTGATCCCGTTTACCATATAACTGGTATTCCCCGATACCGTGTGACTTTTTACACAACTATGTTAAAATATCACAGCTAAGATGTTGACCTTAATCCAGTGAAGATACAGAACATTCTAGCATCACAAAGATCCCAAAGGCTCCCCTTTCATAGCCACATCCTCCTGTTCACACCTCTCCCTACCCCTAGAAACCACTAATCTTTCCTCTTTCTGTATAACTTTTCACTTCAAAAAAAATGTTTGTATACATTGAACCTTATAGTATGTAACCTTCTGGAATTGATTTTTTCAATTTATTTTTTAATTACAGCTGACATACCATATTGTATTAGTTTGGGCTGTATAACAGGGCATGCTTAGACATTTTTACTCCTTACAAAGTGACCTCCCTGACAAATCTCAGACCCATCTGACACGATGTATAGTTTTTATAATATTACTGAGCATATTCCCTGTGCTGTACTTTATATCCTCTGTGACCCTTTGAATACCTGGAAATTTCGACTTCTTCATCTCTCTCACCTTTTTCAAGCATCTTCCCAACTCCCACCCCCATCCACCTCCATTTGCCAACCACCAATCTCTCTTGTGTATAAGTTTGTTTCTTTTTTGTTTGTTCATTTATTTTGTCTTTTAGATTCTATACATAAGTGAAATCGTATGGCATTTGTTTTTACCCGTCTGACTTATTTCACTTAGCACAATGCTCTCTAGGCCCATCTGTGTTGTCAGAAATGGTAAGATTTCATAGACGTCACCTCTTTTTCATCTGTTCCTCCATGAGTGGGCACTTGGGCTGTTTCCTTTTCTTGGCCATTGTAAATAACGCTGCAGTGGACAGAAGGGAGCATGTATCTTTTCAAATTAGTGTTTTGGATTTCTTTTTTTTGGGGGGGGGCAAATACTCAAGAAGTTGAATTGCTGGGTCATATGGTAGTTCTATTTTTAATTTTTTGAAGCATCTTCATACTGTTTTCCATAGCTGCACTAATTTATAATCCCACCAACAAGGTACAAGTTTCTCTTTTCACCACATCCCAGCCAGCCCTTGTGATTCACTGACTTATTTATTGGTTTATATGGAGATATAACATGCCCTTTAATTTTAAGTACAACTTGTCAAGTACTGCAAAAATGAAGCTGGGATTTCGTTAGGGATTGCTAGCACTGAATTCGTAGATAAATTTGTGGAGTATAGCCATCACAGCACATGAAAAGCACTGATTTATAGACGTGAGAATTTTTATACTTCTTTTCTTATTTCTTTCAATGGTGTTTTATAGTGTTCAGTGCACAAGTCTTGTTTGTTAAATTATATCTAATTATTTCACTTTTTGATGCTAATGTAAATAGGAATTCTTTTCCAAATATCAGAGTCTTTGCATGTTTTTTCTGTGGGTGGTATCTAAAGTTTTAGGAGGATTTTCCTTTTGGTCATACCTAGGGAGAGAAATAGAGAAATGAATGTCTATTTACCCAAAAATAGAAATCCCAATATCATTCACCTTTAAAATCTAATTTACATATGGAGAATTTACTGATAATTCAGTGATGGATTTTAAGGGAAATGCCAGTTTACGACTATCATTTGATTAGAAAAAGACTTGATAGATTTTTGACTGACTTATGCGTAATGTCTTCCTTGAGCTGATATCACCACCAATATATTGGATTCTAATACTTTATCAACTTCTAAATAATCAAACGTTCTGCCGCGTCTCATAAGTGAGGAAAAAGCATAAACATTTTAGAACTGTTTTAGTTTGGAGCAAATGAAAGATTTTCTTCATATGCATTTGCTCGGGCATCCATGGCATAACACCACAGACTTGGTGCCTTAAACTATCAAACTGCATTTTCTTACAGTTCTGGAAGCTAGAAGTCCAAGATCAAGGTGTGCTGACTGATTCAGTCTCTGGCGAGGGCTGTCTCTTGGCTTATTCATGGCCACCTTTTTTGACAGAGCCTCAGATGACATTTCTTTAATGTGTACCTAAGGGGGGAGGGGGAGAGATATTAGCCCACCACCCCTATGACCTCTTTTATAGCTTTGAATATAGTAACAGGAGGACGTTGGGGGTTAGAGCCTCAACACATGCATTTGGGGTGGGGTGCAATTCAGATCACGGCACTCTTCTTTTGTTTTTGTTGCCAGTACCAAACAGTACCTGGCACATAGATTCATAATACAATGTGCTTGTTGGGTGAATGTGTGAATGTATAAACGGATGTGCAACAGAATGAATGGATGCATTTGTGAGTGTTTCAGCGACTAGAAGGGGCTATGACTAACTTCTAGATACGTTACCAAGGTCTCAAAATAATAATACTCTATTATTTTAATACTAAGTGTCCTCATTAGCCCTTACTATAAAATGTTCGTATGTGATCCTCATTTTATAGGCGAGAGAACTCAGGCTTAAAGACGTTCTGTGGCTTGCTTGAGATCACACAGATATCGAGTGTAAAACGCCATGGTTTCAATATAAATGTAGCTGGATCTGAAGCCCACGTCTATCACTGCACGTTCTTGTCTTGTGTGAGATCCTGAGAGCCACGGCCTCAGCCACGTGTAAGCGAACTCATGAATATAGAGTAAAAATAACTCTGATTTCAACAGTGAGAAGACAGCACATTAGATTCCTTTGACATAAATCTATAACACCTCCAGTAATTTCAAACTGACATTTATTTAGCTTCGTTGAGAAGCTAAATATTCGATTCCAGCTAGCCAGCGTTTTAAGCTCCGGTGGACCCCTGGCTTTGGGAAGAAGTCTCAGTGGGATCCAAGGCACAAAGAAGGGCGGAAAGTTAGGTCAGAAGGTGCAGAAACTGGCGGAAATGCCTCAGGGAATAAAAAGGCAGGCTCTTTCCTGCTTTCTGCTGAGGGTTTTTCTGAAAGCATTCAGGGATGGAAACAAGGGCACCAACTTGGATTTTCTCCCAGTCTCTAAAAGAACATTTCTTGCCCCGCTGGTGTAGCTCAGTGGCTTGAGCGTTGGCCTGTGAACCAAAGGGTCGTCGGTTTGATTCCTTAGTTGGGGCTCGTGCCTGGGTTGCGGGCCAGGTCCCCAGTGGGGGTTGCGCGAGAGGCAGCCTCACACTGATGTTTCACTCCCTCTCTTTCTCCCTCCCTTCCCCTGTGTCTAAAAATAAAAGAAATAAAATCTTTTTTTAAAAAGTCAACTAAAAGAGAACATTTCTTGCTGGTCAACTTTCCTCCATTTAAATGTATTAGAGACCGGTCCTATCATAAACAAATATCATTCTGGGATTTAACCATATTCCAGCTGATGGGTAATATTTTTGGTGTCTTCTCACTAATGTTTAAAATGCATTGGGGTGACTTTTCTTTTCTTGAAGATCGAATTTTCTAGTGAAGGATTTCACTATGGAGGAGACCAGTATCAGTGTGCGCTACAGTGAAGTGCGTGGGGAAATTCCCAAACGCCACCGAGGGGGCATGGGTGGCCAAGCAGGGCAGGCCACTCACTTGGGCACACACAGTGTCCGGTGGGGAGACCGTTTCCAGCCGATGCAGGTCTGAGGATGGATTCTTGGCTGTACTTTAGGAGGGCTGCATTTCAACAGCCACTGCTGGCCTCACTGGCCCTAGGACTTTCTGTCACCCATCACCTACCTGGCAGGCTTTCCCAGGTAAGGGACCGGTCAGTCGTTGCATGAAATACCCCAAGAAAGGCGAGTTCAGCATCTGAAAGTGAAGGATAATTTTTCTGATACTGGGCTGACTGCATTCTTAGCCGTCCTCCATTTTTTCAGTTTTTATTTTTACACGATTTTATTTGTTTATTTTTAGAGAGAGGGAAAGGGAGGAAGAAAGAGACAGAAAGAAACAGTGATATGAGAGAAAAACACCAATCAGTTGCCTCTCTCATGCACCCCGACTGGGGGCCAAACCCACAGCCCCCGCATGTGCCCTAACCGAGAATCGAACCGGTGACCTTTTGCTTTACGGGATGATGCCCAACCCACTGAGCCACACCATTCAGGGCCTTGACCACTTTTTAAATTGAGTGATCCACCTCTGTTTACTTTACTCTGCTCCAAGAAAGGGGCAGGGAACACTGTGAATCATAGTGGGGCAGGTCAGATCATACCACGTGCGAATAAGTTTTTTTATAATATCGACACTCCAAGGTCAGGAGCGACAGGTTCTGTTTGGATCCTAGCACTGTTTATCTGTGATTCCAACACCTCTTCTGGGTAGAGTTTTACAGGGATGAACTTCCTGCCTTTGAGGGAGCTAGTAGCCTTATCCTCAGAGATGACAAGCTTGCATTTTAAGTGCAAGTTTCTGCATCCTATTACCCTGCAGGAGGTAATGTTATGCCCTCTTCCCTCTGTAGCAAGGGAGAAGCGGAAGGCATACCACACGCTGTGCAAGATTTGACCATGAAACCATTCAGTGCACAGGTCACTTGACGTGAACTTGAACTTAAGGCAAGGCAACAGAGAAATAACAAAGTTCCTTGTGATTTTGTTGACATCTTTTTTTTTTCTTTCTTAAACCACCTTTTCTAAACCTGAACAGTTACTCTTAGTCTTTGCCTTTGTCTTGTTAATCCAAAACCAGCAGTGACCCCAGCTTACATCAATTACTGCCTCTTGCAGAATGAGGACAAAAGACTCCCCATTCTCTTGTTTAACAGCTTATTCAACACCTATTGCCTCTGGAGACGTTTTAAGGTCTGACTTCATGGCTACCAGTCTTTTAAGTTAAAGAGAGAGAGAGCGAGAGCGAGAGGGAGAGAGAGAGAGAGAGAGAGAGAGAGAGAGCGAGCGAGCGCAAGAGAGCAACCTAGTTGAAAAAGTGGAGTTAGACCTCCCATACGATGGTAGCCATAATGGGTGTTACAAGAATGACCACTTTCACGAAGGAGATGGGGAGACTTGGAAACAGAAGTTGAAGATTTAAATCCTTGGGCCCTGACTAGGGTGACTCAACTGGTTGGGAGTCATTCTGCAAAGTGAAAGGTCGCCTGTTTGATTCCTGGTCAGGGCGTGCGTGAGAGGTAATAGATGTTTCTCTCTCACATCAACGTTTTTCTCCCTCTCTCTCCCCCTCCTTTCCCCTTTCTCAAAAAAAAAAAAAAAGATTTAAATCCTTTGAATTTTTTGATTGAAAAAAGAAGTTCAACTGAGTCTAAATCACCTGTATCCTGCTCATCTAGACTTTATCATAAATAAGACTGAGGCTGGAATGGAACACATCTTTGCATAAAACAATGTGGGGACAATTTACCAAGGTACGCAAAATGGTAGGCAAGAGTATTTATTTAAAGGAAAAATTTCAAACACTCAAGAGGCATGTATTTGCATATAATAATGGAGTTATTTGTATATGCAAACAAAGTCCTGA
Organism: Mormoops blainvillei; assembly: GCA_004026545.1. Lineage (NCBI taxonomy): Eukaryota > Metazoa > Chordata > Mammalia > Chiroptera > Mormoopidae > Mormoops > Mormoops blainvillei. Next base: position 18,661 of record PVJD01001894.1, on the reverse strand, counting down.
AAGCGGACCCTCTTTCCTTGAGGTTAAGTCACTAAACTAGCAGGCTCAGCCTTGCTTTTAAAACAGGTTTATAACTCTGTTGTATTATTAAAGCAGATAGGTTTTCTTCTTAATTAATCTCAGTTAGTATAGTTTTACAATATTTTGCACTGATTATATAATGTTCTCTAAGCAAATTAGTAACATAAATCTGCACTGAAGGAAAAAAAATGCTGCGTTTTCAGGATGAAATTTTTCTAATGTAACTTTTTTTAATGTCATCAATAAATTATAGTTTATGATACTGTGCCACCCTGCAGAGAAGGTGTATTAAGTGCTATCAAATAAGGAGAGATGAGACCAACATTGGATCAAATATTGGTACCCTTTAGACATCCGGTGACCCACGAACTCACTTGATCTCAGAACACACCTGGGCATTTTTATCAATTACGTCATCACAGCACTGTCTGCCTGTTATGTATATGATAGGAAATGAAAACTCATGAGAAAAGATTTATTTTTTTTATCAAAAGTGTAAGCTGCTTTTTGCAAAGCACCATAATTCTTACTAGAATATCTAAGACAGAAATATTCCTTCCCTTTAAAAGTCTAGAGATAATGTGAATGTCCTGTTTTAAGTTCAATTTGTCCCAATTATCTTGTTATCATAGTAGAAAAATATCTCCCAGAAGTTTTCCACATTCTGTCAGTATCACCCACCGATTATATAGAAGTTGTTGTTGAAATGTAACAAATTTTTATCCTATGTTTTTTGTCATTCAGTGCATTGTGCAAACTAATCAAAATGTGTTGCATTTCTATATGCTCAATAAGTGTGTCCAAAACACACTGAAGTTGTCATTTAAATGCCATTTTAAAGTGGTTAGAAAAATTGTGTTTCCTAAGTTTTGTGTCTGTCGTGTAGCCTGTGTTCCACCCACACTGACATGGGATTTACATACACCCCCATATCAGCTACCTAACAACATCATATAACAGTGAACATATTTCCAAATACTCTTTTCTAGACAGATGTGGCTGTTAACTTCTGTCTTTTTTGTATGTGTACACATATATTTACTGAGTCATATATATTATTGTGATCAGATTTTTTTTTCTGGACTTGGTATTTTTTAGCCACTTGTCTATTTGTGAATACTAGTTAATTAAAACCAGGAACGTGTGGCCTGTGGCATCTAAGGACATGCACTAAGCCAGGGTTCCTCTAGAAACCTGCTATACCTGGTGAGTGAGTATCTGATGTATTGATCAACGGTGAGGACCCTAGTGCTAATCCACATCTTAAATAATAATGTTTAACTTTCTTATTGGGCTGAGTAAGAACAATCATACATTTTAATGTATTTTTCAAACTCTAACAGATCTTGGTAACCCTGTGTCACTTGCAGTCCTCTTTAAAGACCACTGATTTGAATAAATTCTCACAGCTCACGTTAGAAGTCTGCCCTAATTTCTTATGGGTAACACCTCAATATAGGTAAATAAATAGGTGCTGATTTCCTAACGTAGAAATGTAAAGACCTGAAAATAACTAGAAATATAATAAAAGCCATAAATAATAAAAATAATAATGTGAAACATTTTAAAATCAGTAAGATAAAGAATTAAAAAATAATAATATATGGCAGAAGTTAGCCAATGTGTGGCTTTCTTACTTCTCAAAATGTGTATTTGTTGCTGACATTTTTTTCTGGCAAATAGCGAATAGCGAATATTAAAAAAAAAGAAACCCACAACACGAAGATCACTGAATCTGCAAATACTTTAACAAAAACATTTTTCCCCCTAAAACACATCCATCCTTTCTGTTAGTCTCCAAAAACTAATAGGAAACTACATAGAGAAGGAACAAATTTTATCCTAAAAAAGTTGATTTTTTCACCAAATTGATAATATTGTCAAAATGTTCACAATGTGAAAATGGAATGAAAAACTTGCACAACACCCATGTCTTTGTTTAGCGAGGTCAAATTTTAAATAATGAAGTACAGGATTTAGGTTTTCAAAATCGTTTTAGCTGGATAATAGACCATTCGTTTTCTTGATCACGGAATTCCGCCATCAGCATCACTACTGTGACACAAATACTTTGATTCTTTCTTTTTGGTCACTACAGTTTTCTTCCAAGTACCAGAAATAAGAGGCTGCAATTCTCAATCCTAAAGTTGCCACTCGTACCAAAATTGTTCGAATACTAGAAAAGATGAGTGCTTTGGTACAACGCTAGCTAAAATTTATTTGCAAGCCCAAATATGGGCAGTGAAATTTCATCCCTCCTGGAGTTCCCAGCACGTGGAACAAAAGCAAAACAGAAGAAACCTCTTCTCCATCAACATAAGATTAATTTTTTTTTTTTCTAATTGAAAGGGGAAAAAAGTCTCATTTGACTGGCCCATATTTCTTTCCAAATGAAAGCATAAGGACTCAGTATCATCCGTTCTGGCAAGCTACCTTTGTGATTGGATATGAAACAAATAAGATTCCCCTGTATAGTCGTGTTTTCTATACCTCCTACGTTAGAAATACTAGTAAGCATTTCAAGAAGTAATGTAGACGTTTGGCTCCATGAATGAATGAGCTAAGTTTCAAAAGCTTGTGCGTGAAGTCAATTGGATAGCTTTACATGATGGCACACACAGATTTAAGTCTCTGGGACAGCAGAGAAAGGTCTATGTATCATGAAACATATACCACGCGTGTCTGTGTTTACATTTGGGACGACCCATGACCACCTGCGCTAAAGGAACACGTGTACAGTAGTCTGAAATGATAGAAGGCATGTGCTATTTGAAGTCAAGTAGTCTGTGCTTGATTTACGTCACTGAAGAGTAAAATGTATAAAAACTCGTTGGTACCAGAAATTTCTAAAAGGGCATGATGATAATTACATTTCTTTCATTGGATAGGTGTGTAGATTGTGCATGTAAAAGGCTATACTTGACCTGTTCATTCAGTGAACCTTATGGAGCACCTAGATTCTCCATTAAGAGCCAGCTACACATATAAGGGTGGTACAGTCTCTGCCATTAAGTGACTCCTCATCACCTTGGCTGGTGTGGCTTGGTTGGTTGGAGTGTCGTCTAGTCACCGAAGGGTTGCAGGTTTGAATCCCGGTCAGGGCACCTACCTAGGTTGTGGGTTCGATCCCCAGTCATGGCGGATACACTTCCCAGTCTGGGTGCGTACAGGAGGCAACTGATGGATGCTTCTCTCTTGCACCCGCGTTTTTGTCTCTCTCCCTTCTTCTCTCTCTAAAACAATGAAAAAAAAGGAGACTGCTCAACTGTTTTTATCACTGGAGTTATAAATGTAGTGGTCCTAAGCAGGAACTTACCAACTTTGGCAAAGACAGTGAGGGAAGCATGTATTGATTGATCAGCGAGCACCGATTGAGTGGCTCCCAGGGAAACCAAAAGATAAATACGATATAATAGCTGCCCTCAAAGCAAATCTCTCAGGAAAGACTAGCAGGTAAGAGAGTTAAAATATCCTCCAATAATAGCCGAAGAGGTGCAAGGTGTTTATGGAGCATCAAGAAACAATCCAACAAGGTGATATGAGAACAGCCCTGTTAGGCGATGCAGAACCGGCCTTGAATTCAGAGACCAGCATAGTCCAGATGGCAAAAGGCTTTCTTCAGTGTCCCCTCTGGTGACTGACCCACACGCAGTAAAGGATTTGAAAGAGAAACCCCGCTTTTGGTGCCAAGGTCAGGGGGACTGAATTTATGGCTGGTCTCCCCTAGCCTGGGTCCATGGGAAGGAAAGCGAAATGGGGGGTGGGGCGGTGGCGAAGGTGGGGCAGCGTTCCTAAGGCCCCCGGGGACGGGGACACAGCTCCATCCTCAAAGAGCCCCGAGTTCTCGGATTTCTTTCCATTTCTCAGTCACATAAATGGCCTCAAACACTCCATGTGAGCTCTCTGAAATGCAGGGACGGGACGGGAAAGGGCAAGTTTTCACAATGAGCCTCCACCAACAAGGCTGCGGACGTTCATGCACAGATAAAGGAGCCGCACGATAAACCCTGTCCGCACACCCTCCCCACGCGAGGGTCTGGCCAGTTCGAATAGCGCTTCCCCACGTGCGCTCCATGCACAGCGATCGCCTGGAATCTTGTTAAAAGCAGGCTTGAGAGGTGGCCCAAGATTTGGTGTTTCCAGTGAGCTTCAGGGTTGACTGCGAAGCTGCCAGTCTAGGAAGTACCCTCCGGGAAGTTAGAAAGGAGTTAAAAAGAAGATGAAGAAAAACGTATGGTCCCTGTTGCTGTGGAGTTGACAACGCAAATGGTGACACAGGTAATAAATAAACCTCTGCAAAGCAGCATGATGGGTGCTGTCATACAGCGAGGCACAAAATATCAATAATGGGAAACACGTCCTTGTCATGAGCCATTCCTATTTAGACTTAAAAAAAAAAAAACCCACCTAGGAAGGAAGTGTGTGCTTTAAGGCTTGAAAGTAGAAAGATTATACTCCTCCAACTGAGTTTCTTTAAGGATCTAAAAACAATTTGTAACATACAACTTGATTAGAAGAAGCACGTTATGGCCCTGGGGTAGAAGATGAAAGAAAAAAACGTGAGGTCCTGGCTCAGAGTCAGAGCGAGAAAATGTTAACTGTAATTTTTTCCTTCTTTCTTTGTGCGTTTTCTTCCCCTCTCTTCACATTGATTTCTGCTGTAGGCAGCTTTGGCTAATGACTTCTGAACCAAGAGCCACAGTTATTACTTGTAAGTCTCATTAGCAAGCAAAGAAACTCGAATTCTCCAGTCTCTTTGTCACAGGCTAACCTACTTTGAGAAATCGGTAGGGTCGGGGATCTGCAAAATTTCCACAGAATATGAAAGGGAGAATTTCTCATTGAGAGCGGTAATTTCTTCCCAGAATATGTTTTATTTTCTTAACAGTCTTTGATTTGAATGCAACGATTCACGGGAAAGTGAAAGGGCGGGCAGCTGGGAACTGGGACAGTCCGTGAGAATTCCTGAAGTGGATAGACCGTGGCGGGGAAAGGGATCCCATCTGAAAGGAGGAGAAAACCCTTCCTGGAAGTTTCAGGAACATTACGTCTGACCCTTTCACTCCCTGACCCTTAATTCAGTTATGTTCCCTGTGAAACGGTGAAAGTGAACCCCGTTCAAGCTCTTTTTTCCACCCTCAGCCTCAGAGAATGACCGATGCCTTGCAAAATTGCCAAGCCAGGCCTGAAACCTCCTGGTTGCCCATGCAAAAATCTTATGTATGAAAAAAATTAACAACAGCAACAAAAAACCCAGTTAGTGGTCACAATGCAAGAAAAGGAAAAAAAAAGACATGCTTCTGCCATCTCTCTCCAAGGGTAGAGTTTGTCCCTCTGGAGCAAGGTTGTTATAAATGTTTCAGAAGAAATGCCACTTGGGGGACTGGTCTCCCGTCATCAAAAATCAGAGCCCCGGTAATCAGATGCATGAACATGAGTCTGTTTGGCTTTAAATGTGTGAAATGCATGAGGCCACACCCCTTGCCTCCCAAACTGAGTCAAGCTTCCAGGTGTAATGCAGTCTTCACTATCTCATGAACTCATCTCGGTACCTTATTTTTCAAGTTTAGTTGGTGCACAATTTCACATTGGTTGTATTGGTTTCACAAGTTTAGTTGGTGTACAATACGGTGGTTCAATATTTCTATACCTTACAAGGTGAGGATCGTCCCCATTAATTCTAGTCATCATCTGTCGCCGTGGAAACTTGTCACAATATCCTTGACTATATCCCTTGTCCCCCTTTCCTCCCACTCCCCCACTCCCTCCACTCTGGTAATCATCCCTTTGGTCTCTGTTTCTATGAGTCTGTTTTTGTTTTGTCTTATTTTGTTTGTTTTGTTTTTAGATTCCACATAGAAGTGAAACCATATGGCATTTGTCTCATTCTTTCCATCAGTAATACATAGGAAGAGACGGCATGAAAGTTATCTGAGACTTAGAAAGACATATATAATATACAAAAGACGTATTTATAACCCTGGCCTAATTTACTTTTTCTCTTAACTGAAGTAGAAAGATACTTACCTGCCTGGGGCCTTTTCTTGCTAAGATGGTGCAGCCGGCTGGCCTTCCGCCATTGATTTGACAAACTGGTTGTTGCCAATTCTCCTGAGATTTGGAGCTAGGTGGGCATGCCCAGCCAGACCCGAAGGGTTCATCACGACCCTCAGATCGCTGTAATTAAAAACACACACCAAAAACCATTATCTGGGATTGTCTATTTAAAAACATGGCTGATTTCTGTCCTGGCTGCTGTGGCTCAGTGGATTGAGTGCTAGTCTGCGAACCAGAGGGTCTCGGGTTTGATTCCCAGTGAGGGCACATGCCTGGGTTGCAGTTCAGGTCCCCAGTAGGGGGCGCACGAGCGGCAACCACACACTGATGTTTCTCTGCCTTTCTTTCTCCCTCCCTTCCCCTCTTTGTAAAACTAAATAAATAAAATCTTTTTTAAAAATTAAAAACATGGTTGATTTCTGACCAAGAAACCAGGGTGAAAGTACTTTTTGCACCAAGTAGCAAGGAACACAGGTGCATCTACAGGGTTAAGGCAGTTACGTAGAAAGATAGATGCTTTAACGGAGTTGTGCTTTAAAATTACTTCTAATTTATCCACTTACCAGACATGTATTGAGGTAAAATGATCAGCTGTAATGTGCGGTAGAAAGATATATACTTTTTTAATTGTAGCCAAGAGGAAAAAAGCAGTGTGGAATAACTTAATCGTGGCTAATTATAATATCACTGAGGTAATTACAATAGATTTTGATTGTCTCATTTTCACACCAGAGGAGAGCACAGTGCTGGCGTTTCTCTTAATACATATTTGTTTTTAGAGAAGAGCTGACAATTACGCTAATTGTAGTCACAGCATGAAACTTGGTTTTTAAAGAAAAATCCGCTTCCATGTCACATGGTTAAAAAAAAAACACAAAAACCCGCACCCGTTCTGTTTGGTTAGGTGCAAATTAAAGGCACATTAACTGCCTTGTTTATTGTGGGAAGAGATCTCTGCGCTGTGGCAAAGCATTACCAAATTTAAAGGAGCAAAACCCATTTCAAAGTCCTCCGTGTATCGTGACAGTACCCAGCTGCTTCACTGGGGCTCTTTGATAAAGGCTTTGAAAGACAGTGCCATCCACTTCCCCTGGAAACCGCTGTTGGTCAGACTGGCCACTTTCACCAAGGAAGGTGAGGGAGCATCCTGGTAAGAAAAGGCCAGTGGGAGCTGGGTTTTCAGATGCATCCGATTCTACTGCTGCAGAAACCCATCTGGGTACCAAACGTGTGTGTGAACAGGGTGTGCCTGGGAGAAACTGGGTGCCCAAGGGTCATAACCACACACATCTGAAAGGCTGACCCTCAGCAGAACAGAGGCGGGGAGACAGAGATGTGCACATTAAAACCGCAATGAGATATCACCTCACACCTGCCAGAATGGCAAACGTCAATATATCAACAAACAACAAGTGCTGTCGAGGATGTGGAGAAAGGGAGCCCTCGTGCCCCGCTGGTGGGAGTGCAGACTGGGGCAGCCTCTGTGGAAAACACTATGGGGTTTCCTCAAGAAATTAAAAATGGAGCTGCCTTTTGACCCAGTGATCCCACTTCTGGGAACATCTCCTAAGAGTCCTAAAATACCCCTTCGAAAGAATATGTGCACCCCTGTGTTCACTGCAGTGTTATTTATAGAAGCAAAGATCTGGAAACAGCCCAAGTGCCCATCAGTAGATGAGTGGATAAAGAAGCTGTGGTATGTTCACACGATGGAATATTACACAGCAGTAAAAAGGAAGGAAATCTTACCCTTTGCGAGAGAATGAATAGACCTGGAGATTACTATGCTAAGTGAGATAGGCCAGTCAGAGAAAGACACATACCATATAATTATTCTTACATGTTCTAATGAACAAAATAAACTGACAAACAAAATAGAACCAGAGATATGGAGGCATGGAACAGACTGACAGCTGTCAGAGGGGAGGGGGACGGTGCGGGGACTAGATGAAAGGAGGGGAAGGGATTAGCTGAAGAGCATAGATGCATGAGTGGCGGACACACAACAGTGCGGTGATGGCCAGAGGGACGGAGGGGCTGGGCGAAGGGCAGCAAAGCGGGGGAAATGGGGACATTTGTAATAGGATCAACAGTAAAAATAAGGGAAGAAAAATGACAGATTTGCAAATGTGCTCAGATTCTGGTCAGTTGGTCCTTCTCCTCGCCCGTGCGGAGGGGACCCTCACTGTCATCCCCTCCCTGGTAGTGAGAAAGCAGCCTGCTGACCGAGCTTTTGATTTCAGCTTACGAGATGCCCGTGGACGTGGCCGCTCCAGTAAGCTGTGACGAGTCCCTGGGCATCTGCGGTTACCCCTTCCTAACCATCTTGCCAGCATGGAAGATTGGGGGACAGGTAGCCCCCTGGGATACAAAAGGAGAAAAGGGCAGAACTTGGATGGGTGGCCGGCCAGTCACGAGGGTTGCTAGAATGTAAAACAGTGACAAAGCTTGATGACACTCGATTGTGTCAAAAGCTATTTCCAGAGAAATCCACATCCGGTGTCTTTTGAGTAGCCCACACAGGCAGGCGAACTAAGCCCTATAAAATATTCAGACTGTCTTGTGCGGCCGTGGAATGTACCAGGCAGATCCGCAAAGCAGGGTCCCCCAAAGAACCGTAGTCCGGGGGCTGTAGAGAGAGTTGGAAGAAATAATAATAATTTTTAAAAGGCACACTTCTAGACACAGCCCGGTGATATTTCTGACCTTCAAAAATTAATAGAGACGGAGAGGAACTAGGAAGTAGTGAAAATGCTTCCAGATCCCTAACTAAGGTTTCCCAACAGATCAAGACACAGGCGCAGATACTTGCATTACTTAAAATATAGAGGTGTTCGCCAAGTGTGTTACAGAAACTATTAATGGTGGTTATTTCTCGGGAGTGGGTTGGGGGAAGGGGTAGAAGCAAACTTTTACATCCTAAATGATTCCCTTTAAGAAAAAAATGTTTTTTTGCTTAGAAATCTGTTTTTGTTTTAATCTTTACTATATTTTTTCCATTACCGTTTTGTCCCCTTATACCCCTCTGCCCCCAGCAATCACCACACTGTTGTCCATGTCCATGAGTCCTTTATTTATTGATTTTAGAGAGAGAGAGAGAAAGAGAGGAAAGGAGAGGGAGAGAAAAACATCAATTTGTTGTTCCACTTATTTATGCATTCATTGGTTGCTGCTTGTATATACCCTGCCTGGGGGTCGAACCCACAACCTTAGAGTATTATTGGGATGATGCTCCAACCAACCGAGCTACCCGGCCAGGGCCCAGGTGATTCCCTTTTTCACTGTATGAACGTTCACTACTGTGGGCATATAGTACTTCTATGAAGAAAAATTTTGCTTGTTTTTTAAGTTGGCATTGAGTCATGAGCATTTCCAAGTAATGAGTTATTTTCAAACACATGACTTTAATTAGTTTACAGAATAATAATTTATAAATGTGTCATACATTATATAATATCTTACTTACTGTAACACCTCTAGGATATTTCTTGATGTTTGCTGCCACAAATAAATCCGTGAGGAAAATTTCTTTTACTATGTATCCCTAATCATACCCATAGAATTAATTTTGCAGAGTAAAGTGAAATCTAAAAGGCTTTTGGTACATATTAACACTTGAGCTCCAGAAAAATTATAAGAATTTAAATTCCAACCAAAAGATCATTTTGCTATATTCTTAACAATGCCAGGTGCCAGTTATGATAATTTTGTTGATATGAGTGGTCCATCAATCATAATTACTGAATTCTTCCCATACTCAAGGCACTAAGCTAGGACCTAGTGATTTCTTATAGGCAGCAAATAAGATAATGTCTATGCCTTGACCAACGATCCACTTGGGAACATGGATAAAGAATAACAAATAATTTAAGGCAGCATTTGGTGAGCAGCAGAAGATGGAAGTTTGTTATTAATGTGGTCGACAAGGTCTTCCTAAGCGTGTTGTAAAGATCAGAAGGCGCAAAAGGAAATAGCTGAGCCCCGACCTGGGTGATTCGGTTGGGCGTCGTTCTGCAAAGCAAAAGGTCACAGGTTCGATCCCCAGTCAAGGCACGTGCTTGGGTTGTGGGTCTGTCCTGCAGTCCTGGCACATGCGAGAAGCAACTGATGTTTTCTCTCCCTCTCTTTCTGCCTCCTTCCCCTTCTCTCTAAAAATAAATAAATACAATTTTTTTTAAGGAAACAGCTGATATATTTGGCTACCTCAAATTAAAATCAAACAAAACGGACTTTTCTACAGCACAACAAACAAAACCAAAATTGAAATACAAACCACAGAAAGGAATAATGTGTGTAATACATAACAGTAAAGGAGACAGAGAAGTCCGACCAGAAGATGGATAAAGAGGTAATCGATGAATGAAAAGACTCACATGGCTCGGAAGTGCCCAGTAGTGTTCAACCAGCCTCAGTGATAGTCGAACAGCGCGATATTATTTTTTGTTAATCACCTAGGCAAAGATTTAAAGCATTATTAAAACTGGGTGTTTAATTTTTATGTGTGAAAACATGTGGACGTGTAGAAAAAGCTCCTATATAGGTCTGCGTTCTATTATTTCCAGATATTGAGTAGATTCGGCATCTGATGAGGACTCACTTTCTGGCCCATAGATGGTCCCCTTTACAAAGACCCTAATTCTGTTCACAGGGGGGCCCACCTTCTACAAGCTGTTAAATCCACAGCTACCTTTATTATTAAGGGTAAATATAACATGTAAATATAAATACAATGTGTAAAGAACAATGCCTTTTTAACTCCAAGTACGGCATGGGAAGAAACATGTGGTGCTGAATCCTTCCATAAATGAATTGACTGGAGTCAATAAATGTACGGCCTGTTTGTCTCCCCTCCATCGTGAGCCCTGAAATGGAAGACCCCAGAGTTTCCCGGCGGTGTTTCTGATTCAAATGTTTGAGCACTTTAAAACCATTGGTTATGGTCCTTTCCCCCGAGTTCATCACGTCCTAATTGGCAGCTGGGATATCCGAATTGCAAAACTGACCATTTGTGCAATTGAGGTATTAGATTTTCAGTATTCGCATTACAGTTCCATGTTTAAAAGGTGATCTCGGTTGACTGGAAATATCAGAGAAATACTACATGATTTTCTGAAACCACAAACGTAATCCTCAATCTTCCCAAAGTGCCAAGATAAGTATAAATATCCCATATTTTCAAAAGCAGAATATGCTTACAGCGTGGATTGTGCTGAAACTCTAGAAAGAGCTTTAGAATAGCCCCCATGTTTTCTAACAAGTCAAAAAGCTTCTATCTATGCTGTAGGGGCTCCAGCTCAAGGCCTGGAGAAACCAAAATGTGAGGAACAAAAAAGGGAAAAAGTTTATACGGAATGGTGTCAGTTTATTTTCATGTTTCAGGCAAGTGTTATTTGTTATTCTCGACTATTTTCAGCAATGGAGAAGTGTATTTGCTTTCTATCTTAAAATAATTGGGTTTGATCAAACCTATGAAAAAAGATTCTTTCCCTGGCCGGCTAGCTTATTTGGTTAGTGTGTTGTCCTGAAATGCCAAGGTTGTGGGTTCGATCCCCGGTCTGGGCGCATACAAGAATCAGCCAATGAGTGCATCAATAAGTGGAACAATAAATCGATGTCTCTCTCTCTCTCTCTCTCTCTCAAATCAGTAATTAAAAATTAAGATCATTCTTATGTCTTATTAAGTATAATTCTACTTCCTAAAGTTCTTAGTTCACAAATATGAAAGTAGGGAAAGATCACACATTTTTTGAACCTTAAGCTATTTCAACTGAGAATTAGGTATATATTTCCTCCCCTTTGGTTTTTATCTTTAAGCTGAGTTAGCTTCTCAAATTTGTTACTTTTTCCTTTTTTCCAATTTGCCATATTGATTTTTCTCTTCTTCCTGGTCTGTGCGGCATAGAAATTATACCTCCTTACAAAGATCTATGAAATCTTTTATGGGAAAAAATAATCGAGTTCTGTCAACTGAACCACTCTTGTCTATTCCTGAAAGACACACAGAATAAATTATGGCTGGCCAAATATGACCTTTTAAAAACCACAGTGGTTCTATAAGGTCTAAGCATTAGGTCCGCCTCCTGCCAAAAGAAATAATTACTTGAGGGAAGTTCCTGTCCTGTTGTCAGTGTTGTATGTAATATTTATGCAGGACAATCCCCTTAGCAGGTAAATAATTCAGGATTTAAAGGTACTCAGTGAACAAATAAACACTAAAAATTCAAAATGTTGCCGTGCCCCCTAAGTGGTGAATTATGCGATCTTGGTTAAATTTCATGGTTAAAGATAGGAGAATCTGTCAGAAATGAAAACAATCCATTTGTAATAACGTATGTTCTGGCAAGAACTGCTTATGTGCAAAATAACTATTTTACTTGACCTGGTGCAACATTTGCTGAATGTGGGTCTAAGAGATTATATTTGTTTAACTCATACAATACCTTCGGAATTTGAGTAGGACCTTAAAGAGTCTGAGGCAAAAAGGAAAGGAAATCCCATCTGAACTGGGGAGGTGAGTGGGAGGGCAGAGACACCTGTGGAAGGGAAGGGAAATAATTACTGAGCCTGACTGGAGCGGAGACCTCTGGTACAGAGGGGCTGGGGCTAGACTGGGATAGGGCCTAGATAAATAGCATTAAAGTACATTTTTATTTTACCCAGAGGTAGTAGAGATCACCATAAACTGAATGTCTATGCCCAATTCATACGTGAAAGTTAACCCTGAATATGACAGAAGCAGGAGATAGGGCCTTTGGGAGGTGAGTGGTCATGAAGGTGGGCCTCCCATGAACGGGATTAGGGCCCTTATAAAGGGGACCATCTAGGGACCAGAAAGGTGGGTTCTCACCAAATGCCGAATGTACTGTTGCCTTGATCTTGGGCTTCCAGCCCCCAAACTGTAAGAAATCTGTGTGTGTTGTGGAAGCCACCCAGTCCCTGGTATTTTTGTTTTAGTGGCCCCAACGGACCAAGAATCCTGGGGGGAAATTGATAAAGGATTTATCGTTAAAAGATTTGGAGAGCATGAGCTTCTAAAATCTTCATTAATTTTCCTGTTGCCTCTCAGTTTGGGAACATGTCATTGCTAAGATTCTCAGGAGGACACCCATTCTGTTCTCCACTCCGAGTGAGGCTGAGCAGTTCGTAACAGATGGATGTTTATTGTATATTTAAATGATTCTGGGGAGACGGTGCCCTGACCCTGCAAAGTGAGCAGTTCCATCTTATATAACATCTGCACAGTTTAGAAATTCAGCTTGTGTTCAGTTCAAGTTCACTCTTCGGTTGGCGTCAGTCTTTTCACTGAAATTGGGATGGGTGCAGGGAAGAGTCTTTGCCAAAATGTGGTACCCAGGAACCTGTACTCCTGTGTTCCAACTCCCTAAAAATTGGTAGCTATGGCGTAGGCAGACACATTTCTTTCTAAATCACCAACATAATGAGGGTTTTTTCCTTTTTCTGTGTCACTTTAAAGCTCATGTAAATTTAGAGCAAGAACCTATGATATTTTTGTGTTTCCAAGCTTGTTTTAAAAAAAGATTTTATTTATTTTATCTTTAGACACAGGGGAAGGGAGGGAGAGAGAGAGGGAGAGAAACATCAATGTGTGGTTGCCTCTTGCGCGCCCCCTACTGGGGACCTGGCCCGCAACCCAGGCCTGTGCCCTGACTGGGGAATCGAACCGGCGACCCCTTGGTTCGCAGGCCGTCGCTCAATCCACTGAGCCACACCAGCCAGAGCTCCAAGGTTTGTATATGCTTTCTCATCATCCTGAAAACACTGTCTTGTTTTGCGGACAAAATCCCACTCAACTTTCAAGAGACAATTCTAATATCAACTTTTCTTTTTCCAATGAAACCTTTTCTTTCTTTCTAACTTACGTCATAACGTGAGTCACAGTATGCATGGAAATATGTAAATGGCTAGGCTAAAATATTTTATAGACACTGTCATCTTGTTTTCATTCTCAGTTTAGGAGCAACTGAACTATTTTTCAAAGACAAAACTCATCAAGTCAATTGTCTCTATTTATGATTGTTTTGAGTGTTTTACCAAAGGTAGATGCCGCAAAAGGATGCCCTTTACAATTTCATTCTATTTGGTACAGAATAGAAATATATCCAATTAAGTGGGAGCGGTATTGAAAATTCTTTCCCCAAATCATGTTATAACAAGGGATAGCCACAGAGTTCAAACTTAAATCATCTGTACTCCCTCAGCTCTCAGTGTTCATTTGGCTTAGTTTCACCTTGATTTTGTAGGGTAAATGCCAATGTTTCCTGACCTGCAAGATTTACTATCAGTAGAGCTTTTTGTGCCCCATTTGTGGAGTATTTTGATTAACATTTTCAGCTGCTATTGAACACAATAAAACCAAAGCCTTTGCAGAAATGTTATTATCTTTGCCCATCACTTATGATTATTTATGAATAAATTTCTCTAAATCTCAAACACTTGAAAATCCAAGCGATGGGGGCAACAAAGAGAGAAAGCTCGGTCTGCCACAACAAAGTGGTCCGTGTGTGTGTGTGTGTGTGTGTGTGTTTAATTCAACATCAGTTCTGTCCAGTACATAAAAACTGTGGTTTGGTTACTTTGCGTACATATAAAGATATTTATCAGTTCTAGCAAAACCTGCTTCTGATATTTGGTGCATTACAGCAGTGGGTTTTGATGAATTATGAGCTATGCCTGTACCACAATCAATTTGATAAATATATTTCTGCCCCACAAAATATCACTTTTATCACAACACTCTGTTGCCTCCAAAGTTGTATCTGTTTTGTTACCCCCGAAGCAACAAAAAATTGATCTCCTAATGTTGAACTTTTTAACTGACTTGACTATAACATTCATAATAGTGTCAGCTGTTTCATCTTCGACAGACTATATTTCAACAGCTTTATTTTGATCCTCTAAATTGGATGAAAATTAACCACTACTGGAATGAACTGATTCTACTTAAAACATCCGAGGGCACTGAAGTAGACCCGGCCCCTTTGCGTTCTTGTAATTTTCTTGTTACACTAACAGGCCTGACACCTTATCAGCTCTCTCTTGGTATTTTTGTGAATGCACAAGGGTCTTGGGTAACACAGTTTGTTGGTTCAAGTGAAAGTCACATATCACAGAGCGATCTGTAAAGCTGTGTTCTCCAGATGCATTTATTGCATCCTAACATGGGCAGAGTCTTAGTAGCATGACTACGAACTGTTGACGTTGGATGCTGATACTTAGGCAGCAGGTTTGTGTCTTCTGGTTTCCATGTGGTCAGTGATACTGTCATGGTTCCAATGGTGGATGACAAGTGTGGACATTTTGTCAAGTTCCTCATTCACCAATCCATCATCAGGTTTCCAATGGAAATTCAGAATGTGACCCTGATTTTTTTTTTTATTGAAACTATGGGGGTGACATTGGTTGCTAAAATTAAACAAGTTTCAGGGGTACATTGCTATAAGACATCATCTGTATATTGTATTGTGTGTTCACCACCCCAAGTCAAATCTCCTTCCATCACCACTTTGATCTTTTATTTAATGTCCACTTCCTGTTTTGGGAGTCGCTGGTGCTGAACAAGTTTATCGTTCACAAGGGGACAATGTCAATAATAGAATAAAGGGTTATAAATTTACACCAAATTATCAATGGTGAAACCACAGTTACAAGAGCAAACTACTCTCTATATTTCATTGCATTATTGCTTAGCCTTTTTTACATATACTTCGGACGTAGCTCACCAATAATTTTCCAGGTTTTATATAGAACTAAATAACTAGAGTTCTTGAGGCTGCATAAGCCGACAAGAGCCGGCAGGCCAAGCAGCGTTGGCGCGACTGATGGGTCTCCCTTCAGGGCCTGAGGTTGAAGGAATTAGTTGGCCCCAGATGCACTGGCCCAGTTCACCGCATATTATCAGGCAGCCTCCTGTACGCTGTCCCTGGGAAGGAGGTGTTAGTTACGTTGTGTCAGGAGAGGGTTATCACTGGTGTCACCCGGAGAGACTCAGACTGAATCCATCTGGGACTCGTCTTGGACAGCAGAGGCTTCTAATGTGGAAGTACGATGAGCCCATCACTGTTTGAGAAGCTACCTATAGGAGCAAAATGCCCAGTTGTTCAGCCTCTGACCCTGCAGATCACATCATCATAGCCATAAAATTCAACCTGATATGGTCCCAACGTTCCCTTTATTTCTCAACCACCTCCTTTTGTCCATATTTCTGACCCGGACCAGCTCGGGCCGGTTCCCTTAGCCCAAACCCTCCCTCTGCTCGGATTCCAGAGGCTCCAGGATGTCGCTTGGGCACATACATTCCAGATGGGACAGCAGGACCCCAGGAAGGTGAAGACAAAGACATAAACATTTTATCTAAATGAAAACTCTATGAGACCATTCGGCAGTGTTAACATAATTTTTCCAGATAGAAGCTTCATAAAGTAGTTCCATATAGTAGAATATCTGGAAGATACAGAAAAGAAGAGAATTATAATCACCCAGAGATAATTACTATTAAATCAGTATCCACCCTGACCCCGGCCCGTGGCTTTTATTTACATGTATGCAAACCTTCGTTTAAAACTTGCCCGGCTTTTTAAGTATCTTCGGGGGTTTTTTTAAATTATCTGTTACAATTATCTAATGATCACTCGGATCCTTGAACATCCCCCCCCACCCCGCCCCGCTATAGGTCACCATATCTGTCACTCCAGTTTTGGAGCTAGAAAAGGAGGGGCCTCTGGCTTTCCCAGAAGCCCTTGCTAGGGCAGGGTTGTTGACCATCAGAAACCTATACTTTTTCCATACCTTGTTCTTCCTTCTCCTACTGGGAAAACCAATGAGCCAGAGGCAAGGTTTGCAGTCCGCACAGCTGGCTCCTGGAGGGCCGGGGCCGCGACCTCCTCCTGCCACTGGTTGTGTGTTCAGTGGCCCAGCACTTTGTGCGAAGAATTGTCTGTAACCGGGAACTGACTCAGAACCGCGTCTTTAAAAATTCATAAATCCCTCCCGGTATTCCAAGGAATAGCCAAAGAATGAGGTGCCCTGAGCTGTATTATGGTATAATCTAATCAATAAGAAGATGAAGACAAACCTCAGAGCGGCCCCTGGATGGCCTTTGTAATCACTAAAGTGGAAGGAAAGGGTCACCTCTTACTTGCGTTCATTTCCTTTCAACTTCTCCGACCCTTTCTCTTTGGAATCATCTGGGCGTTTGTTTTCGGTCTTTTGTTGAGTTTCCCAGGAATTCATGTATCCCCCCACTCCCGCCCCCGCCATTCAAAGAGCTAGCTTCTGGATTAATACATTGCATTTCTTCCTGTTTTTAATAGATTGTTTTCAGCCTTAATATTGATTATAACCCATTTCCTGTAGCCTCAGGGTATGTTTTCATAATTATTTAAATCCAAGGACAGTTCATTTGTTTCCTTTCGTATCCAAGGTTGTAAATTTACCATTTCACGTTATCTTTGTCACAGTTGGTAAGTTTGACCGCATCGTTCTCGGGCGGTCGGCTTATGGAAAATCTCCGATTGAGGATTTCACTCTTGCGTTCGTTGAGCAACTCGAAATAATGTTCTGTTAGGGAGTTAGCTGACTTCTCTTCCATTATTTTCCAGCCTATTGATTTGTGATAAAAAACGTGCCCTTTGCCTGTTTCCTGATTGTCATTATATTTTGCAAACAGCATTTGGGCTCCTTTTGAAAAATAATGTCCAGGTCATTCCATTTAAACTTTCCCATCAGTGTGTAAGGGGCTAATATGGTCGTCAGTGACATTTTATCACCAGGAACTGGCGTCCATGTGCACCCCCCACTGCATTGCCCGCTTCCAACACTACTCATCATTCCAAAATTTGCGTCTGTTTTGCCCTGCCTTGTTAAGAATGCATTTCTCACATAGAGGCATGATGCCTGAAAATTATATTGATTAACTGCACTTGTTTTTAAGATCTGCTCTGAAGCTACACGGTTCAAAGTCTTCTGGTTGCCGCCGTATTCGCTCAGTATCATGTTTCCAGAATTACATTCCTAGAATTCATCCCTGTTGTGGCTTGTAGCTGTAGTTCATTCATTATTACTGAAGATATTCCACCGTGTTTACTACACCCCAGTTGATTTATTCTCCCTCCTGTTGATGGATATTTGGGCTGTTTCCAGCCTTTTAGTCTTACAAGCAGCGCTATGAAGATTCAAGCACCCGTCTTCTGGAGCCCATGTGTTGAGTCTTAGGATGCATGAACGTTTAACTTCACAAGATAAGCCTACATTGTTTTCGAAGTAGTTGTATTAATTACTGCTCTCACTAGCCCTGTGGAAGTGTTATTTAGACTCCTTTGATTTTGTCCCATGTAGTGGTATAAAATGATGCCTGTTACTGGCCTTGATTCACAATTACATGAGTACAGATAAAGCTAAGATGAACAGTTCCAATAATTGCGAGTAACAGGCGTTTCTTCCACTCTATAATTCCTGTCCACGTCTTTTCTCCTTATTTGTAGATGTTCTTTATAACATTCTAAATTCTAATCTGCCTGTGACAGGGGGCGCAAATACCTTTTCTGATTCCTGGCTTGTTTCTGTC